>OW569342.1:12337181-12359955 GCA_937595015.1 Polyommatus icarus | reverse complement strand
CCTAACCTAACCTAACCTAACCTAACCTAACCTAACCTAACCTAACCTAACCTAACCTAACCTAACCTAACCTAACCTAACCTAACCTAACCTAACCTAACCTAACCTAACCTAACCTAACCTAACCTAACCTAACCTAACCTAACCTAACCTAACCTAACCTAACCTAACCTAACCTAACCTAACCTAACCTAACCTAACCTAACCTAACCTAACCTAACCTAACCTAACCTAACCTAACCTAACCTAACCTAACCTAACCTAACCTAACCTAACCTAACCTAACCTAACCTAACCTAACCTAACCTAACCTAACCTAACCTAACCTAACCTAACCTAACCTAACCTAACCTAACCTAACCTAACCTAACCTAACCTAACCTAACCTAACCTAACCTAACCTAACCTAACCTAACCTAACCTAACCTAACCTAACCTAACCTAACCTAACCTAACCTAACCTAACCTAACCTAACCTAACCTAACCTAACCTAACCTAACCTAACCTAACCTAACCTAACCTAACCTAACCTAACCTAACCTAACCTAACCTAACCTAACCTAACCTAACCTAACCTAACCTAACCTAACCTAACCTAACCTAACCTAACCTAACCTAACCTAACCTAACCTAACCTAACCTAACCTAACCTAACCTAACCTAACCTAACCTAACCTAACCTAACCTAACCTAACCTAACCTAACCTAACCTAACCTAACCTAACCTAACCTAACCTAACCTAACCTAACCTAACCTAACCTAACCTAACCTAACCTAACCTAACCTAACCTAACCTAACCTAACCTAACCTAACCTAACCTAACCTAACCTAACCTAACCTAACCTAACCTAACCTAACCTAACCTAACCTAACCTAACCTAACCTAACCTAACCTAACCTAACCTAACCTAACCTAACCTAACCTAACCTAACCTAACCTAACCTAACCTAACCTAACCTAACCTAACCTAACCTAACCTAACCTAACCTAACCTAACCTAACCTAACCTAACCTAACCTAACCTAACCTAACCTAACCTAACCTAACCTAACCTAACCTAACCTAACCTAACCTAACCTAACCTAACCTAACCTAACCTAACCTAACCTAACCTAACCTAACCTAACCTAACCTAACCTAACCTAACCTAACCTAACCTAACCTAACCTAACCTAACCTAACCTAACCTAACCTAACCTAACCTAACCTAACCTAACCTAACCTAACCTAACCTAACCTAACCTAACCTAACCTAACCTAACCTAACCTAACCTAACCTAACCTAACCTAACCTAACCTAACCTAACCTAACCTAACCTAACCTAACCTAACCTAACCTAACCTAACCTAACCTAACCTAACCTAACCTAACCTAACCTAACCTAACCTAACCTAACCTAACCTAACCTAACCTAACCTAACCTAACCTAACCTAACCTAACCTAACCTAACCTAACCTAACCTAACCTAACCTAACCTAACCTAACCTAACCTAACCTAACCTAACCTAACCTAACCTAACCTAACCTAACCTAACCTAACCTAACCTAACCTAACCTAACCTAACCTAACCTAACCTAACCTAACCTAACCTAACCTAACCTAACCTAACCTAACCTAACCTAACCTAACCTAACCTAACCTAACCTAACCTAACCTAACCTAACCTAACCTAACCTAACCTAACCTAACCTAACCTAACCTAACCTAACCTAACCTAACCTAACCTAACCTAACCTAACCTAACCTAACCTAACCTAACCTAACCTAACCTAACCTAACCTAACCTAACCTAACCTAACCTAACCTAACCTAACCTAACCTAACCTAACCTAACCTAACCTAACCTAACCTAACCTAACCTAACCTAACCTAACCTAACCTAACCTAACCTAACCTAACCTAACCTAACCTAACCTAACCTAACCTAACCTAACCTAACCTAACCTAACCTAACCTAACCTAACCTAACCTAACCTAACCTAACCTAACCTAACCTAACCTAACCTAACCTAACCTAACCTAACCTAACCTAACCTAACCTAACCTAACCTAACCTAACCTAACCTAACCTAACCTAACCTAACCTAACCTAACCTAACCTAACCTAACCTAACCTAACCTAACCTAACCTAACCTAACCTAACCTAACCTAACCTAACCTAACCTAACCTAACCTAACCTAACCTAACCTAACCTAACCTAACCTAACCTAACCTAACCTAACCTAACCTAACCTAACCTAACCTAACCTAACCTAACCTAACCTAACCTAACCTAACCTAACCTAACCTAACCTAACCTAACCTAACCTAACCTAACCTAACCTAACCTAACCTAACCTAACCTAACCTAACCTAACCTAACCTAACCTAACCTAACCTAACCTAACCTAACCTAACCTAACCTAACCTAACCTAACCTAACCTAACCTAACCTAACCTAACCTAACCTAACCTAACCTAACCTAACCTAACCTAACCTAACCTAACCTAACCTAACCTAACCTAACCTAACCTAACCTAACCTAACCTAACCTAACCTAACCTAACCTAACCTAACCTAACCTAACCTAACCTAACCTAACCTAACCTAACCTAACCTAACCTAACCTAACCTAACCTAACCTAACCTAACCTAACCTAACCTAACCTAACCTAACCTAACCTAACCTAACCTAACCTAACCTAACCTAACCTAACCTAACCTAACCTAACCTAACCTAACCTAACCTAACCTAACCTAACCTAACCTAACCTAACCTAACCTAACCTAACCTAACCTAACCTAACCTAACCTAACCTAACCTAACCTAACCTAACCTAACCTAACCTAACCTAACCTAACCTAACCTAACCTAACCTAACCTAACCTAACCTAACCTAACCTAACCTAACCTAACCTAACCTAACCTAACCTAACCTAACCTAACCTAACCTAACCTAACCTAACCTAACCTAACCTAACCTAACCTAACCTAACCTAACCTAACCTAACCTAACCTAACCTAACCTAACCTAACCTAACCTAACCTAACCTAACCTAACCTAACCTAACCTAACCTAACCTAACCTAACCTAACCTAACCTAACCTAACCTAACCTAACCTAACCTAACCTAACCTAACCTAACCTAACCTAACCTAACCTAACCTAACCTAACCTAACCTAACCTAACCTAACCTAACCTAACCTAACCTAACCTAACCTAACCTAACCTAACCTAACCTAACCTAACCTAACCTAACCTAACCTAACCTAACCTAACCTAACCTAACCTAACCTAACCTAACCTAACCTAACCTAACCTAACCTAACCTAACCTAACCTAACCTAACCTAACCTAACCTAACCTAACCTAACCTAACCTAACCTAACCTAACCTAACCTAACCTAACCTAACCTAACCTAACCTAACCTAACCTAACCTAACCTAACCTAACCTAACCTAACCTAACCTAACCTAACCTAACCTAACCTAACCTAACCTAACCTAACCTAACCTAACCTAACCTAACCTAACCTAACCTAACCTAACCTAACCTAACCTAACCTAACCTAACCTAACCTAACCTAACCTAACCTAACCTAACCTAACCTAACCTAACCTAACCTAACCTAACCTAACCTAACCTAACCTAACCTAACCTAACCTAACCTAACCTAACCTAACCTAACCTAACCTAACCTAACCTAACCTAACCTAACCTAACCTAACCTAACCTAACCTAACCTAACCTAACCTAACCTAACCTAACCTAACCTAACCTAACCTAACCTAACCTAACCTAACCTAACCTAACCTAACCTAACCTAACCTAACCTAACCTAACCTAACCTAACCTAACCTAACCTAACCTAACCTAACCTAACCTAACCTAACCTAACCTAACCTAACCTAACCTAACCTAACCTAACCTAACCTAACCTAACCTAACCTAACCTAACCTAACCTAACCTAACCTAACCTAACCTAACCTAACCTAACCTAACCTAACCTAACCTAACCTAACCTAACCTAACCTAACCTAACCTAACCTAACCTAACCTAACCTAACCTAACCTAACCTAACCTAACCTAACCTAACCTAACCTAACCTAACCTAACCTAACCTAACCTAACCTAACCTAACCTAACCTAACCTAACCTAACCTAACCTAACCTAACCTAACCTAACCTAACCTAACCTAACCTAACCTAACCTAACCTAACCTAACCTAACCTAACCTAACCTAACCTAACCTAACCTAACCTAACCTAACCTAACCTAACCTAACCTAACCTAACCTAACCTAACCTAACCTAACCTAACCTAACCTAACCTAACCTAACCTAACCTAACCTAACCTAACCTAACCTAACCTAACCTAACCTAACCTAACCTAACCTAACCTAACCTAACCTAACCTAACCTAACCTAACCTAACCTAACCTAACCTAACCTAACCTAACCTAACCTAACCTAACCTAACCTAACCTAACCTAACCTAACCTAACCTAACCTAACCTAACCTAACCTAACCTAACCTAACCTAACCTAACCTAACCTAACCTAACCTAACCTAACCTAACCTAACCTAACCTAACCTAACCTAACCTAACCTAACCTAACCTAACCTAACCTAACCTAACCTAACCTAACCTAACCTAACCTAACCTAACCTAACCTAACCTAACCTAACCTAACCTAACCTAACCTAACCTAACCTAACCTAACCTAACCTAACCTAACCTAACCTAACCTAACCTAACCTAACCTAACCTAACCTAACCTAACCTAACCTAACCTAACCTAACCTAACCTAACCTAACCTAACCTAACCTAACCTAACCTAACCTAACCTAACCTAACCTAACCTAACCTAACCTAACCTAACCTAACCTAACCTAACCTAACCTAACCTAACCTAACCTAACCTAACCTAACCTAACCTAACCTAACCTAACCTAACCTAACCTAACCTAACCTAACCTAACCTAACCTAACCTAACCTAACCTAACCTAACCTAACCTAACCTAACCTAACCTAACCTAACCTAACCTAACCTAACCTAACCTAACCTAACCTAACCTAACCTAACCTAACCTAACCTAACCTAACCTAACCTAACCTAACCTAACCTAACCTAACCTAACCTAACCTAACCTAACCTAACCTAACCTAACCTAACCTAACCTAACCTAACCTAACCTAACCTAACCTAACCTAACCTAACCTAACCTAACCTAACCTAACCTAACCTAACCTAACCTAACCTAACCTAACCTAACCTAACCTAACCTAACCTAACCTAACCTAACCTAACCTAACCTAACCTAACCTAACCTAACCTAACCTAACCTAACCTAACCTAACCTAACCTAACCTAACCTAACCTAACCTAACCTAACCTAACCTAACCTAACCTAACCTAACCTAACCTAACCTAACCTAACCTAACCTAACCTAACCTAACCTAACCTAACCTAACCTAACCTAACCTAACCTAACCTAACCTAACCTAACCTAACCTAACCTAACCTAACCTAACCTAACCTAACCTAACCTAACCTAACCTAACCTAACCTAACCTAACCTAACCTAACCTAACCTAACCTAACCTAACCTAACCTAACCTAACCTAACCTAACCTAACCTAACCTAACCTAACCTAACCTAACCTAACCTAACCTAACCTAACCTAACCTAACCTAACCTAACCTAACCTAACCTAACCTAACCTAACCTAACCTAACCTAACCTAACCTAACCTAACCTAACCTAACCTAACCTAACCTAACCTAACCTAACCTAACCTAACCTAACCTAACCTAACCTAACCTAACCTAACCTAACCTAACCTAACCTAACCTAACCTAACCTAACCTAACCTAACCTAACCTAACCTAACCTAACCTAACCTAACCTAACCTAACCTAACCTAACCTAACCTAACCTAACCTAACCTAACCTAACCTAACCTAACCTAACCTAACCTAACCTAACCTAACCTAACCTAACCTAACCTAACCTAACCTAACCTAACCTAACCTAACCTAACCTAACCTAACCTAACCTAACCTAACCTAACCTAACCTAACCTAACCTAACCTAACCTAACCTAACCTAACCTAACCTAACCTAACCTAACCTAACCTAACCTAACCTAACCTAACCTAACCTAACCTAACCTAACCTAACCTAACCTAACCTAACCTAACCTAACCTAACCTAACCTAACCTAACCTAACCTAACCTAACCTAACCTAACCTAACCTAACCTAACCTAACCTAACCTAACCTAACCTAACCTAACCTAACCTAACCTAACCTAACCTAACCTAACCTAACCTAACCTAACCTAACCTAACCTAACCTAACCTAACCTAACCTAACCTAACCTAACCTAACCTAACCTAACCTAACCTAACCTAACCTAACCTAACCTAACCTAACCTAACCTAACCTAACCTAACCTAACCTAACCTAACCTAACCTAACCTAACCTAACCTAACCTAACCTAACCTAACCTAACCTAACCTAACCTAACCTAACCTAACCTAACCTAACCTAACCTAACCTAACCTAACCTAACCTAACCTAACCTAACCTAACCTAACCTAACCTAACCTAACCTAACCTAACCTAACCTAACCTAACCTAACCTAACCTAACCTAACCTAACCTAACCTAACCTAACCTAACCTAACCTAACCTAACCTAACCTAACCTAACCTAACCTAACCTAACCTAACCTAACCTAACCTAACCTAACCTAACCTAACCTAACCTAACCTAACCTAACCTAACCTAACCTAACCTAACCTAACCTAACCTAACCTAACCTAACCTAACCTAACCTAACCTAACCTAACCTAACCTAACCTAACCTAACCTAACCTAACCTAACCTAACCTAACCTAACCTAACCTAACCTAACCTAACCTAACCTAACCTAACCTAACCTAACCTAACCTAACCTAACCTAACCTAACCTAACCTAACCTAACCTAACCTAACCTAACCTAACCTAACCTAACCTAACCTAACCTAACCTAACCTAACCTAACCTAACCTAACCTAACCTAACCTAACCTAACCTAACCTAACCTAACCTAACCTAACCTAACCTAACCTAACCTAACCTAACCTAACCTAACCTAACCTAACCTAACCTAACCTAACCTAACCTAACCTAACCTAACCAACCTAACCTAACCTAACCTAACCTAACCTAACCTAACCTAACCTAACCTAACCTAACCTAACCTAACCTAACCTAACCTAACCTAACCTAACCTAACCTAACCTAACCTAACCTAACCTAACCTAACCTAACCTAACCTAACCTAACCTAACCTAACCTAACCTAACCTAACCTAACCTAACCTAACCTAACCTAACCTAACCTAACCTAACCTAACCTAACCTAACCTAACCTAACCTAACCTAACCTAACCTAACCTAACCTAACCTAACCTAACCTAACCTAACCTAACCTAACCTAACCTAACCTAACCTAACCTAACCTAACCTAACCTAACCTAACCTAACCTAACCTAACCTAACCTAACCTAACCTAACCTAACCTAACCTAACCTAACCTAACCTAACCTAACCTAACCTAACCTAACCTAACCTAACCTAACCTAACCTAACCTAACCTAACCTAACCTAACCTAACCTAACCTAACCTAACCTAACCTAACCTAACCTAACCTAACCTAACCTAACCTAACCTAACCTAACCTAACCTAACCTAACCTAACCTAACCTAACCTAACCTAACCTAACCTAACCTAACCTAACCTAACCTAACCTAACCTAACCTAACCTAACCTAACCTAACCTAACCTAACCTCACCTAACCTAACCTAACCTAACCTAACCTAACCTAACCTAACCTAACCTAACCTAACCTAACCTAACCTAACCTAACCTAACCTAACCTAACCTAACCTAACCTAACCTAACCTAACCTAACCTAACCTAACCTAACCTAACCTAACCTAACCTAACCTAACCTAACCTAACCTAACCTAACCTAACCTAACCTAACCTAACCTAACCTAACCTAACCTAACCTAACCTAACCTAACCTAACCTAACCTAACCTAACCTAACCTAACCTAACCTAACCTAACCTAACCTAACCTAACCTAACCTAACCTAACCTAACCTAACCTAACCTAACCTAACCTAACCTAACCTAACCTAACCTAACCTAACCTAACCTAACCTAACCTAACCTAACCTAACCTAACCTAACCTAACCTAACCTAACCTAACCTAACCTAACCTAACCTAACCTAACCTAACCTAACCTAACCTAACCTAACCTAACCTAACCTAACCTAACCTAACCTAACCTAACCTAACCTAACCTAACCTAACCTAACCTAACCTAACCTAACCTAACCTAACCTAACCTAACCTAACCTAACCTAACCTAACCTAACCTAACCTAACCTAACCTAACCTAACCTAACCTAACCTAACCTAACCTAACCTAACCTAACCTAACCTAACCTAACCTAACCTAACCTAACCTAACCTAACCTAACCTAACCTAACCTAACCTAACCTAACCTAACCTAACCTAACCTAACCTAACCTAACCTAACCTAACCTAACCTAACCTAACCTAACCTAACCTAACCTAACCTAACCTAACCTAACCTAACCTAACCTAACCTAACCTAACCTAACCTAACCTAACCTAACCTAACCTAACCTAACCTAACCTAACCTAACCTAACCTAACCTAACCTAACCTAACCTAACCTAACCTAACCTAACCTAACCTAACCTAACCTAACCTAACCTAACCTAACCTAACCTAACCTAACCTAACCTAACCTAACCTAACCTAACCTAACCTAACCTAACCTAACCTAACCTAACCTAACCTAACCTAACCTAACCTAACCTAACCTAACCTAACCTAACCTAACCTAACCTAACCTAACCTAACCTAACCTAACCTAACCTAACCTAACCTAACCTAACCTAACCTAACCTAACCTAACCTAACCTAACCTAACCTAACCTAACCTAACCTAACCTAACCTAACCTAACCTAACCTAACCTAACCTAACCTAACCTAACCTAACCTAACCTAACCTAACCTAACCTAACCTAACCTAACCTAACCTAACCTAACCTAACCTAACCTAACCTAACCTAACCTAACCTAACCTAACCTAACCTAACCTAACCTAACCTAACCTAACCTAACCTAACCTAACCTAACCTAACCTAACCTAACCTAACCTAACCTAACCTAACCTAACCTAACCTAACCTAACCTAACCTAACCTAACCTAACCTAACCTAACCTAACCTAACCTAACCTAACCTAACCTAACCTAACCTAACCTAACCTAACCTAACCTAACCTAACCTAACCTAACCTAACCTAACCTAACCTAACCTAACCTAACCTAACCTAACCTAACCTAACCTAACCTAACCTAACCTAACCTAACCTAACCTAACCTAACCTAACCTAACCTAACCTAACCTAACCTAACCTAACCTAACCTAACCTAACCTAACCTAACCTAACCTAACCTAACCTAACCTAACCTAACCTAACCTAACCTAACCTAACCTAACCTAACCTAACCTAACCTAACCTAACCTAACCTAACCTAACCTAACCTAACCTAACCTAACCTAACCTAACCTAACCTAACCTAACCTAACCTAACCTAACCTAACCTAACCTAACCTAACCTAACCTAACCTAACCTAACCTAACCTAACCTAACCTAACCTAACCTAACCTAACCTAACCTAACCTAACCTAACCTAACCTAACCTAACCTAACCTAACCTAACCTAACCTAACCTAACCTAACCTAACCTAACCTAACCTAACCTAACCTAACCTAACCTAACCTAACCTAACCTAACCTAACCTAACCTAACCTAACCTAACCTAACCTAACCTAACCTAACCTAACCTAACCTAACCTAACCTAACCTAACCTAACCTAACCTAACCTAACCTAACCTAACCTAACCTAACCTAACCTAACCTAACCTAACCTAACCTAACCTAACCTAACCTAACCTAACCTAACCTAACCTAACCTAACCTAACCTAACCTAACCTAACCTAACCTAACCTAACCTAACCTAACCTAACCTAACCTAACCTAACCTAACCTAACCTAACCTAACCTAACCTAACCTAACCTAACCTAACCTAACCTAACCTAACCTAACCTAACCTAACCTAACCTAACCTAACCTAACCTAACCTAACCTAACCTAACCTAACCTAACCTAACCTAACCTAACCTAACCTAACCTAACCTAACCTAACCTAACCTAACCTAACCTAACCTAACCTAACCTAACCTAACCTAACCTAACCTAACCTAACCTAACCTAACCTAACCTAACCTAACCTAACCTAACCTAACCTAACCTAACCTAACCTAACCTAACCTAACCTAACCTAACCTAACCTAACCTAACCTAACCTAACCTAACCTAACCTAACCTAACCTAACCTAACCTAACCTAACCTAACCTAACCTAACCTAACCTAACCTAACCTAACCTAACCTAACCTAACCTAACCTAACCTAACCTAACCTAACCTAACCTAACCTAACCTAACCTAACCTAACCTAACCTAACCTAACCTAACCTAACCTAACCTAACCTAACCTAACCTAACCTAACCTAACCTAACCTAACCTAACCTAACCTAACCTAACCTAACCTAACCTAACCTAACCTAACCTAACCTAACCTAACCTAACCTAACCTAACCTAACCTAACCTAACCTAACCTAACCTAACCTAACCTAACCTAACCTAACCTAACCTAACCTAACCTAACCTAACCTAACCTAACCTAACCTAACCTAACCTAACCTAACCTAACCTAACCTAACCTAACCTAACCTAACCTAACCTAACCTAACCTAACCTAACCTAACCTAACCTAACCTAACCTAACCTAACCTAACCTAACCTAACCTAACCTAACCTAACCTAACCTAACCTAACCTAACCTAACCTAACCTAACCTAACCTAACCTAACCTAACCTAACCTAACCTAACCTAACCTAACCTAACCTAACCTAACCTAACCTAACCTAACCTAACCTAACCTAACCTAACCTAACCTAACCTAACCTAACCTAACCTAACCTAACCTAACCTAACCTAACCTAACCTAACCTAACCTAACCTAACCTAACCTAACCTAACCTAACCTAACCTAACCTAACCTAACCTAACCTAACCTAACCTAACCTAACCTAACCTAACCTAACCTAACCTAACCTAACCTAACCTAACCTAACCTAACCTAACCTAACCTAACCTAACCTAACCTAACCTAACCTAACCTAACCTAACCTAACCTAACCTAACCTAACCTAACCTAACCTAACCTAACCTAACCTAACCTAACCTAACCTAACCTAACCTAACCTAACCTAACCTAACCTAACCTAACCTAACCTAACCTAACCTAACCTAACCTAACCTAACCTAACCTAACCTAACCTAACCTAACCTAACCTAACCTAACCTAACCTAACCTAACCTAACCTAACCTAACCTAACCTAACCTAACCTAACCTAACCTAACCTAACCTAACCTAACCTAACCTAACCTAACCTAACCTAACCTAACCTAACCTAACCTAACCTAACCTAACCTAACCTAACCTAACCTAACCTAACCTAACCTAACCTAACCTAACCTAACCTAACCTAACCTAACCTAACCTAACCTAACCTAACCTAACCTAACCTAACCTAACCTAACCTAACCTAACCTAACCTAACCTAACCTAACCTAACCTAACCTAACCTAACCTAACCTAACCTAACCTAACCTAACCTAACCTAACCTAACCTAACCTAACCTAACCTAACCTAACCTAACCTAACCTAACCTAACCTAACCTAACCTAACCTAACCTAACCTAACCTAACCTAACCTAACCTAACCTAACCTAACCTAACCTAACCTAACCTAACCTAACCTAACCTAACCTAACCTAACCTAACCTAACCTAACCTAACCTAACCTAACCTAACCTAACCTAACCTAACCTAACCTAACCTAACCTAACCTAACCTAACCTAACCTAACCTAACCTAACCTAACCTAACCTAACCTAACCTAACCTAACCTAACCTAACCTAACCTAACCTAACCTAACCTAACCTAACCTAACCTAACCTAACCTAACCTAACCTAACCTAACCTAACCTAACCTAACCTAACCTAACCTAACCTAACCTAACCTAACCTAACCTAACCTAACCTAACCTAACCTAACCTAACCTAACCTAACCTAACCTAACCTAACCTAACCTAACCTAACCTAACCTAACCTAACCTAACCTAACCTAACCTAACCTAACCTAACCTAACCTAACCTAACCTAACCTAACCTAACCTAACCTAACCTAACCTAACCTAACCTAACCTAACCTAACCTAACCTAACCTAACCTAACCTAACCTAACCTAACCTAACCTAACCTAACCTAACCTAACCTAACCTAACCTAACCTAACCTAACCTAACCTAACCTAACCTAACCTAACCTAACCTAACCTAACCTAACCTAACCTAACCTAACCTAACCTAACCTAACCTAACCTAACCTAACCTAACCTAACCTAACCTAACCTAACCTAACCTAACCTAACCTAACCTAACCTAACCTAACCTAACCTAACCTAACCTAACCTAACCTAACCTAACCTAACCTAACCTAACCTAACCTAACCTAACCTAACCTAACCTAACCTAACCTAACCTAACCTAACCTAACCTAACCTAACCTAACCTAACCTAACCTAACCTAACCTAACCTAACCTAACCTAACCTAACCTAACCTAACCTAACCTAACCTAACCTAACCTAACCTAACCTAACCTAACCTAACCTAACCTAACCTAACCTAACCTAACCTAACCTAACCTAACCTAACCTAACCTAACCTAACCTAACCTAACCTAACCTAACCTAACCTAACCTAACCTAACCTAACCTAACCTAACCTAACCTAACCTAACCTAACCTAACCTAACCTAACCTAACCTAACCTAACCTAACCTAACCTAACCTAACCTAACCTAACCTAACCTAACCTAACCTAACCTAACCTAACCTAACCTAACCTAACCTAACCTAACCTAACCTAACCTAACCTAACCTAACCTAACCTAACCTAACCTAACCTAACCTAACCTAACCTAACCTAACCTAACCTAACCTAACCTAACCTAACCTAACCTAACCTAACCTAACCTAACCTAACCTAACCTAACCTAACCTAACCTAACCTAACCTAACCTAACCTAACCTAACCTAACCTAACCTAACCTAACCTAACCTAACCTAACCTAACCTAACCTAACCTAACCTAACCTAACCTAACCTAACCTAACCTAACCTAACCTAACCTAACCTAACCTAACCTAACCTAACCTAACCTAACCTAACCTAACCTAACCTAACCTAACCTAACCTAACCTAACCTAACCTAACCTAACCTAACCTAACCTAACCTAACCTAACCTAACCTAACCTAACCTAACCTAACCTAACCTAACCTAACCTAACCTAACCTAACCTAACCTAACCTAACCTAACCTAACCTAACCTAACCTAACCTAACCTAACCTAACCTAACCTAACCTAACCTAACCTAACCTAACCTAACCTAACCTAACCTAACCTAACCTAACCTAACCTAACCTAACCTAACCTAACCTAACCTAACCTAACCTAACCTAACCTAACCTAACCTAACCTAACCTAACCTAACCTAACCTAACCTAACCTAACCTAACCTAACCTAACCTAACCTAACCTAACCTAACCTAACCTAACCTAACCTAACCTAACCTAACCTAACCTAACCTAACCTAACCTAACCTAACCTAACCTAACCTAACCTAACCTAACCTAACCTAACCTAACCTAACCTAACCTAACCTAACCTAACCTAACCTAACCTAACCTAACCTAACCTAACCTAACCTAACCTAACCTAACCTAACCTAACCTAACCTAACCTAACCTAACCTAACCTAACCTAACCTAACCTAACCTAACCTAACCTAACCTAACCTAACCTAACCTAACCTAACCTAACCTAACCTAACCTAACCTAACCTAACCTAACCTAACCTAACCTAACCTAACCTAACCTAACCTAACCTAACCTAACCTAACCTAACCTAACCTAACCTAACCTAACCTAACCTAACCTAACCTAACCTAACCTAACCTAACCTAACCTAACCTAACCTAACCTAACCTAACCTAACCTAACCTAACCTAACCTAACCTAACCTAACCTAACCTAACCTAACCTAACCTAACCTAACCTAACCTAACCTAACCTAACCTAACCTAACCTAACCTAACCTAACCTAACCTAACCTAACCTAACCTAACCTAACCTAACCTAACCTAACCTAACCTAACCTAACCTAACCTAACCTAACCTAACCTAACCTAACCTAACCTAACCTAACCTAACCTAACCTAACCTAACCTAACCTAACCTAACCTAACCTAACCTAACCTAACCTAACCTAACCTAACCTAACCTAACCTAACCTAACCTAACCTAACCTAACCTAACCTAACCTAACCTAACCTAACCTAACCTAACCTAACCTAACCTAACCTAACCTAACCTAACCTAACCTAACCTAACCTAACCTAACCTAACCTAACCTAACCTAACCTAACCTAACCTAACCTAACCTAACCTAACCTAACCTAACCTAACCTAACCTAACCTAACCTAACCTAACCTAACCTAACCTAACCTAACCTAACCTAACCTAACCTAACCTAACCTAACCTAACCTAACCTAACCTAACCTAACCTAACCTAACCTAACCTAACCTAACCTAACCTAACCTAACCTAACCTAACCTAACCTAACCTAACCTAACCTAACCTAACCTAACCTAACCTAACCTAACCTAACCTAACCTAACCTAACCTAACCTAACCTAACCTAACCTAACCTAACCTAACCTAACCTAACCTAACCTAACCTAACCTAACCTAACCTAACCTAACCTAACCTAACCTAACCTAACCTAACCTAACCTAACCTAACCTAACCTAACCTAACCTAACCTAACCTAACCTAACCTAACCTAACCTAACCTAACCTAACCTAACCTAACCTAACCTAACCTAACCTAACCTAACCTAACCTAACCTAACCTAACCTAACCTAACCTAACCTAACCTAACCTAACCTAACCTAACCTAACCTAACCTAACCTAACCTAACCTAACCTAACCTAACCTAACCTAACCTAACCTAACCTAACCTAACCTAACCTAACCTAACCTAACCTAACCTAACCTAACCTAACCTAACCTAACCTAACCTAACCTAACCTAACCTAACCTAACCTAACCTAACCTAACCTAACCTAACCTAACCTAACCTAACCTAACCTAACCTAACCTAACCTAACCTAACCTAACCTAACCTAACCTAACCTAACCTAACCTAACCTAACCTAACCTAACCTAACCTAACCTAACCTAACCTAACCTAACCTAACCTAACCTAACCTAACCTAACCTAACCTAACCTAACCTAACCTAACCTAACCTAACCTAACCTAACCTAACCTAACCTAACCTAACCTAACCTAACCTAACCTAACCTAACCTAACCTAACCTAACCTAACCTAACCTAACCTAACCTAACCTAACCTAACCTAACCTAACCTAACCTAACCTAACCTAACCTAACCTAACCTAACCTAACCTAACCTAACCTAACCTAACCTAACCTAACCTAACCTAACCTAACCTAACCTAACCTAACCTAACCTAACCTAACCTAACCTAACCTAACCTAACCTAACCTAACCTAACCTAACCTAACCTAACCTAACCTAACCTAACCTAACCTAACCTAACCTAACCTAACCTAACCTAACCTAACCTAACCTAACCTAACCTAACCTAACCTAACCTAACCTAACCTAACCTAACCTAACCTAACCTAACCTAACCTAACCTAACCTAACCTAACCTAACCTAACCTAACCTAACCTAACCTAACCTAACCTAACCTAACCTAACCTAACCTAACCTAACCTAACCTAACCTAACCTAACCTAACCTAACCTAACCTAACCTAACCTAACCTAACCTAACCTAACCTAACCTAACCTAACCTAACCTAACCTAACCTAACCTAACCTAACCTAACCTAACCTAACCTAACCTAACCTAACCTAACCTAACCTAACCTAACCTAACCTAACCTAACCTAACCTAACCTAACCTAACCTAACCTAACCTAACCTAACCTAACCTAACCTAACCTAACCTAACCTAACCTAACCTAACCTAACCTAACCTAACCTAACCTAACCTAACCTAACCTAACCTAACCTAACCTAACCTAACCTAACCTAACCTAACCTAACCTAACCTAACCTAACCTAACCTAACCTAACCTAACCTAACCTAACCTAACCTAACCTAACCTAACCTAACCTAACCTAACCTAACCTAACCTAACCTAACCTAACCTAACCTAACCTAACCTAACCTAACCTAACCTAACCTAACCTAACCTAACCTAACCTAACCTAACCTAACCTAACCTAACCTAACCTAACCTAACCTAACCTAACCTAACCTAACCTAACCTAACCTAACCTAACCTAACCTAACCTAACCTAACCTAACCTAACCTAACCTAACCTAACCTAACCTAACCTAACCTAACCTAACCTAACCTAACCTAACCTAACCTAACCTAACCTAACCTAACCTAACCTAACCTAACCTAACCTAACCTAACCTAACCTAACCTAACCTAACCTAACCTAACCTAACCTAACCTAACCTAACCTAACCTAACCTAACCTAACCTAACCTAACCTAACCTAACCTAACCCAGTTCCGCTCCGACCGTGGCCCGAGCTAGACGTGCTAATAAGTGCAAAATATTTTTCGAATTTTTTAAAATTATTTTTCCGGCTAAAATCGTGTTAAAAAAAGTGTGTGATACGTCATTCGACGCGGCTTGACGAGAGGAGAGTGACAAAGAAAACCGCGTGAAAATCCGACGTCTACAGCCGGAAAAAACTACGGAAAACCGGAAATTTCACCGATTTTGCACCTTGTGACGCGTGCGGCGCGCGATAAATCGCGACGACCCCCCTTTTTCCGGGCACCAATCGACGGCCAACACCTATTGCCTGCTGGTCCCAAAAAACCAGATTTTTCTGGCTTCTGGGTGAGGAGCAGCAGCCAAAAAACCAGAGGAGGAATTTGGAGAGGTGCGCGGGGAAGGGCGGGGGGAAAAAGTCACCACCACCACTCGAAGCGGAGCAACAGGGGCTACACACACCAGTTTAAAAAACGAAAATCGGACCAGTGGTTCAAGAGAAAACTGACTCTAAAAAAGTGCCAAAACTTGGGACCCCCGGGTTCTGAGATCCAAAGCGGCGACCCCCAATTTTAAAAATTTTCTAGTGTGTGCAGTGAGGAGGACCCGCAGTGTACGAATTTTGGTGATTTTACTGTGAGCGGTTCGGCCGGAAAAGCCGGAAAACTTAAAAGTCTAGACCGTGTCCTAGGCGGTCTAGACTTACAGCATACCAGCGGACCAGCACCAGGAGTCATCACCAGCAGCCGGGGGTACGACAAATACAGCTAAGTGGAAGTTATTGGCAAAAATAGATGTGAAAAAGACACTATTAATTTTAAAGTAAATTTTAACCGACTTGCAAAAGTTCTAGAACCATAAGATTTTGTGATAATATAGCTAATTTAACGTAGAATAATAATCAGGAAGCCCCATTAGAATTAAGTTAATAGTTTAGGAGAAATTTAGATTTTTAGGAAAGGAGCTTAACTCCGTACATAAAAAACGCCTGGGCGGGCGCCACGCCCCCGACTCAGGAATTTGATTAATAGCAGCCAAAGTATTATCTCTAGAAACGTGACACTAATTTATAGGACAGGCCAAACCGCGTTATTTTGGGCCACAAAGTTTCAACAAAACCGGATCGGTAGATTAGCTTTAAATAGCAAAATTATTAAGAAAACTGTGACGTCACGATTCAACGAAAACTAGGGCTGCAAATGACGTTCTTCGTCGGTCGAGGAATATTTGTATGATTTAATTTACTTGGTATGACATTCACATTGAGAGCTAAAATATATATAAAATATTGAACATAAAAGCGTATTAAAATTAGTTTACAATTAGTTTACAATTAATAAGACACAAATTCATACAATTTATATTAAAATTAATTTAACACAGGTAAAAAACATATATAAAACTAACACCTTAATTTTAAAAACAACATCAATAGTTAATATAAAACATAAGACAATAGCGCTATATCTAAATTTAAACATACCATTCTAAATTATACAGAATAAACAAAATCATTTTTACTATTCCCATCAGGTTGGTATCCGCTCGTTTGCTGTTCGGTTTTATTTTGCACGTCGCATTCCACAAGACGCCAACCCTGCGTTATCAGTCAGGGCGATCTAGCGCCCAAGAAATAGGCTCCTCCCCATAGTCCGGGACGGAACGTCGTCTTTTTAATAACTTAAATTAAACGCATTACTTTTACATACAAATACCATAATAAATTCTGAAAAATACATTACATAACAATTAAATTAGCTATAATAAATAATAATACTTAGAGTTCATAGTTAAAACCAATCAAAAATACCGGGCAAAAACTTTATAAAACTAAAAAATTTGTAAAACAACACATTCAGTCCAAATTATAATCGGAATTAATTTCAGATAGTTAAATTAAACAATAGTTAGCGAGTTACAAAATATCTTAAAAGTAAATTTTTACGCTCTGACTATATTCATCAAGACATAGTTGCGAGCACCATAAGTGCGAGCGAGATAGGTAGGGTTGACGCGCGAGATATCTGTCTCTCTCATAGCCCCGCCCACTGACGCGCTCAGGGCTGCGGAGCAAAACTTGTGCTAACCCTAGTAAATAATTAAAACAATTTAAAATTTTAGTAAACTTATAAAATATAAATAATAATAAAAATAACAGGCCTAAATAACTTTAAATATAGTAATTTAATTATAAATAGAAATAAATAGTAACTATATAAAATAAAACAGTTTTGCAGTTTGAAATTTTTTACATAATTAAGGTATAACATTAAACATAACACAATAGCTAAGTTTTTGGTTTTAAAATAAATATTAAAATAGATAAAATAAAATTAAATTGTAAGATTCCATTTAAAATTAAATAGATAAAGTAGCTTAATATAATTTTTAAAATATAACGTTAACTACATAACAAAACATAAATATTATAAAAACATATCAAAGTATACAGTATAAGAATATAAATAACAATATCTTTTTAATTTTAGCATAACGGGAAGTTAGGAAATCTCCGAATTCCCATCAGGTTATTCCCGCTCATTGAAAGACATAAATAGTACACCTTTCTGTGTGGCAGCCCTGACACGCCCACGTCACGCCCTAATCGCGTAACATTCCGTGCGCGGTCGAGGCGACTAATAGGGTAAAGGAGGGACGTTGCTATAAAGTTCCAACAGGCGCGTTGATTTCCAAATTTAAGTAGCTTTTTCTTTTAAATAAAAACGATTTGGAATAAGAAAATAGTTAAAAACTAAACATACCAAAATAATCTTGCGACTGATATAGCATATTGTCGATTCGGCCGACGAGGAGCGTCAAAAACTCGAAATAAAGACTGACGGAACGAGGTTTATAAAACCGAAATTAGAATAGGACCAGTTTGTCTCCTTTTGGAACAACTGCTAGTATATAGGAAGTAAGGTATAACTGTGATAACGAAAGTCTTTAAGACCGAGTAACATACAATTGATAATTGACCAAGTATTTTATACAATTAAATAAAACTTAAAAAATTAGCTTTAGTTAGGGATATTTATAAATTTATAGTGTTAGTATAATTAAGTATAAGACAGAATATCAACATACCTGGTATATCCGATAGTCCAGAATTAGGATATTGACATTTTTAAAACCTAAACATAACTTAATTCGGTCCCTGCGAGATTTTATGAGCAAAGAAATAAGACCGGCTTGTGTTTTGCTCATAAAGTCGATAGAATAACCGACCAAAAAAGTATACTAGTTAATAATTATAGACTGAAAATATATAATATATATTTACACATAGGTAATAGATTTAGGACTAGGTAGGATTATCACAGTTATAAGATAGGATATAGACCGAGTACATAATTTTTGGTGTACTCGTTAGGTTAAGGTTTTATTTATACATCGTGTTAGGCATATATTCGAACAGTATCTAGGTTATACTTAGAACTTGACTTATACTACTTTAGGACCAGCTGTACCATATTGATACAGCCGTTAAGATAACATTTAGCCAATTGACCATATTCCCACAGGAAATAATCAAATTGACCATAGCAACAGACCAAGCGTTGTTGCTATTAAAAACTGACAGGCGAAACATTTTCTTTCTAGTAACAGTAATGTAATAAATTGGAACCCCTGTAAAGATTTAAAAGCAACAAGTTTTGACTCATTAGTGTTTTTGTAGTAAATTTATAGGCGATAGATTTTCAACATTACCACAGGAAGTAAATTAAAACTTGCGTAAAATAAGTAGTAAAAAACTAATAAATAATTTAATATACAATAAATATAATATAAAATTAAAAATACAAAAAATTACACAAATTGGCTAAATTACATCTAAAATACGATATTAATTAAAACATTTATATTTATCATTGAAGTAGTATACTATATAACATATACAATTTTATATTTACAATTTTAAAACACGACGCGTTCCCCCTTAATAAGCTAAGCTTTAAAACACGCTACTATCCCATAAGAAGTACAGTTAGGATTAAAATTAATATATTATTGCATTTTATATATTTAAAAATTTTTATTGACATTGACGCTTAATTATTTATTTACCAATTATTGAATGCATTGTTTTATTTTTACATTTGTACAATTTTACGTTCCCCATTTAAGTTAATTTAAATTTACACATTTATTTTATTATTTATTATTGAAAGATGGCAATGGCCCGCACCCCCAATCACCATAATAAAACTTACGGCGTGCACGACAGCGGCGATGGCGAGTTAACCACGAGCCAGATGCTGACGAGCACGCTGTCAAAGGTTAAGCGAACCTTCTATCTCCTTAACCAAACCAGAAACATGAAAGGAGAGTTGAAGTCTGGTATGGCTGAGGAGCTAGCGGCCGCGGCCGACCTGTTAAAGAAAATTATAGCTAGGAACGGTGAAGAGGTAGGAACACGAGAACAAAAGGTACGGACTAGAGACTCTGGGACACAGTGTGACCAGGGTGAGGATAGAGTGGGCATAGAATGCAATTGCATGAAAGAAGTAAGGGAAGAGATAGTTAATTTCAGAGAGGAGTACAAGAGTGAGTTAGTGGGGATTAGGGACTATTTAGTAGATGCCGCCTGCCTTAACGTAGATAGTATCCATGTTAAGATAGAGGACGAAAATATTAAGATGATAAATAAGGTATCGGATCATATAGATAAGCAGGTAGGAACCTTGGCTGATGCGATTGGGGAGGGGGGGGTCACAGTACAAAATGAACCGGAGTCAGAGACATCTCCTACTTATGCGAGTGTCACCCGGGGAATAGGGAAAACCCAGACATCATCCAGGGAACCCAAGTACAGGACCCTCCACTCCCTAGTCGTATCGGACAAGGAAGACCTCATGCCCACAAACGAGGTGGTAGAGAAAATAGGAAGAATTATGCAAGCAAGGAGGGAAGGGATACAAGTAGACCGAATAAGGAGGGGAAAAGGGAGAAAAATAATCATGGGATTTAGAGATAGGAAGGAAAGAGATAGAGTTAAAAATAAAATAGAGGAAGCTAGGATGGATCTGGATACACAGATTATAGAGAATAAGGATCCCCAGGTTGTGCTATACGGGGTGCTGAAAAGCAACACCGACGATGACATATTAGATGCCATCAGGAGGCAAAATAGGCACCTCGTAAAGGACATCCTGGGTGGGACAGAGGATAGGATGAGTGTCAAATATAAGAGGAAAGGAAAGGATGATCACACTCAGCACGTGGTACTTAATGTGTCACCGGGGCTGTGGGTGCGTTTCACCGAGGCAGGATATCTTTATATAGATATCCAGCGCGTCAGAGTCGCCGACCAGTCCCCCCTAATCCAGTGCTCGCGCTGCTTAGGGTACGGACATGGGCGGCGATTCTGTAGCGCTGCCGAAGAGAAATGCGCCCACTGCTCTGGAACACATCACCAGTCTGAGTGTGATGATCGGAATGAGGGAAAGGAACCGTGCTGCACGAATTGTATGAGAGAAGACCCAAAGCATTCAAACCATCATGCGTTCAGTATGGAATGCCCGGTGCGGCAAAGGTGGGACGCTGTAGCGCGCGCAACGGTTGCTTATGTACCCGAAGACAAGTAAGTCTCCGTAGAGAGTAATAGGTAGGATTTTTAAATAATAGCATTGTATGTAATTAATAGTGTATTAAATGCAACAATGTACACAATTTTAAAAAAAAAAAAAAAAAAAAAAAAAAAAAAAAAAAAAAAAAAAAAAAAAAAAAAAAAAAAAAAAAAAAAACCACATACTTTGCACTTACATGAAATTATTTTAAAAAATAAGACAGCATGTAAAGCATAAGTTGATGACACGATGATGCACAACACATATTAAAAAT
>OW569342.1:12024681-12334681 GCA_937595015.1 Polyommatus icarus | reverse complement strand
AACTTCTTCATACAAAAGTATTCTCTAAGTCATCGAAATACGTAATATAATCGAAGCAAACAGCGCGGCCCAGGTGAGCCTTACTGAGAGCTGTCAGCGAGTGAGGTAACGCCGCATGAACTGTCATTGCGCATGCGCAAAATTATAAATTCGTGTCAGTGTAAGTGTCATGTTCTAAAATACCTGCCAGATTTTTTAAAATCTGACAGAAATTGATCGGTATTTTAGAATATGACACTCACACTGACACACAAAAAAAAGCCGCGCATGCGCAGTTGAAAAAAAACCATACGAACACGACTATTTCTAACGCACTAATGACGTCTTTAATCATATTTTTGAGTGAGTAACATATAATTCGACAATACACACAAAAAATAATACAAAATTTCGAAGATTTCGAAACAAGGAGTGTGCGTGTATTTTCTTGAATATTTTTATTTGTCGATCATTTTGAAGCACATTATAATATAGAAAAGAAAGTCATTTAGTTCATGATATCGATAAAATATAGTTCAAGTAGTAAGAATCAGTAAGCACACGTAAAACGCTATGCAATTTTTGTAGCCAAATTATTAATTGTTGTGACATTTTTAGCACTAATGCTTTCTATAGCACGAATAAGGGATTATCAAACTTATAAATTATTTTTTTAGCTTACGAAAATACCAATGGAAAAGCCCAAAAAATGTTGTTCAAAACTTACGTATTTCATGCTAAATGCACGTGTTTGAGGCATTGTTTGGCCATTATTATGGTTTATTATTTAATGGAACCACAAAACTCAACAATATCTATAAAATGTTTACTAAAACCTTTAAATTAACACTTTTATTACATGAAATATGCAGACCGACTCCTTGTTATGTCCGAGTAAGTAGGACATAATATTACACGCTTTTGACGTTTATACACCGATATAAGGCTCTCTCCTAGTGTATATTAACTCAATGATCACCCCTTTCAAATCAATTTAGAAAAAAGGGAAGACAATACGTTGTTGCCACTTTTTAATTTCTTCTCTTTCTTGACGGACTAAGGTAAATGACTAGTCATTGGACAGTACTAGCGTGATACTAGTAAAGAGGAGCCAAACAAAAAGCTCGAAGCAGATGGCGCCACCAGCGACCGGCCTTTGTTTACTACAATTAGTGTCAAATGAGTGGTTGCGATTTTCTATGTTTTCTTTGTGTTAAAGATCTTAAAATATATTCTTTGTTTACTGTGAGTGAGCTGAAAAGTGAGCTTCGTAAGAGAAATGCGTCAGTGGTGAGCAAAAAGCTGATCTGAGCGAAAGGTGAACATAGTAATATTTTTAGGTTATATTTCTTATTTCACAATTTGTTTAAATATGTTATTCTCATAAGGAGTTTTTATTTCAAGATTGGAGGCGTATGATCGGAACCAAAACTTTGACGGTGATTTGGGCGATCAAAAGGACAATTCTCTTATCTATCCACACCCTAATATATTCAGAGACATTAACGCCAATTAACCTGTTCCAAGCATCAGCAAGCAGGAAATAATATAATATCTGTAAAGGTATGTGTATATACATTATTAGCATTTGTTTACTATCACAGATAAACGTGAAATATTTAGATATTATTCCATCTTTTTACAGATTGAACACGGAACCAAAGGCCAACTTTTATACAAATCTAGACATCTTCTGACCGCCCCTTACTCATGGGATGCTATACATTCTTGCAGGAATGTGCAAAACTTGCAAAAGTGATGTATTTAGTAGACACTAAAGTCTCTCAAGAAGGAGGTGTAGACGTATAGAGGAATACTATTGTGAATGCGCTGCAGGAAGTGGTGCATCTGCTAAGTGCAAACATGTATGTGTCATGGTCATTCATGGTTTACATCCACCATCTTAAGCCAGCAGTTTTTGATAAATAATTGTATAAAAATTATTGAAATGTAATAAAACCAAACAATTATTTATATGATCATATCAGATTTATTTATTTTTCATAATACATTATCTAAAGTTACAACACATGAAACATAAAAAATATTTTACTTGCTATTGGTTAATCCTATAATCCTCTCATATGAACACATTTTAGTACTTGCTGCAACTGTGGTGCAACAAGTTGTGGAATCCTTACAGTAACTTTTCTATTAGCAAACATGTCTTGAATTTGCTTTGACACTTGGTCATAAGATAGCCTATTCCCATTGTTTGTCAATTACTTAAAGATCTTGCCTAATTATGCTAATAAACAGTAAGATAACAGAAGCTCTGTATGTATTTCTTAAAAATGTTTCTTATACCTCAGCATCTGAAAATATATGTTAGAATTTGTAATTGGTTTGTTTTTAAGAGGCATGTCTAGGAAATAATAAGTTTAGCTTAGTCTAGACAGCATAATTTCACGACTTACCTGTAACGACTTACATCTTTCAAAATAATTATCTTCTGTGAAATGAAGTAAACATAAGCGTGCCATATTCTTTCTTTGAAATTTTTTAGTCACAAGGCATTTTCCCACTTTTTTGTCACTTTGGGTCTTTGGGAAATATACGAACTCTCCGGTTTTTAAAACTCAAAGCACAACATTAAGGCATTTTTACGAAAATTGATAATAATAATTATTACTCTTGTTTACAAAAAATGTATGGGATTCATCTTCTTCTTTTGAAAATGGCCTCCCTTGAGGAATAGCCAATGTATGGGATTTGAGTTTTGACAGCTTTAATGTCAAATTACGGTCAGTCGACGATGCGACGCCTATCGGGATAAAAAGTCAGTTTTGCTCCTCATTGGACAGAGTACAAAAACAAAATATTTATTATGCCCGCTGTACACTCTCGCCGAGAGCTCTCGGGCGAGAGTCTCGTGCGAGAGCCCCTTGCCCGAGTGCGATCATGTACATTCTCGCTTGGTTCAATCGCAGTTAAGAACTCAGACAAGATGAACGAAAACGACCATTCACCATTCACCATGCATCGAAAGATATCATTGTAATCCAAAGATTTATAATCATAATTAATTTTATTTCTCACAGATAATGACTGATAATGTTGTTTATTACTGTTATTTTTTTGTTCTACACTGTCCAACGGCGGGACTAGTACTGAAAGACGCGAGAGTGTACAGTAGTGCGCTCGTTTTCCTCGCGAGACCCTTTGTATCGGGCGCAAAATACCGACAGCGGACCGAGAGGATCCGAGACACGCGAGACGAGGCGAGCGCACCCATTTACACTCTCGCACTCGGGCCGCCTCGCTGTGTCTCGGCGAGAGTGTACAGCCGGCTTTATGGTTGCTTTAAAAACTACCTGTTTTTCTTTAAAATCAGGTGTTCTATTACTTTCTCAGACCAAAGAAAAAAGATTACTTTAGAAATATGCAGTTTTTGAAGCAACCTAAATATTATTGTTTTTCTGCTTTGTCCAATGACTAGTACTGTCCAATTTACTAGTCATTTACCCTTTATGGAAAGGTCCGCTGTCTTTGTTCGTCTTGGGCTACGAATAATAAAAAACTAAGGAAGAGTAACTCCGTCAAAAAACATGCTCAAAAATACTTGTCAAAAAAGTGTACCTTAGGTTCACTTTTCATACATTTGGTGACCTTGAGCGGTATAAAGGCTGACGTTACATGACAGTTCGAATGGAACCAAATTTAAAACTGTATTAGTATCATAAAGGTAATATACCTATCGGAATAGAGAAACAATCCCGAGCTGTCAAGCTTAACCAAAATTTGATTTACATCTGTGTATACAATTATGTTTACGTGTGCGTGTCAGTGAGGTACAAACATCTTGTAATTCGACAAAATATCGATCATGGAATAATAATTGTAAGATTGTAAACATAATGCCGGCTGTACATTCTCGCCGAGACACAGCGAGGCGGCCCGAGTGCGAGAGTGTAAATGGGTGCGCTCGCCTCGTCTCGCCTGTCTCGGACCCTCTCGGTCCGTTGTCGGTATTTTGCGCCCGAGACAAAGGGTCTCTCGAGGAAAACGAGCGCACTACTGTACACTCTCGCGTCTTTCACTACTAGTCCCGCCGTTGTTGGACAGTGTAGAACAGAAAAATAACAATAATAAACGTCATTATTAGTCATAATATATGAGAAATAAAATTAAATATGATTATAAATCTTTGGATTACAATGATATCTTTCGATGCATGGTGAATGGTGAATGGTCCTTTTCCTCCATCTTCTCTGAGTTCTTATCTGCGATTGAACTAAGCAATAATGAACATGATCGCAATCGGGCAAGGGGCTCTCGCACGAGACTTGCCCGAGAGCTCTCGGCGAGAGTGTACAGCGGGCATTATAAAATGGGATAAAATAAAACTGCATATATATAATATAATAAAATTGTAATTTTGAAGTAAAATGTGACTTTTCTTCAAAATGCTTGCTGCATAATTAAGTACTCGTATGCATGATTTTTTCTTCGGAGTCCAGTTTGGACGGTTAATTATTTTAAGTCATGAATTTCTGGTATCCAGGTCAGCAGGAAATCTGAAAAATTGGCCAAGTGTAAGTCGGACTCGCGCATGAAGGGTGACCGGTTTCAACCGGGCATTTTCTAAAACCCGGTACGATACGACACGACATGTCATGACACGATTCGACACGACAGGTTACGTCACGTGACATCAGTACCTACACGACACGACACGACTTCACTAGACCCTATTAATTTTCAATTCACTCTCAATGAGCCTACTGAGCCCTTTTATTTGATGCCCATCTTGCAGACGTGCTTTCAACTATTTCCCTATCTTGGATGAGCAGCCGTATTGGATGTAGAATGACATTACATCTGTGGAAATTTCAGAAGTCTATTACTATAGTGGTTCTTGTTATACAGCCTGAAGACAGACAGACGGACGGACGGATGGACAGACGGACGGACGGATGGACAGACGGACAGGCAACGAAGTCTTAGTAGTAAAGCGGGCTGCGGGACCCCACTACTAGGACTTAATTTTTACCCTTTGGGTGCGGAACCTTAAAAATGATAAATTATGCATGATAGTATATAAACTAATTATAAACTACGGATGAGTATGTTATCATTTCAACATTCCTAGATAATTAGTATACTTAACTAAAAATATTTTCATATCGACACAACTTATCGATAACTTGATGCAGCCCTAGTGTAAAATAGATGAAAATTGTTTACACAAAATATCTTTAAATTGTGCACCATGGCTAGTCAAGTTATGTTTTCCATATAATTAAACATATACAGAAGTGAACACGGACATAAAAATACCAATAACTCGTAGGGAATTGGCAAAAATAAACTTAAAATTAGGTCCTGTCGATGTAGAATAATTTACCTGTGAAATGAATATTTGTCCGGGTTTTTTCGATGTGTGGATCCAGAATCATTCCACAAACACTTAACCATGTTTCTAGAGCAGTATTTCTTAAAATTATTCATTATTTAACTTAAAATCACAATTTTTCTGAGAGCCCAAATTGACAACTATCGGCCCAGGGGCAGACAGACTGTCAAACAGATGAAAAAAAAGCTATGCAACCTCAAATCACGCTTCTCTTTCTACCACGCAGTGTTACTGATAGTGACATCTCGCTTGCTCAGGCCTTTGTTTCTCTATTCCGATAGGTATATTAACTTTATGATTAGTATGGGAGTTACGTTTCTTGGTTTTATTATTCGTTGGTCTTGGGACTTTCTCTTATGGCAAGCCTTATTAGCCTTCTTTACTTATTAATTGATTCTAACCATAATAGTTTTAAGTTTTACTTGAATGATTGATACTAATTATAAAAACTGCAAGCACAATTATAATATACGACGCTTTTTGAAGTTGGTTGCATTAACTAAGCTAAGCTTGAACGGGTAAAGTTGAATAGAAATTATTAGGTCGAATGGAGATAGGTGTAGGAATGGCGTTAGATTGAATGGAGATAGGTTGAAAGAATTTAGGTTGAATGGAGTTATATTGAAAAAGGTCGGTTAAAAGAGGTTAGGTTAAAAGAAGTTAGGTTAAAACAGGTGAGGTTAACCGAGGTTAGGTTAAAAAAAGGTGAGGTTAAAAGAGGTTAGGTTAAAAGAGGTGAGGTTAAAAGAGGTGAGGTTAAAAGAGGTGAGGTTAAAAGAGGTGAGGTTAAAAGAGGTGAGGTTAAAGGAGGTTAGGTTCAAAGAGGTTAGGTTAAAAGAGGTTACGTTAAAAGAGGTGAGGTTAAAAGAGGTGAGGTTAAAAGAGGTGAGGTTAAAAGAGGGGAGGTGTAAAGAGGTGAGGTTAAAATATGTGAGGTTAAAAGAGTAGAGGTTAAAAGAGGTGAGGTTAAAAGAGGTGAGGTTAAAAGAGGTGAGGTTAAAAGAGGTGAGGTTAAAAGAGGTGAGGTTAAAAGAGGTGAGGTTAAATGAGGTGAGGTTAAAAGAGGTGAGGTTAAAAGAGGTGAGGTTAAAAGAAGATAGGTTAAAAGAGTTGAGGTTAAAAGAAGATAGGTTTAAAGCTGTCAGGTTAAAAGAGTTGAGGTTAAAAGAGGTGAGGTTAAAAGAGTAGAGGTTAAAAGAGGTGAGGTTAAAAGAGGTGAGGTTAAAAGAGGTGAGGTTAAAAGAGGTGAGGTTAAAAGAGGTGAGGTTAAAAGAGGTGAGGTTAAATGAGGTGAGGTTAAAAGAGGTGAGGTTAAAAGAGGTGAGGTTAAAAGAGGTGAGGTTAAAAGAGGTGAGGTTAAAAGAGGTGAGGTTAAATGAGGTGAGGTTAAAAGAGGTGAGGTAAAAAGAGGTGAGGTTAAAAGAGTAGAGGTTAAAAGAGGTGAGGTTAAAAGAGGTGAGGTTAAAAGAGGTGAGGTTAAAAGAGGTGAGGTTAAAAGAGGTGAGGTTAAATGAGGTGAGGTTAAAAGAGGTGAGGTTAAAAGAGGTGAGGTTAAAAGAGGTGAGGTTAAATGAGGTGAGGTTAAAAGAGGTGAGGTTAAAAGAGGTGAGGTTAAAAGAGGTGAGGTTAAAAGAGGTGAGGTTAAATGAGGTGAGGTTAAAAGAGGTGAGGTTAAAAGCGGTGAGGTTAAAAGAGGTGAGGTTAAAAGAGGTGAGATTAAAAGAAGATAGGTTAAAAGAGTTGAGGTTAAAAGAAGATATAGGTTTAAAGCTGTCAGGTTAAAAGAGTTGAGGTTAAAAGAAGATAGGTTAAAAGCTGTCAGGTTAAAAGAGTTGAGGTTAAAAGAAGTAGGGTTAAAAGATGTCAGGTTTAAAGAGTTTAGGTTATCCGAGTTTAGGGTAACACGGTGTTAGGGCAACACGGTGTTAGGGCAACACGGTGTTAGGGCAACACGGTGTTAGGGCAACACGGTGTTAGGGCAACACGGTGTTAGGGCAACACGGTGTTAGGGCAACACGGTGTTAGGGCAACACGGTGTTAGGGCAACACGGTGTTAGGGCAACACGGTGTTAGGGCAACACGGTGTTAGGGCAACACGGTGTTAGGGCAACACGGTGTTAGGGCAACACGGTGTTAGGGCAACACGGTGTTAGGGCAACACGGTGTTAGGGCAACACGGTGTTAGGGCAACACGGTGTTAGGGCAACACGGTGTTAGGGCAACACGGTGTTAGGGCAACACGGTGTTAGGGCAACACGGTGTTAGGGCAACACGGTGTTAGGGTAACACGGTGTTTAAACACTGCAATTATTGCAGTGTTTGACCAAACGCTGTTAGACATTTAAAACTATATTTGACAATACTATAGTTAGGTTAGGTCTAAATTTTTTTTTTGCGTAGGTTCGTCTGCATTTTAATTGTTAGGTTAGCGGTCCCGGAGGAACCTATCTTAGGCATCAAAGTCACTTTGACAGCTGTCAAATTGACTTTGACTTATGTCAACTACCAAATCATGCCAACTACAACAAAGGGTAAATAACGAGACTCGCTTATGTATTATTTATTGACTATTGTTATCACTACGCCGACTTTCCCATGGCTGCCATTGGTCTTCTGAGTGTAGCTCGCAGGCCGCGCGGCGCGCACACATGAAAGCGCCGTGAACCCTTCAGAATGCCGCCATGCACACTTTCCCACTAGCAGCGATTCTTGTTCCATTGGTCATGCAAAAACATTACATTCATTTTAATACACTGATAAATCAAATAAAACAATGCCATTATTATGTGATTTAAATTCCAACTTATACTGTCCTGAACTTGGTACATACGAAATAGCATAGAAATACATTGAACTTATTTTTGTGCAGTTTTATACCGAACATCACACTTTTAGTGTTCCAAAATGCGATATTATATTATAAAAGAAAGTTGCCGCGGTTACTGCTTTTGTCCGATGGTCTTGTTACGTGCAGGCTGCAACATACTACCCTAGACACGGCCGATTTCGTCCGTATTTTACACTCAATACTTTATCCACTTCAATCTTCATTAATAACTTTACCTAGTTACAAAAAAAAACTTGTAAACACACACAAAAACTTTTTTGCGAAAAACTAAAGTCTAAAAAGTTAAAAGTATGACTTTTTATTTGACATTTGTGTGATCGTAGACTATAGTCACAAGTCATTAATTGTCTATACATATTTATTATTGCCAGATACAATATTAGTAATAAATCACGGTCGGACACGTCCGACATGACTTGTTCGATTTTTCTTTGAACTTTTGTTCTGCCGTGGCTGTTGTTAGAAAAAGCGCTTGAAGTACCAAGACAAGATTGTATAGCTCACTGGGGTATTAGGATATGTTTCCACTGAAGCGGAGCGGAGCTTAGCGGTGCCCGAATTGACCAATCGTGCTATTCCAGCGGAATGACAGCGAAGATTTCGAGCATTGTGATTGGTCAATTCGGCACCGCTAAGCTCCGCTCCGCTCCGCTTCAATTGAAGGCTGCGTTTTTGCTACATCCACGGTGTATCTTATTCACGTTACTGTATGTCTACCAGGAATCAGGATCTGATGACGATAAAGGGAAAAAAGAAATTGATGCTACCAATACTGGGGAAAACATTATAGTATAATATGTTATGCAGCGACTTAATAATAAAGTATGAGGGAAATAATAATTAAATACGTTGTAAACTCAGTCATTATTTATTAAATTACAACTAGTAATCACAATAGTATTAAACCAATTAACTTATCAATATAAACAAAATTCTCCTTTGTGCGGACGCATCTCTTTTCCGTTTCAATTTAAATGTCAATTTGATAACATTGCCATGGGGCGTAAATGTCACAATTTTGCTTAGTGACACTTCAAACAGCGACATTATATCAAAAGTCACGCACCAAAAGAGCCTTGTCGAACTATACAAGGATCTCGTGGCACACTGAAGACTGAATGACATGTTGCGATGGGGTCGTGTGGGGCAGCCGTCACCCAAAATAACACCAGCATAAGTTGTGACACTAAAATGTGACATCGATAGATTAAAAGGGTACGAATAATAAAAACTAAGGAAACGTAACTCCCATACTTCAACCGTTTTGAATTTGGTTCCTTTTCGCACACTAAGATATTATAATAGCTACGAAACACTAACACCCAAATTTACGAAATAAAGCTGTTGTCAATAATTGTCACTTCTGCCACAAAATTGTGTACCGGATACATACATAAAGTATGCATGTATTCCGGTCACATTTTGTAGACTCACAGAACTATTAATTTTTGACGCAGTTACTCTTCCTTAGTTTTTATTATTCGTAGATTGTAGGACTATAGCAGAGTAGACAGAATTATAGAGTATGCCGACTTAGAACTGATGTTGAAATTTTTAAATTTGACGTATTATGACAAAAATCGTCGCTAGGGTTGACTTGTTATATACGAATTAAAAAATATGACATATTCGCTGGACGTGTTCCTCTTTGGTCATATTGTTGTTTGCGTTTTGACACATGTGATTAATATTGTCAGAATCCAATTTTGAAATCTATATTTTAAAATATTTAAAAATAAATTATAACAGCCAGCGCGAGGCACATTCCGTTCATAATCAGACTGAAACCCGACGAATTTGACAGATATTGAAACCTATTTGTCTCTTTGAAGTCGAAGTACTGGTAGTTATGTCTATTGTGACTATAGTGAGCATAATAATAATTGACTGAATCAAAATGACGTTTTTGACCTACGAATAATAAAAACTAAGGAAGAGTAACTCCATCTAAAAACATGCTCCTAAATACTTGTCAAAAGTGTACCTAAGGTTCACTTTTCATACATTTGCAATATTTAGGTGACCTTGAGCGGTATAAAGGCTGACGGTACATGACAGTTCGAATGGAACCAAATTTAAAACTGTATTAGTATGGGAGTTACGTTTCCTTAGGTTTTATTATTCGTAGTTTTTGACTCAATATTTTTCTCTATTGCACTCTACCGCTTAGTGCGGTCTCATCTTAAGGTTGTACGCAATTACAATGTGCAAAACAACTTAATCTTTCTCCCAAAGTCACGTGACTGTCGAAAAATTTAGGCTGCGTCCGCCGGCCGCCCCCACTCAGACGTACTTTCAGATAAATCGATACATAGCCAGATGGCAGAGAACCATACTAACATTATAAATGCGAAAGTGTGTCTGTCTGTCTGTCTGTTACCTCTTCACGCCCAAACCGCTGAACCGGTTTTGCTGAAATTTGGCATGGAGATACTTTGAATCCCGGGCCTTTCCCGGGACATTTCCCGGACATAGGATACTTTTTATCCCGGAAAAATACACGGTTCCCGCGCGATTAACGAATTTTGGCGCAACGAAGTTGCGGTCGTCATCTAGTACAACTAGTACCCGTCGACAGTCGACAGTCGACCGATTGCGGCTAACATTGAATTGACATAACCTGACCTACATTACTAAATGGCGTACCATCACCAACTGACTATGTATCCAAACACACTAGGCTGAATTACGCCGGCGTAATTTACGTGGCCGAAATTACGTTCAGCCGCTTACGTCTGATGCGACACACTATAAATTACGCGAAGAGCAGAAATTTCGCGGCGTAATTTCCGTTGCGGAACGTGCGCGTAAGTGAGTATTTAAAATTCTCAGATGTAATGTGTGCGTTAACGCTTTGGAGATAAGGTTGGATTTCCTATGTTCGGTTTTGATAATTCCGTCGCGTATAGTGAGTTGCTATACAAAACATTACCGCCGAATCGCTGCCGAACTTTACGCTCGATTCAGTTCGACGGAAATTCGGCTCGCGACGGAATTTCGGCATAGTGTGTCGTCTGTCGCGTTCCGCCCATATTTTGAATGGATTTGAAACGCGGCGTAAACGCGGCGGAATTTACGTCGGCGTAATTCAGCCCAGTGTATTTAGGCCCTTTGAATCAACTTCTTTGATAGTACGCAATGCGGTATTTGCCCGTAAGATGGCGCTTGTCCGCCATCTTGCGCCTCTATAATACACTGGACAGGTTATGCCGTACATAATGACAGCTATTTCTTGTGCCGATTTGAAGCGCCACCGGTGAGCGTACTGTGAACTAATTGCATAGAAAATTGCAACCGCCATTTGCAAAATAGTAGTTCCAAGCACACTCACTACTGCTCTCACATAGTGATTGCTATGTGAGAGCAGTAGTGAGTGCGCCAATATGGCGACTTTCAAATAGGAACATTTTATTGATAGCGATCGCCTCTCCAGTGTATAGGGGTCAGTGGACATGGCGCTTGTCCGCCATCTTGCGTCTGTACACCGCCATCTTGTGCTCTACAGCGCCATCTTGCGGCCCTCTATGGAGATCTCGACGGCGCGTCTCGAGCTGCCCTTCATACGTTTCTGGTCCATGAATTTCTTCATCTGTTTCTCGTATCGTGTCATCTTCTTCTTTGTCACCTGAAAAACAAATTAATATTATTTAGATTTATGGACCTTAATTTATGGTGTAAGTGTATATTTTACTTTATATTACCCTCTCTAGAATATGGTAAAGTATTTTTCACGTTTCCAAAATTCGATTTTTACTGTACACTTTTTGAAGTTATTTTTCTTAGTTTGAATCAAAAAAGTATTTGCCTAACATTAGATTTAGGCACAGCGCAGACGATAGACTATCCGTGACGTACTTTTTAGTCTGTGGGAAATAGAACCTATGCAATTATATGCAGTAACGCACACGACGCGCAAAAAGTCTGCATATATGTAATTGCATAGGTTCTATTTTCACAGAGAAAAAGTGCGTCACGGATAGTCTGTCGTCTGCGCTGCGCCTTAAGTTTCCTTTAGGAATAAGTAATAGAAGCAGAAAACTTCTTGGTATCATCATTTTGATTAAAACTTTGTTTATTGGCATTGTCCACACAGTGCCTTTTTTGTTCATCAAGGGCATGCGTCAGCGCAGTCAACAGCGCACGTGAGGCATGCCCGTGACGCATGCGCTCTGACCGTATCCAAAACTTTCGTATGACAATGTTGGCGTTACGTTTGTTGACGCATTCAATTATTGAATGCGTCAACAACGACGAAAGTTTAATGAAGGAAAATGACAAAAATTGAAGATGAAAGTGCATTGTGTTGACATAGCTATTATCCACAAGAGTGCCTCACCCCTCACCCCACACCCCTGACCCCTCACCCCTGACCCCTGAATCCTGATCCACCCACCTTGTTGTGTGTAAGCATATTATGTTGTAGTAACGTTTTGACGTGGAAGAGCCATGCTTCGGCACGAATGGGCCGGCTCGACCGGAGAAATACCACGTCCTCACAGAAAACCGGCGTGAAACAGCGCTTGCGCTGTGTTTCGCCGAGTGAGTGAGTTTACCGGAGGCCCAATCCCCTACCCTTTTCCCTTCCCTAGCCTTCCCTATTTCCTTCCCTACCCTCCCCTATTACCCCTTAAAAGGCCGGCAATGCACCTGCAGCTCTTCTGATGCTGCGAGTGTCCATGGGCGACGGTAGTTGCTTTCCATCAGGTGACCCGTTTGCTCGTTTGCCCCCTTATTGCATAAAAAAAACGTAAGCGTACCTATGTATCTAATATATATAAATCTCCTGTCACGATGTTTGTCCGCGATGGATTCCTAAACTACTTAACCGATTTTAATGTTTTTTTTCTTAAATGTGTGCTTTTTTCCAACTTGAGAGATAAGATAGCTTAGATCTTTAATTATAGTCGCAATTTTATTTTATTGCAAATTATTTGTCTATAAAGAGCGACCATTGTTTATGAGACGCGGGTCACGGGATAGTGATGGACGTTGCCATGGTGACATACTTATTTAGTCACTAATTCAATAAAATAATACGGGCGATATACTTTATATAATATGGCAAAGAAACGTTTGCCGGGACAGCTAGTATACCTATATATTAATGTGTATATCTCAACTAGCGACCCGCCCCGGCGTCGCACGGATATAAAATATATAGCCACTGAAAAAAATGATTAAAATGGATAGCCTATGATCCTTCACGTGGTCTACTTCTTATCTGTGCCAAATAACATAAAAATTGCTCCAGTAGTTCGCAAGATAAGCCCTTTCAAATAATTTCCCCCGTTTTTTCCACACTCGCTCCTATTAGCTAAAGCGTGATAAAATAAAACCTATAACCTTCCTCGATAAATGGGCTATCTAATACTAAAAGAATCATCAAAATCCGTTGCGTAGTTTTAAAGATTAAAGGGAACAAAGGGACATAAAAAGCGACTTTGTTTTATAATATGTACATTGTACATCAATCCCATAAAGCCCCGTACGAGCGCCGGTGCTCGTGATAACAATAGAAAGGCTATTGTGTCTCGTTTTTCCACGATCGAAGGAATGGGTTCAGTGATAAATTAGATTCGAATCGATCAGGTTGCTTGTTGACCTCCGTGGGCGCAACCTTACAACACCTCTATCACGTGAGCACACACACCACGTGACCCCCACGTGACTCCCGCGTGACGTCCGCGTGACTCGCACGTGTTGGCCACTCACCCGCGACATGTCCGTCTCGCAGGTGCTCTTGGGCCGCACCACGTAGTCCTTGGTGCTGGGCGCGGGGACTCGCGCGCGCGCCACCCACCCCGGCTCGCCCGGACGAGGACCTGCAAATATTATAAATAATATTTAAAAAAAAAGACGGGTTGCACTCCGGGAGTGCCGGCAGAAGTGAAAACTTGATTATTAACGTTGTGCATTATTTAACCCACTTTTTATGAAAATCGATTAAAAAAAATTATAATAATAAAACGATCGTTTTAATTAATTAAACGGAACCCTTACAATCGATTAAAAAATATCGACAATCGACAAAAAAAGCTGCTGTCAGACAGACTGTCAGACACTTCTCGCGACAGTTGTCTTGCAGGTGGAAACACGGCCTTAATCAGCGCGTCTGCTAAAGAACTCATTTCCCCGACTATACATTTCTGCTAAACAACTCATTTCCCCGACTGTACATTTCGTTCGATTTCGAGTTCGACACAAAACACTACTCTCCAACCGTCTTACGGTTTTTCGATCAGCACGAGAATCTGACGCGAGTTTCACAGTTTTTACCCATCCCACAAAAGTGATCAACGCCGCTAAAGAAGTTTTCACTTAAAAAAAATACAAATTATCGCATTGTCAAATTGTCTCTTATAATCCGCGCGGAACTAGTTGGCAGCGCCTTAGGTAGGGACGGGGGTGAGGGGGCGGGTTGCTTGCTGCTCGCAACGCACATGAGATTAGACAGTGACGACCAATCTCAAGATATCGTGAACAATTATATTATTTAATTATTGAAAATAATAAATTAAAGACAATTGATCAGTTTTATATTCTAAACTATTGACATCGGCTTTCAGTTTTTAAAAAAACGTAAGCACTTAAATATTATTTCCTTAGATTGTCTCTTTATCAGCGGACTCATCTTGCTATTACAATCTCTTGTGCGAAGCGCCCCCCCCCCCCCCCCCCCCCCGCCTCTCCGTCCCACCGCTCACATACCTCAGGCGCGGCCAACTAGTTCCGCGCGGACTATAATACGTATGCAAAGTTTCGAATGTCTAGTCTACTGGAGATACGTAAAGATCGTGCCGTTTTTTTTTCAAATTTTAAATTCCATTACATACATATAACAAGATCTTTACTAGATTGATGGATCAGATTGACGAAAAACTGATCGTGTATATCGTCATACAGCCCAAGCTAATAAAAGCGTGTTAATAACACCACAGTTTTTTTTATCTTATAAGAACCTTCGTCCGCCATAAAATAACCGAAAAAAATTTAAGCCAAATCGGTTAAGCCGTACTTGATATTTCGAAGGCCGTCTTAGATGTGCGTAGAGATAAACTACGATAACATGGCGCGCCCCTTCAAAATTCATAACGTTTGAAGTCTCTCATGCGCGGTCGGCTAGTAATGATTAGTTGACCAACAAATCTTGGTAATAAGTGACATTAAGTGAAATATTACGTGTACTGTGATTAGTTGAATACTTACTACATACAAACTCTTTCATAAGGATGTGACTACACACATTGAAACAGTAATTTGGAGAGGCGCGCCATGTTATCGTAGTTTATCTCTACTCAGATTACGACTTTATCGTATGACACAAATAAGCAATACTAACTTAAGAGGCCGGGTACCCTTGGAATTTCTCATACAAACGTAATACCAAAATCATTTTCACATACGAAAATATTTAACATGTTTGAGTTATTTTTCAGTTTAGAATAGTAATTATCTAGGTTCCTTCACAAAAATTTACTTTAAAATATTTAAAAACAAAAAAAAATTTTTTTGTTTAAATTTTTTTTTTAGTAAATTTACTACTAAATATTGAAACACTAAAAAATAGAGTAAAACACTAAAAAATATATAAATAAATACTAAATTTACTACTAAATATTTAAATACTAAAAAATATTTTATAGAGTTTAAATATTCTGTAAGTAAAAAGAGTAAATTTTTGTGTAGGAACCTAGGTAATTACTATTCTAAACTGAAAAATAACTCAAACATGTTAAATATTTTCGTATGTGAAAATGATTTTGGTATTACGTTTGTATGAGAAATTCCAAGGGTACCCGGCCCCTTAAGACTCCAAAACTTGGGACAACCATAAAAAATTAATTAAAGTAATTTGATCTGTACCTTTATGAGTCTTGGATACTTCAAATAAATTATTAATATTAATATAATAAAAAATTGCCTCAGATTGTTTAAACGTTCATGTTACGTACTACTCCCATGCCCTAAAGTACCCCGCAAACGATCAAATTGTTTGTCAAATTTTACGTGTTTGTCAAACTGTTTGATAGTGTACAGCTTTGTTTGAAGCGTTTGTCAAATAAACTACGTGTTTGACCTGTTTGAAGGAGGCTGCTTTCAAGTGTTGAGCGCGAAAGTTTGGGTTTTGTGTTTTCATTACTTTTCTCGTGTTTTCTGTTTGATTTTTCTTTATTTTATGTTTATTTCAGTAGAACTATGTAGAGTAGTATAGTTTTTGTTGTTTGTCTAACCTGTTCTCTCTGTGTTTGTGTTTTTATGTGGCATAGTTTTTAACAAGTAGCTTTGGGTAAGTAAATCCCTTAATATAACGTTTTAATATGGAGGGCAATGAAAGCCCTCCACCTCCGGATCGTAGTGATGTTTTTGATTATAGCCCTGTGATTACAGCTCCTTTAGAATCCTTTATGGCAGTTGAGAATGCTATCGGGAAAAAAAGACCAACCTCGGACAATTCTTCACACATACCCAGTAAGCAGGCCAAGCAAAATTTATATAGAAATGTGTATAATGTTAATGATATTCCTCCTTACTTGGTACATGTTACAAAAACAGAAAATGAAACATCACCCCACCCCTCCATTCATGTGATTAAATTTGGCCAATTTTTAAAAAATCAAAACTTTCAAGGCATCCGTGCGGATGGTTTGAAAAGAGTAGGACGAAATAAAATATCGGTTGAATTTTCGAATATAGAAGATGCCAATAAATTTATGTCTCACCCGATTGTTATCCAATATGGTTATAACACTATTATTCCTACTTATAATATTACTCGTATGGGTGTAGTTAGGGAGATTCCGATTGACTGGACCCCTGAAGAGATAATAGAAAACTTAGAAGTCCCACCAGAAAGTGGCAAAATAATAAAAGCTCGCAGAATTAATAGGAAAGTTATCAATAATGGTATTACTGAGTGGGTTCCAACTCAATCTGTCATTTTGACTTTTGATGGTCAGACTCTACCATCAAGAGTATTTTGCTGCTTTGTTGCTCTAAAAATTGAACTCTACAAATTTCCCACAGTGCAATGTTTTAACTGCTGCCGTTTTGGTCACACCAAAAACCAGTGCAGGTCAAAACCTCGCTGCTTTAAATGTAGTCAAGATCACTCTGGTGAAAGTTGCTCCATCACTGAAGATCAATCTCTTTGCCTATCTTGCTCAGGATCTCATTATGCTATAAACAAGAGTTGTCCTGAATACACCAGACAATCCGAGATAAAGGTCATTATGGCTGAAAAAAATATGTCATATGAGGAGGCCAGCAAAGTTGCCCCTCCTTCATATAAATCATATTCTGACATTGCCAAAATTAACTCCGTCCATAGAAAAACAGTCCCTATTAACCCCCATCTTTCATCCTCTAATCCAAATACCTCACATAAAAAAACAGTGTTTATTACTAGGAAACCGCGCCCCACTCAAACTCCAGGTTACGATAAAAATGCCCATAATGCCATTCTAAATGAATTTGCGTTCTCAAACTCGGAAAACGGCTGTGCTCTACAAAACAATAACAATTTAACAAATAATGTTAACAACGAAACCTTAGATTTACTCCTAAACGCAATAGCTATTATAATAAATAATAATAATTACATTTTACCTGACCACGTTGCACAAAAACTAAATGACATTATTATTAAACATGGATCAATCCAAAATTCTACAGTGGAATAGCAGAAGTATCCAAAACAAAAAACATGAACTCACCCATTTAGTAAACAAATTTAATCCATTACTTGTAAGTTTAAACGAAACTTGGCTAAAACCAGAGCAAAATTTTTATTTAAATGGCTTCTCTTGTTACAGAGAAGATCGATCAGATGGATATGGGGGTACTATGATCTTAGCAAATAATAAAATACCCAGCTCCCCCCTCAACATTCCCCACCATGACAACAGTGTCATCAACATTGTTGGAATTAAAGCTTTTAATACTAACATTATTTCAATCTATATTCCCCATCCAAACTCATCAATCCTCCCTTTTCTTCGTCATTTATTTTTGTTATTCCCCGACCCTCTCCTAATTTTAGGTGATTTTAACTGTCATAATGTTATGTGGGGCTCTGACTCAAATGACAATTTTGGCAGAGATTTTGGAGATTTATTAGAAGAAGTGAATCTTTGCGTTCTTAACAAAGGACAAGCAACGAGATTGTCCCTTTCAGACCACAGGAAAAGCTGTGTAGACCTTTCTATATGTTCAGCCAATCTAGCAAGCTTACTGCAATGGAATATATTAGATAGTACCTTTGGCAGTGACCACTACCCCATCACCATTGCCTATCCATCTAGAGATCATACCTATATACACCTTCCTTCTTTACTAAAATATAGAACCTCAAGTGCTGATTGGGATGAATATCAAGATTTCTTGGAACAAAAATCACAGCTATTACCTGAAATAAAACCAGAAAACCTACATTTCTGTTATGCAGAACTATGCAAGGCCATTTCGGAATCGGCAGATCAATGCATCCCACTTAAAAATTCATCGTCTGGTAAACTTCCATCTCCACCATGGTGGGATAGGGAATGCTCTAATATTATTAAAGCTAGAAAAGATGCAGAAAAAACATATAAAAGGAACATGACAGACTCTAACTTAGTAAATTACCAAAGAATTGCTGCTCAGTGTAAAAGATTATTCCGAACTAAGAAGAGACAAGGCTGGCGTAAATTCTGTGCTTCTTTATCCCCGAATCCGAACACGAGTTTGATATGGAAACAGATCAACAGATACAGACATAGCCTGTCATATCAGAATTCTCCTGCCATTCCAAACCCAGTAGCAACAGATTTCCTAAAAAAAATATCTCCCAATTACGTTCCAAACTATAATGAACTACCACATTCATTTAATGAAAATTTATTCAATGATAGCCCAATTTCCAGTCCTATAACTATGTTCGAGCTGAGAACGGTACTGTCGCATGTCAAAGACTCTACCCCGGGAGATGATGGATTCCCTTTCTCTTTCCTGTCAAAAGCGGGGACAAAATTTTTAACATACTATCTTAATATGATAAATTGTTTCCTGGATCATAACTTCATTCCCCCCGAGTGGAAACTGCAAGTCATTATTCCTATTCTCAAACCAGGCAAGCCACCAGATTCAGTAGATAGTTACCGTCCAATCGCTTTATCATCGACTTTATGCAAAATTTTTGAAAATTTAATTAAAAACCGCTTAGACTGGTTTGCAGAAAAAAAATCAATTTTCCCACACACACAATTCGGTTTCCGCAAAGGCTTATCCACATTAGACAGTCTGAGTGTTTTTCTATCAGATATAAGAATTGCATTTTCCAATGGGGATTCTGTTGTAGCTCTTTTTTTAGATGTGACTGCAGCGTATGATAGCGTCAACCTTTCGGTACTCAGGTATCGTTTACAAAAGCTGAGTATTCCCGTTAAGTATATTAATATTGTGTGTAATTTGATGATGCATAGAAAAATCAAGCTGCGCGTCCCGGGACAGAGTCTAGACATCCGCTCAGTGTACATAGGACTTCCTCAGGGATCACCGTTGAGTCCCTCTTTATATAATTTTTATGTGGCAAAATTACCTTGCTGTTTAAATACGGATTGTTATTTCCTTCAATACGTTGATGATCTACTGTTATATGTAATAAACCGTTCCATAGGTACAGCAGCTAACTCCCTTCAAGTCTCTCTAAATTCCTTACTCAAATGGATGAAAAAAAGTGGTCTAAAATTTTCTGCCCAGAAAAGCAGTGCAGTTGTTTTCAGCAGAAAAAACATACCTTCACTAGTTAATTTAAAAATTGGTGATCAATCTATACAATCAAAAGATGAAGCGAAATTTTTGGGTCTAATAATTGATTCAAAGCTATCTGGGTCTAAACACATAAAATATATACATAAAAAGGCAGAGCGTAATTGTAATATAATCAGAGCACTTTCTGGTGTATCCTGGGGTGCACACCCCTTCACTCAAAAAATCCTATACAATGCTATAATTAGGAGCTTATTCGATTATGGCTTATTCCTTCTTTCGCCATACAATAAAAAAGATAGTCGATCTCTGGATCTTATTCAATCCAAAGCGCTTCGTGTGGTTTTGGGATGCATGAGATCCACTCCAACCAACGCTTTACAAGTTGAAGCTGGCGAACCTCCATTACATTTACGTTTACAATTTCTAGCAGATCGCTTTATGTTTCGTGCAAACTCTCGAACAAATCATCCCCTTAATAGCAGACTTAACACCCTAAATAATTTATGTTTAAACTCATCATACTGGCGCTATAAAAATGTCCCCCCATTAATAAAAAGTTATAGAAAATTACTAGATATTCAGCAATCTGTTAAGATCATAACATCTCCTAAATTACATAGCTATAACTACCCATATGAAGTCATAATTTTCCAACCAAAAGTAGTATTAGATTTGGGTCTAAATAAGGGATCTCCTGAATGTAACAACACTTTCTTATACATTACTAATACTAAATGGAAGAATGGTCATTACTTTTTCACAGATGCTTCAAAATTAAATGAAAATGGAAATACAGGTGTAGCCGTGTATTACCAAAATTCTAAAATAATTCTAAAATTTAAATGCCCTACCCAATCTTCGGTCTTCACTGGTGAATGCATTGGCATTTTGGAATCTTGCCTATTTATAGAAAGTCACAACATTGTAAACGCCTGTATATTTTCAGATTCAAAAAGCGCTATTGAATCATTAGTAAGCCCATGCATTATCAACAAATTGAATAGTTCTATAATTTTAGATATTAAATTATCCCTTTTTAATAGCTATAACAAAGGGCTTAATGTCACACTTGTGTGGATTCCAGGTCACGCGGGTATAAGAGGAAATATGATAGCAGACTCCTTAGCAAAACAAGCTACTTTGGAGCAGGCAGATACCAAATACTTATCTCTTCATACTTACGATCTCCTCGCTGTGCCGAAAAAAGAATTGATAAATTTGTGGCAATCAGAATGGGAAAGAAGTAATAAGATCAAAGGGAGACATTATGGCTCAATCCAACCTTCAATTCCAAATAAACCATGGTTTTGGAAATATAAAAAAATGGATAAAAAAACATTGTCGATATTATGCAGATTACGTCTAGGTCATGTCTGTTCTCCTGTTTTTCTCAATAAAATAAGAATTAAAGATTCATCTTTGTGTGAGTGCGGATTGGATGATGGTTCATTGGAACATATTTTTTTCGCCTGCCCTAACAATGCAATCTCCCCCTTATATGTTCAACTTCATAAATTAAATATCCCTCTCCCCTCCAATTTCTCTTCACTTTTGAACTTTGATCTCAACCCTCAACTAATACACATACTAGCTAGATTTATAAAAGATAACAACATTAATCTTTAATCCACTAACATTTATTTAAACAAGGCCCTTGGTTACAACTTAACAGCACAATTCTAATGTTTAAATGTATGTAAAATTAATTATTAATATCAAATACTAAATCCTAAAAATAAAAATCAAACTTCGTTTAAAAAACTATCTCAACTTCAAAATTATCGAAATTTTCTTTTCTTTTTATAAAAATTTTACTTGACACTGGCAGAATGGTGCATCCCTGCATCTATGGGCGCCATTAAATAAGAAGAAGAAGAAGAAGAAGACCTGTTTGAAGAAAATTTGGATTTACGTAGCGTTTGACAAACGTGTTTGAACGTGTTCCGCTGTATTTGTCAAACAAGATCTCATGATCTCATACCGATTCTAGCTAATTGTTTGACAAACTTGTTTGATGCACGTTTGTTCGTCTGCGCAGCTGTTTGATGAAAACGTAAATTACATCAAACATGTTTGTCAAACAAATTTGATCGTTTGCGGGGTACTTTATACAAATGTCTCCGGCTCAACATTGAGACAAAACATAATTTTTTGGGTTCATAAAAAATGTCACTTCTCAAAAGGGTTCCACTACAAAAAGAGTTTGAGAAGCATTGGTCTAATGAGAGTTGTCGATATATCATATTTGCCACCAGAGGGACGTGAGGGCCAGGCCACAGCGTTGCGACGTTCTTTAGCGAAAACAACCTTAGAAAAACAATGTATTGTTTTGCGATGCGACGCCGCAACGCAGTGTTGTGGCCTGGCCCGGGTCTTTCGTGTCAGACAGACGTATGACAGCTATATTCGTGACATATGAAAGCTGTTTGACACGATAAACCTTGCGGCTACATTGCGCCATTTGTGCCTCATCACAATACAATCGCCTAGTCTCGCGCTTGATGCTCCTCGCGCGTCATAGCTGTAAGGGTCACCGCAGATATAATACTTCAAGTTGGCCGACTATCGTACAACAATTTAGTTGGAACAATGTATACAACAAACAAATCTGTAACCTGTGCCTCGCTCGTCGGCCGGCGGTCTGTCGTCGCTCTTGCGCCGCGCGCCCGCCATCGCCTCGTCTCGCGCCTGACGCTCCTCGCGCGTCATAGCTGTAACATCGTTATTACAAAATTAATATACAGGTAAATAATATGTACTATCAGAGAAGTTGATTCCTATGCAGATCGGAGACCTACGTAGTTTAGTTGCGTTACGTCAAACCCAGCCGACAAATTACAATATTATTAACATTGTATTGACATATTCGACCAAATAACGTTGGTCTATCAACTGCATAGGAATCAATTTCCTCGATGGTACTTTAATCGACTTAAAAAAATAGAGGTTATCAATTCCACTCGTATCTATGTATGTTGTATGTTTGTGCTCGCATATCTCCGGAACGGCAAGTCTGATTTGAATAATTATTTTTTTGTTGCAAGACCCCACCTTTAAAATCCGTACTGAGGTTGAATATAGGTCTGGCCCACTCCGATATCAGTCGTCCTGCTCGCTCGCGGTTCGCCTTCGTCTCTTTGGGGTGTTTGTAGAGGTACATCACCGCCTTGCCGATCCCCGACTGTTTGAGGAGGGACTTGTCGATGGATGGGAACTGTAAAAATAAGAATACAATCCTATAAAACTTGATATGTGTCAAGGGGCACCTGGATGGAACGTTATAAAAAATAATCGGCCAAGTGCGAGTCGGACTCGCGCACGATGGGTTCCGTACATACAAAGCAAAAATAGGCTAAAATGGTGTTTTTTGTATGGGAGCCCCCCTTAAATTTTTATTTTATTTTAATATTATTATTAAATATTAAAGAACACATAGAACAAAAGAATGTGTGAAAAATTCAAGTGCGGTAGGCACTTGAATTTTTGCCATTATAAAAAGGCCGAAAAAATCACGTTTGTTGTATTGCCCCCCTTAAATATTATTTTTATTTTGTTTTCAGTATTTGTTGTTTCAGCGGCAATTACAGATATACACAATCTGTGAAAAATTCAGAAGTCTAGCTATAGCGGTTCTTGAGATACAGCCTGGAGACAGACAGACGGACAGACAACGAAGTCTTAGTAATAGGGTTCCGTTTTTACCCCTTCGGTACGGAACCTTAAAAAAGAGAGAGAGAGATAGATAGAGAAACACGCGCTACCGCACGGCTTACAATTATAACATTTTTGCTCTAGTTGTAACATACCGACACTTTTGTGTCATGTCGTTCCAACTTTTTCCGACTATCCCCCTTTTGCAACGCGCAAATATTATTTTTAACCGACTTAAAAAAGATGAGGTTTCTCAGTTCGACCGTATGATTGACTCATGCATGTATCTCACATTACACACGCACACACACACACACACACACACACACACATTACACTCACGTCCATGAGCAGCTTGAGTATGGACTCCCGTATGAGCAGGCACGGCAGCGCGCGGTTCGGCAGCGGCGCGAGCCAGTCGCACAGCACGTTGAGGACGTTGTGCTCGAGGAACGCCAGCTGTAGGTCGCGCTTGATGAGTTGTGACATGGCCGACTTCAGCATCGACACCTGTAACACGTATACAAATACATACTATACTGTACTCGGCGAAACATGGCGGTAGCGGTCATTGACTCCCTGTCAAAACTTATCTATACTAATATTATAAAGAGATAAACTTTGTTTGTTTGTAATGAATAGGCTCTAAAACTACTGGACCGATTTTTAAAATTCTTTCACCATTCGAAAGCTACATTATTTACGAGTAACATAGGCTACTTTTTATTTTGGAAAATATAGGATTCCTTAAGATATTTGGGTTTTTCTGACACAAGGTGAATAAAATCAACCAGAAGTTACTTATACGCTGCTTAAACTATAAAAGATAGAACCATACAACGTTCTAAGTAAATGTAGATCTTATAAATGAGAACTGTCAAAAATGACGTTTTTGTATGATAGAGAAGCACGGGTGCTCCGGTGAGTACCTGTGTAGGGTTGCAAGGAGAGAGTCAACGCCAGCCTGCCATGAATGTGGTGCTGCGGAGGACACGGCCCAGCATACCCTTGAGGTGTGCGATCGTTGGGCCGTGCAGCGCCACGATCTCGTGGCGGTGCTAGGTGGAGACCTCTCACTCCCGAGCATGGTGCGCTGCATACTCGAGAACGATGAGGCCTGGCAGACAGCGGTCTCTTTCTGCGAATTTGTTATGTCGCAGAAAGAGGCCACGGAGCGGGACAGAGAGAACGATCCAACCTCTCTGCCGCTCCGCCGGCGTAGGACGGGAGTGCGGAGGCGTCGCTACGCGAACCTCCTAACTCTTGTCTAACGGGGCTCCGGGCCAGGATGGGAACCTGCCCGGCTTTGTCAGTCTCGGCGCCGAGGGGAACGCTTTAGTTCGCCTAAGCGTTCCCTTACTTTGGTGGAAGTCCGGTCCGAGGTAGACCGGCCAGTCGTGGAGGGAGTACTGTGTTTGTTAGATCCGGGATATCCACGGAATACGGCTGAAGGCGAACCGCAGGTGCAGGCCACTTTTTATTTTGGAAAATATAGGGTTCCGTAAGATATTTGGGTTTTTCTGACACAAAGTGAATAAAATCAACCAGAAAAGTTACTTATTTTGCGTACCCTGCCTAAACTATAAAAGATAGAACCATACAATGTTCTAAGTAAATGTAGATCTTATAAATATCAACAAAAATGTCCGCGACACACTATACCTAGCAATGCCAAGTGAGGCACAGCAACCATTTTTTTATTTAAAAATCTTAATTTTTTTTGGACTACATTTAAATTTTAAACGCATTTATTTTACTCACACACAACATCTGACACTTCATTGTCAATCGCGGTTTATAATAAGATAATAATAAGAAATATAATAAACAATGTATATGTATAATGTGCGTAATATATGACATTAAATCAGCCATTGTGCAAAAAGTGTAAAATAAATAAATAATGTAAACTCTGGATTCGTGATCCGTAACGACCAGACAATGGAAGCACACCGATGGTAACGCAGTACAGTTCGACAAGGCTTTAAATGAACGTGGGTGACATTGATGGGAGCGCTGCTGGTAAAGGAGAACTGTCAAACACATGTCAAAAATGACGTTTTTGTATGATAAGAAGCGTTGAGTTCCTTTTCTCGCCACGTTCATAAACAGCCTTGTCGAGCTGTATGTTTGATCCGAATGGGCGTTTTCACACTGCGACGGTAACGACACGACACGATACCACAGAATAGATAAGGGCCACCGCACATAATATTATACAATTTCAAGTTGGTCGACTATCGTACAAACTAAATTGCGCAGTGTCACAATTTAATTGGACAACTTCATCGTGTACGCTGCCAGCCGCAGACTTTTAGATTAAGTTGGTAACAGTTAATGGAATCAGGCGTTACTTTGCGGAAATCCATAGCTTAAAATTTAGTTTGTTATTATTTTTAGCAATATTCCGCGAAATAAACTTCCACCTTTAAGTAAATGAGTGAGTGCATACATAGGCATGCGTACAGCACCTCCCTCCTCCCACACTGCCTATGCGTACACTCGCATGCAAGAACTTGCAAACACCACCACCACACAAGCAATAATGTTGGCAAATCCGTGCAAGGCCCCTCACCACCGTGCAGGTTGAAAACCTCGACGCGCGTTTCGCTCCAACACCGGAGCATGGCTATGCGTGCACTCACTCATTTACTTAAAGGTGGAAGTTTATTTCGCGGAATATTGCTAAAAATAATAACAAACTAAATTTTTAGTTGGTAACGGTGTTGCTAGCCAAGCGTAAAAAGCACGCTTTTATTGTGGCACTAATAAAACAAAGGCGAAAAGAATGGAGAATATTTTGGGTGCATTCAATACGAGTACTAAGTGACAGATTAGAATTAGGAAAACATAATTGATCATACCTTGCATTTTAAACTTCGATATTATCCAGATTAATTTTAAGGAAAAAATCCAGATAAAAAGGTGATAATAATCCATATTTCCATACTAATATTTTTTATTATTATGTGATTCGGGGCCGTCACGATGAAGTTGTCCAATTAAATTGTGACACTATGTAATTTAGTTTGTACGATAGTCGGCCAACTTGAAATTGTATAATATGTGCGGTGGCCCTCTATTCTGTGGTATCGTGTCGTGTCATTATCGTGCAGTGTGCAAACGCCCAATCAGAGCCCGTACCACGAAACTGTTTTGAGACTCAAACAATCGTACGAGAATGCCGTGTCCTGCTCTAACAAACGTGAAATGACGTCGTTAGAGAAGGACGCAGCATTCTCGTCCGATTGTTTGAGTCTCAAAACGGTTTCGTAGTAGGCCTACTGATCCAATTTTCACGGGTAACGGAGAGAAGTCTTAGCCTAGGAGGCATAATTATCATCAAATACAAGGGTAATTCATCATCATCACCTTGCGGACGGCGGGCTGGTTGCGCTTGTTGAGGTCGCGGTCCTCGTCGGCGGCGGCGCGCATGCGCTGTAGGAGCTGCGCGATGTGTGTATGTGTGTGTGTGTGTGTGTACCTTGCGGACGGCGGGCTGGTTGCGCTTGTTGAGGTCGCGGTCCTCGTCGGCGGCGGCGCGCATGCGCTGTAGGAGCTGCGCGATGTGTGTATGTGTGTGTGTGTGTGTGTACCTTGCGGACGGCGGGCTGGTTGCGCTTGTTGAGGTCGCGGTCCTCGTCGGCGGCGGCGCGCATGCGCTGTAGGAGCTGCGCGATGTGTGTATGTGTGTGTGTGTGTGTGTACCTTGCGGACGGCGGGCTGGTTGCGCTTGTTGAGGTCGCGGTCCTCGTCGGCGGCGGCGCGCATGCGCTGTAGGAGCTGCGCGATGTTTGTGTGTGTGTGTGTGTGTGCGTGTGTGTGTGTGTGTGCGTGTGTGTATGTGTGTGTGTGTGTGTACCTTGCGGACGGCGGGCTGGTTGCGCTTGTTGAGGTCGCGGTCCTCGTCGGCGGCGGCGCGCATGCGCTGTAGGAGCTGCGCGATGAGGTCGTCGTTGTCGTTGATGATGTCGATGTCGCGTCGCCGGCGCCGGCCGCGTCGCTCCTCGCGCTTGCGGGCCAGCATCAACTCGAAGTCCGACATGCCTACAGACATGAAAGGTTTTCTGAATAATTTTATTAAATAAAACTTGAGAGGTGTCAAAGGACACCCGAATGGAACGAAGTTATTTCTTACGTTCAAAAAACCTGTATTATTTAAAAAAAAAAAACGCCATTTATTGACGCCCAGGAATGCTAAAAACGCGTCGCTGTTTATTTAAAAAGACGCCATCTTGTTGACGCTTAGGAATACTGACTGAAGAAGACACCAATAAGACTTCTAAGCATTTATTCAGAACATTGTAATACACGGCTCTACATCACATTCTTACAAGTGACACAACCTTTCATATTATGGGGGACCAGCTTGCGCCAATTCCCCTAGATCGCCTAGGTCAGCGATGAAGGTGTCGGACTGTAGGTGATGAATTAAACCACACTTTCACTTTTGTATCAGAGGTCAAGCACACAAGTTGTTCCGAAGCTGGGTAACGTTGTAGAGCGAGTGCCGCAGTATGGCGGTCGACCCATATTTATATGGGTCCTGGTACCGAGCTTTCAGAACATTCTATGCCTCACCCCCTCAGATGAAGTTTTTATTTAAACATTAATAAAATTACAATTTTTTACAAAATAATCATTTGTTTCATTTACATATTTGTTAATTCTACATAATTCGCTATTTTACAAGTTAGTGCCGACCTCCGTAACAGAAATAAATGCAAAAATATCCCGATATAACGGTCGTCTCTGGCTGTCCCTCTCGAGCGGGTATTCCTTGTCTAGGACAAGGATAGCCCACTCGAGATGTACACTATCTCCCTTACTTTTTCCGTTACGGAATTCGGCACTACCACATAGGTTTAAGACCCATTAATTTACAAGGCACTATTTTCACTATATTCACGCACTATTATTGCCCATACACTTTTTCACTATTCAGTCCATTCACTATTTATTGTCTGTCGTGCACACATATTATGTCATATATATACGTTCAACATACCGCCCCCCCTTGAATATATTTCTAGAATATATTCTTAACAATACTTTAAATCCTTACATCGACCATTCTGAACCATACCTATTAGTAGGGGAGGTAGTGCTAGCGTATGCAAAGCCATTTCATACCGACCAAATTTTTGTCCAGCGGTAGCTTAATATTTATCAATCAATATAATCAGCGTCAGTCGCCGCACCCGTGGTGGAATGTTTACTGAGAGTATTTCAAAGTTGTAAAAAAAATAGTTGCAAAAAGTGATTTTATACCGAATGAAACTTTGATGGATAATTATTGAGGTCATGTTTAACCAAAAAATCACCGTCAGCCGTATTGCAGACGGGGGCTTCAACGTCAGTCGCGTTACTGAACATGTAAAAAAAATTTGAATATAAAGTCATTTTATACCGTACAAAATTTATACAGGTGAATGTTTCTTCTTTGTAAATAATAAATAAAACCGTCAGTCGTTAATACGATGGTGGAAAAACCGTCAGCCAGCGATATAAGTTATGACCAATATAGCCCTACTTCGCGCTCAATGTATCCTAGGGCGTCGCGTAGACGACATTTCCACCTGCAAACATTCAGCTGACGGCGATTTTCGTTTGAATTAACCATAAAATTATCTCACATAGGAATTTAAGTAATTAATTCGATAGTCAATACTTGTGAAGAAGAATTATATACATTTTACTTTAAAAGCGCCATCTGTTGTTATATACTAAAACTAAAATAACACCTACCCAACCTAAACGTGTATTTAATCTAGATATGAACCTTTATTGGGTGCGAATTGGGATCTTTTTAATGTCAATTCAATACGATTCCCAACATCAACTTTGAGATGCTCTCAATTTTTATTCCACCCATTATGAAGTGGCTGACGATCAAAGCTGTTATGTATTAGTGAAATACTATTATTGTAACGATTTTCGCTCGGTATGAAATTACTACTATATGGTATGACGATAGCTCTTATCACTACTATCATTACTAAGCACTATTCCTCAACATAACAATATAGCCTCAAACTGACTATTAAGTTAGCCTTAACACAGAATGTACCTTAAAATCGTCAAGAAAAAATAATATAATAACATAATCTATATGTAATATCTAACTTTATATTAAACAGTAACTAAAATTTAACAACATTACAAACAACCTTTAAACATATTATAAGAAACTTTACAACAAATACCAATACTCTCTAGGCAAAAAACAAACTTTCTATCTCAATAGGTAACATCAAGTAATAAATCCTCGTTTATTTACATTATTATCTCTCCATTTGTCTCGTGCGCAACGAGTACTTTCTGGAACACAACCCGACAAGATCCAGCCGAAATGCGTATTCTGGGCAGTCAACTTTTGTGATGGATCTCGGAGTATACCATTAGTCAAAATAAGCCCATAGACGTCTGCGCCTAGCAATAATATATTTACCTCGCCGGCTTTTAAGCAGCGCGGGTCAGCAAGCCTCAAGGATGACAATTTAGGCCAGTTAATAATGTCGACACCATCAGTTCCGGAAATTGGGGATAAATCGTTCAGTACATAGGCTTCGAAATTACACGAGTATTTACTTGTAGTGGACTGTATCTGGAGTTCTACGAGTACCTTGTGGTTAATTTGTATGTTCTAACTCTTACCCCCCACACCGGTCACAACTTCGTCTACCGGCAACTTCTGAAGACCCAATAACTGCACCGTTTTATCTGTTACAAACGACGCTTGGGAACCTTGATCGAGAGTTGCTCTTAAAGTCATGCTCGCCTTCTTAGTATTAACTTCTACTATAGCTGTGGGTAGCAGTACCTGAGCGACAGGCTTTTGTTCTATTATGCTGTCCTCGTCCTCATTACCTGCCTGAGCTATCCTCTTATTTGAAAAATAGTACGACTTAGTGACTTTATTCTCTCTATGCAAAAGTGAGTGATGTCGACGATGACATTGATGTCACGTAATAGTATGTCTACATCTAGAGACCCTGTGAAAGGCGCTGAAACAATTGTAGAAAAAATTTTTTTTTTAATAAAGTAGAGTCTAGTATCAAAATCTTGCTTCTGAAACAATTGACACTGATCCAGCGTATGCCTTTTTTGGCAGTACGGGCATACAACTGTCGTGATGGCAAAAGCATGAGTCCTTTTCCTTTCGTCTACGTATGTCTTTCCCTCTCATAACTCTAATAATTCTAATGCTATAAATCTACTTTCCAAAAATTCATAAAATTCCATTAATGAAGGTAAATTCTCTGAGTTACTACTGATTCTTTGTTCCCAAATCCTCTTTGATTCTCGGTCTAACTTCTGCGACACCATGTAAATTATTAGTATATTCCACGTGGAAGTATCCAAATTACATAAGGCACTCAAGCATTCGTTCGTTGTATCTAACAACCTTTTTATCCCCTTGCTATCCTCAGAAGCCAGACTATTTTGATTAAACAAACGATTGAGTATATTATTTGCGACGTATCTTTTGTTATTGTACCTCTTCTTAACTATTTTTATTATTTTATTTTATTTCTACAGAAAAACTTACAGCTATGCAATAAAGACAATTAAAACTAATAAAATTAACTATGAGCCATTAATAAGTTTTTACAAATAAACTAAAAATTAAATAATTATTATACTCAACACAATACATTGAATTATGTAGTAAGAGAGTGCTTTTTTTAAAAAATAATAAATGAAAACTGAGTTAAAAAAGGTAAGTAAAGAGATAAAAAAAAAAAAACAAGTACTAGAAATGATAATAATAACATTCATATTCGAGAACCACTGGAACAAATTCTACAGAATTAAAACTATCCATTATTGGAGTGGAAATAATCCAATGTTGCAAGCCGTCTAATAGAGGAGGGTCTAATTGAGAAGGCATCCACATCAGGGTGAGCACGCAGAAAAATATTAAATTGAAAAGTAGATCGACATATAAAAGAGTTACGTCGATAATTTGTGTTAGCGAATGGCACATAAAACGGAGCATAAGAGCGAAAGTACCTGGTGGGTATATTAATTTTGATTAAATTGTGTAAGTCCGTGTTGTCTATTGCATTCCCGTAAATCTTGTTTAGATAGACTAAATCGGAAATGTTTCGTCGGGCTCTTAGAGGCAGAAAATGATATTTATGACATCTGCTCTCATAATCTGGTAGGTTATCCCCGCATTTATATTGCAAATATCTGAGAAACCTTTTTTGTATTGATTCTAACCTATTTATATACGTATTGTAAGCTGGATTCCAGAGTTCTGAGCAGTACTCAAGAATGCTACGCACATAAGAGCAATACAATACCTTAATAGGCTTTAATGCTCTGAAATCCTTGCAAGATCTAATAACGAACCCCAGCGCCTTTGAGGCTTTCCTAATAACATAGTCAACATGATCGTTGAACAATAGTTTGTTGTCCACAATAACGCCAAGGTCTTTAATTTTATTTTGAAGTGCCAAGGTTTGTTTGTTCAGCTCATAACTGTACTTCAGTGGGTTTCGCTTACGAGTAAAGTTTATCACGAAGCATTTAGATACGTTAAGGTCAAGTTTATGATCTCGGCAGAATTCGCAAAACCTATTTAAATCGTCCTGTAACAGGTGACAATCGTCAATCGAAGCAATATTTTTAAAAATTTTTGCGTCATCCGCATATATTGAGCATCGAGCGTAACGGAAACAAGATGAAATATTATTCAGAAAAATGGCAAACAAAAGAGGTCCAAGCAGAGACCCCTGAGGGACTCCAGATGGAACTGACATCCATGACGAGACGTAGCCATTTAATGCAACTGCTTGAGAGCGATTATTTATGTACGACGAGAACCAACGGTAAAGGTTTCCATGTATTCCCGCCAAATGAAGCTTCCTAAGCAACATGGTATGATCAATGCGATCAAATGCTTTACTGAAGTCCGTGTAAATGATGTCTACCTGATCGCCTGAGTCCATTGATGAACTGACATAGTCATAAGTAATAAGTAGATTAGACGTAGTTGAACGACCCTTCAGGAATCCATGTTGCTCAGGAGTAAACCAAGATTTAAATGTTGCGTAAACCTGATTAAATACTATACGTTCAAAAATTTTGGAAAAAATGCATAATTTTGAAATGGGTCTATAATTCTTAATATTAGCTTTGACACCATTTTTATGCACCGGAGTAATAAAAGCTGCTTTCCATATTTTTGGTACGTATCCTTCATCTAAAGACCGCCTAAATAATATGCCAAGTGGATAAGCCAGGCTTTTGGCACATTTTTGTATAATTATGGGTGAAATATCATCGGGGCCTGGGCCTTTGTTAAGGTTAACATTTTTTAATAAATTAAAGAGTTCTTCGTGATTTATAATAATATCTCCTATATTGAAAATACTAGCTTCATCAGAATCATAAGTCGTTGAAGGAGTATTGGGACTTGGTTCCAGAAAATTACTTTGAAAGTATGTCGCAAAGAGATCACAAATTGAATCACCAGTAGATGCTGTAACATTATCTAGAGACATAGAGGAAGGAAAATTAGATGATTTTTTCTTGCTATTAATATAAGACCAGAAAGATTTGGGATTATGAACTATAGAATCCTGAGTTTTATTTATATAGGACAGATAGCATTGCTTTTCTAGGGACTTAGCCCTTTTTCTGAGAAGCGAGAATGTCGCGTAATCGGTCTGATTACCGTAAGTTTTAAACTTTTTAAAGAACTTATGTTTTTCTTTTAAAACCTTTATGAGAGAAGAACTGTACCAGGGAGGATAAGAATTCGGTTGAACGTGCTTATTAGGTATATAAGAGTTACGCAAAGTATATAAAGTATCATAAAAGAATTTAACAGCTTCATCCAATGTCTCATTATGATTAAGGCTTACGTCCCAGTTTATTTTGTCAAGAGATGTACAAATTGCTTCAAAATCACCGTAATTATAAAAATATTTAATTCTTTTATTATTTTTTAAGACGTTATTTCGGGTATGCGACAGGGTAATGCATAACGATTTGTGGTGTGGAACGTCGTCAGGTACTAATGGGTCGTCACAAGCGCAAATGTCAAGTTCACAGTTCGAGAAGACTAGATCTAAATACCTTCCGTTGTCATTTCGAACCTGACTACGTTGTAAAAGATCACACTGGGCAAGAGTGTCAATAAAATTAAGTTGGGTTCCATTTATCGGTGATCCGCCGGGCGCGACATAATTTCCTATAGGATCCCAGTCTATATGTGGTAGATTGAAGTCCCCCATAATAATAAACATATCATCCGGGCACGAAGTGGTTATGTTAGAAAGGTTGATAGTAAAGTTATCTAATTGAAGATTAGCAGTGTTGCCCAAGTTTTGTTTACAGAGATAAATAGTACACAGATGAATAGTTGAGAGACATGTTAAATTAGGTATAATGGTCACCCATAGGTCCTCCGCAGTGGAAGCCCATTCGGGTCGCCCAACCGTCGCAAAGTCACGCCGTATACCCAACAGAACACCTCCTCCTAATAGTTGATTAGTTAGTGAATAATTTCGATCACGACGCCACACCACATAACGATCATCAAACAGTTCCTCGTCGTGTATTCCTTCAAGTAGCCATGTTTCAGTGATTGAAATTATGTCATAATTATTCAGTAACATGTTCCTTTTAAAACAAGAGGTCTTGGTACGTAATCCTCGGGCATTCTGATAGAAAATATTTATTTTAGATTCCATTTAGAGAAATTCCGGCAATAAGAAATATGAGCGGCATAATATTATTGGAGAATATCCTACTAATATTATAATTATAATATAAAATATAGTATGAAATGCTAGAGGATAAATCAAGAAGATTTTAACTTCAGGATAAATATTACAAAATACAAAATAAAAGTTGAATGAACACGTTGAATAGATTAAAAGTAAGTTATAATAATTAAAGTCGCACAATATTTTTAAAATATAGTTTAAAATATTACAATAAGGGTCCACAAATGCTTGGGGTGACATGATAACAATAAAATATATCAGGTAATGTAAAAGGATTAAAGCTATGTATATTATCTTCATTATGATTAAAATAAAATACTTATATAACATAAGATATACAGGTATAACTAAAAATATTGTAGTTTTAAAAACTTCTGACTTATTAAACACTGCAATACTAAAAATACGAATATCATAACTATATTTGTGTGCTGTATTGAGTAATTTAAGAATAATTGAAGTTAATTTCAATAATGAAAAAGTATAACAGCGTATGTGTAAATATAAAATTATATGTTTGAATACTATCAACTGTGTAATCTCTTTAAAATCGTAATGTAAAATTTTAACAAAATTCATTTCTATATCAGTAATTGTTGAACATGTAGGTATGTAAAAATAAAAATAACTATAAAAATAAAATTGTAAATTACGTGTACTAATATAGAATATTATATTGTATAAAAATACATCAGGCAAATCATATATTATATCATATCTAACCTTAGGTAAAAAGTGTTGATTATAATGTGTAACAAAGACAGTCTCAGGGGTTTTTGTCATTACAATGACAATGCATCTTTTATTTGTTGTATAGTTGACGGAGTGCGCAAACCTTTTATAACGAGGTTTTGTAATGCTGAAACACATAAAGTTTATCAGAACATCCGTATAATATTTTGAACACATTTCACTGCTCGCTCCGTTAATAATTTCGTGCACACAAAGAGCTAACATAATTATTATTGATTTAATTAGTACTGCAATCACAACCATCACTAAGTTAGTTAAAATATTCCAGACTGTGCGCCGTGCTTTGCTAAGCATATCATAAAAATTTGTTAATTTTAGAATACAATAATATATCAAAGCCAAACTACAAGTACAGGAGCAGAAAGGCAATACTGCCGCCCCGAGCGACGGGCGAGCAATGAGCCGGGATAGCGTAAGTGCATGAGTGCAGTTAGCCCGTTGCGATAAGACAGCGCGTACAAAACTGGTTAGCGATAACGAGTGAGGGCAATGACCGACGAGCGATAGTTGCATGAAAAAAGATTTACTTACGGGTGTTATTTGAATGAAATTTCGTCCTCTAATTAGTACGGCTTGCAAGTAGTAGGAAACCAGTTCATTACCAGCGGTTCTCAAACTGTTTACAGACACGGTTACATAAACTATGACAAAGAATAAAATAGTTAAACTAAGGTTAACTGAAAGTATTATAACATTAAATTTATAGAAGGAAGTATTGACAATTGTAACGTAACACTTAAAAATAATAATTTCGAAACAAAAGCTAATTAATTTAGAAATAATTACTGTTATTGAACTAAAATTATTTAAGATATTCTTACAAGATCCCTCTCGTTTTTTACTTGGAATACCGGCGACGTGTCGTTTTTTCTGGCCATGATTTTAGAATGCCGCACCCATATATATTTAAAACCAAACTCCTTGGCACGGGTCTTCGCTTTAGAAAGCAAACTCTTATAGTGACGAGTTAAGTGGTCGTTAACATAAAACGGAGATGAAGTCGAAAAACCAATGTCCTGAGTGTTCAGGTTGCGCTTCCTTGCAGTAGCCACCAGATCTTCTTTTAGGTACCGACTATGGAAACACATAATAATGGGCTTAACAGTGTTGGGAAGCCGAGTCGGTACGCGAGCGATGTAATTAATATCTTCTTTTTTAATTGGAAAATTTAAATAGTTACCGATTTTCTGCACAACGATAAAAAGATTTTCATCTTTAGAGTGGGGGATTCCTTTTATCTCGACATTATTTGCTCTGGCTAACTGATCACGTTCTTCGAGTTCGGCATTCAGTCTGGTTATATCCTTCTGCAGGGTAGGGATCTCAGCAGCGATCTTCTCAACATCCTTGACTCTAGCTTCCAGAGCCTTTACATTGCCCAGGACGGTGTCAAGTCGCGCATGTGCCATCTCGACCGAGCTCTTTAAATCGGAGATATCGTTCTTAATAATCTTTAGGTCTTGGCACAGGGTAGGAAGTAAGGCAAGTTGCATCTGTATATCGTTGAGCTGTCCTTGTATCTTGTCCATCTGGCTCGGGTATGATATTGAGGGAACAGGTGAGGGGACTGGTGAGACCGATGGGCTTGATTTGCACTTCGGGCAACGCCAGGAGTTCTTCCTATCACCTAAACGTCTGTATCCAGCCTCTGTTATCCCAATGCAGCTGAATCCATATTGATTTTTACAGATCGAACAAATTGGACCATCAGTGTGGGATTCAGCGCAGATGTTACAGGTGAACATGTTAAGAAACACTGACTTTTGCGAGGGTGGGGACTAGGTGCACTCACTAAACACGAGCGATGCCAAGCGATGCGTGGCGAAGACTGATATTACTGATATTACTGATATTACTATATTCCAACATATTTCATAATTTCCATAAGTGATTGCTACATGACGAACTAAGTTTTCTGCTTCACCCGTTAGGTAACTCTTAAGATAATATAATTTCTCAATATTTGATAAATTGGAGTTTCGATGAATAAGCAAGTCAAATAAATTATGAAAAGTGTACCATTCTGTATATTTTCCCGAGAAATTAGGAATCTGACTTTGGGGCAAGTTCACAGAGGTAGGGACAACACCTGTAGTACATATTAAGAGACTCTCCTTTAATGCGGCCTTATATTGCATACACTGCTCCTCTACTTCCCCAAATACTACGTCCCTAAAATACTCGCAATCATCTGAAAACTCTTGACTTCCCAACAGCTCGTAGTGATTCTTTTTGAACTGAGCCCATGTTTGTTCTAAGCCCTCGAGCCGAACATTTATATAGGCGCGCGTTCTCTTCTTAGATGATATTTGAAACTGAGCGTAATCTGTCGTAATTTGTGTCTGAAGATGCTTTTGTACTCTTAAAGACCCTTCCATAGTCGCAAAATTATTGTTCGTACCTATTGATATTCGTACCAAATTTGCTTATCGGTTGTCAAGGCAACTGCTTACAAATCCTCAATAATTTTATTCCGATTTAATTCTCACCAAAGGTTTCTATTACCATTTCTCCATATTGCCGCTGGCTTTTCTATAATATCCGGCTACTCGATGTACCATGAAGAAGACACCAATAAGACTTCTAAGCATTTATTCAGAACATTGTAATACACGGCTCTACATCACATTCTTACAAGTGACACAACCTTTCATATTATGTCACATATATATATATATATATATATATATATATACGTTCAACACTGACTATCAACGCCCTCTGTCCCTAACATGCAGGTACTAATAAAAAAGTGCCGAGGTCAAATCAAGGTCAAATATCGTTCTGTCTAGCCTTCAAGATTTACGCCGAACGCGAGATAAGGAACTTCGTTCCAAAAATACAAGTTCAAACAGCATTCCCTTATCAAGGTACCACCTCTGAAATGTCGTCTTTCCAACGAAAAAAATAATCTTAAACATCGGTTCATAAACGACGAAGTTGTGCGCGAACATACAAACAAAAAAATCGGTCGAATTGAGATACCTCCTTCATCAAGTTTTAAGTACAACAGCTGACATACTCTCAATACAATCAGAATCGAATCAGCTCGATTACAATGCAACCTTTTCCACTTCCGACATATATATATTTTTAAAGAAGGCAGGTCGCTTTAGCCCTGACGTTACTGCGACCCATGAGGATCTATTGTGACTCCTTCGCACTAGAGAATCAGCCCCAACCCAATGCTGCACATAAATTGAACGATATGCCTGGGGTTGGTGCCACGAATTTCCTCTGATGAGTATTCGTGGCGACCAAGGTGTCTGTTCCTGCTCTGTAGTAGTCAGTAGAGCAGGACAGTCGAGGAGAAGGTGAATAGGTGTTTCATCCTCCTCCTCACATAATCTGCAAGTCGTTATGCTACAAATACCCATTCTGTTTAGGTGTTTGTTGAGCTCCGACATACATACTAGCATTACTAGCGCACCATCGTGCTGTGGCTCAATTTGGAACTAATCAAAATCGTATCAGTTTAAGGGGCAAGTCTGCAGTTTTTTTCGACTTCTTTTGACTTTTAGCTGACAAAAGTATGTACTAGATGGTAAGTATGTATGTATGTACCTTGCGCCATCTCCGAGGTAGCGGCATCGGGGGCTACGGACTCGTCGGAGGAGTCCCCCGCGTCTGGTGGCGGGGCTTCGCCCTCGGCCGGCGGCGCGGGCCCAGCCTCAGCCTCGTCGTCGGAGAGACGCGCTATGCGGCGCCGTTTAGCGTCTGAAAACATTACAAATAGTGGTTTAAAAATTGTACGTAATTAATAAATAAATAATATCTAAGGACGCTTCACACCACGTCAGTCTGGCCCCGTGGTAAGTACCTGAAGGACTTGTGTTACAGGTACCAGACAACGGAAATATATTTAATACTTTTATACTATACATATATTATATTTAAGATTTTTATTATGTCATACACATATTTGATACACATCCAGACCCGGGAACAATGAAAACTTTTTGTTCCGTCGGCGGGATTCGAACCCGCGACCCCCAGCTTGAGCTACCAACGCGCTCACCACAGAGGTCATCGAATTGAAAATTAAAATTCAATATCTCAAAAAGTACTGAACCGATTTTGATGAAGCTTGCAGTATTCCCTAAGTTGAACAATACCTAGTACAACCATAGAGTAAAATGTAAATTTTCCTTAGTCTATGCCCTATGGTACAACGAAAAAAGAATCACTTAAATCGGACTTGTATGTACATCTGAACATAAAAACATACATACATACACTTTTGAAATTTGGCACATTTGTTCAGTTCCTGATATAGACTAACGACGCGTTCTGAAACCAGGCCAGTTACGCAGGATTTATTTTATAGTGCCCAAGTGTGTGCGCAACTGGTTTCATTGAAACCAGAGTGCTCTTGCGTATTGCGCACACACTTGGGCACTATAAAATAACTCCTGCGTAACTGGCCTGGTTTCATTGAAACCAGAGTGCTATTGTATATTGCGCACATACTTGGGCACTATAAAATTACCCCTGCGTAACTGGCCTGGCTTCAGAACGCGTCGTGGCCGTTTCACTATGACCACAACGCGTTGTGAGACATTTTTTCGCTCACTGAGCGTTTTCGGTCTTTGAGCGTAACATAATATCTATACTTATAAAATTACATGTCCTGACTGACTGACTGATTCATCATCGCTGAGCAAAAACTGTTAAAGTTACAGCCACGAAATTTGGTGAGTAGGGTTATTTTATTAATTAGACACCCACTAAGGAAGGAATTTTGAAAATTTTACCCCGAAGAGGGTGAAATAGGGGTTGAAAGTTTGAATGAAAGTCTGTCATTTCTTGAGTTAGAAACATGAAACTTTATTTTTGGGTTACTGATTAAAAATTAATGGATACTTATTTAAGCGTTTTTGGAAATTCTACCCCCAAGGGGGTGAAATTGGGGTTCAAAGTATGAATGAAAGTCCGTTATTACTTATTTCTTAAGTTAGAAACATGAAATTTTATGTTTGGGCTACTGATTAAAAATGATTGGATACGTGTTTAAGCGTTTTGGGAAATTCTACCCCCAAGGGGGTGAAATAGGGATTGAAAGTTTAAATGAAAGTCCGTCATTTCTTAAGTTAGAAACACGAAAGTTTATTTTTGGACGGCTAATTAAAAATGAATAAACAGGTATTTAAGCGTTTTTAGTAATTCTACCCCCAAGGGGATGAAATTGGGGTAGAAAGTTTTAATTAAAGTCCGTCATTTCTTGAGTTAGAAACATGAAAGTTTATTGACGTTTACGTTTGCTTAAATAGGGTCCCGTTTTTACCCTTTGTATAAGGAACCACAAAAAGGGGAAAACTATCCAACTTTGTTATTATACTATGTTAACGCGAACGAAGTCGCGGGCAACAGCTAGTACACTATATATAGATAATACCTGGTCTGGAGGGTGACTCGGAGCCGGACCGCGAGCCTGAACGAGACCGAGACCTGAAACATTATACATATAATTGAATAATTATATTATATTATGTGAAAATATGTTAATGGTTTCCTTGTGATATGTACACTACTTTTATTATGTAACTGTTTGTTTTCCAAATGAAATAAAACAAAGTGGAGACATATACTGTTATAGTGTGTTATGACGTCATTTATGTGATAAACTAACGTATTTAAGTGAGCGTTCAAGTATTACGTAACTTTTAGACTTCCCACCCATGTATAAATAAAAAATATAAAAATTTTTTCTTAGACATTTTAGTATTTCAACAAATAATTTTTTGTGATAAATGGAAAGATCATAATAATTATAATATAAGTTTTATGATAAAACTATATTCTTTTATTGTTTTTCGCAATAATTCAAGTTATTTCAAAATAAAAATACCGAAGACACGCCGACACCTTACACCTCCCGCACTAACCCTTTTTTTTTCACGCAGAGAAATGCATTACGCATTCGACGCAGGGGATGGGGACTCCCGCTGCGGATATGTGGGGCTCATCGCGGCGAAGATGGTATGTGCCGCGATCCTACCCACTAAAACTCTGCGACGCTCCTCTCGCCACCCAAGACGAAGCCACGGGCACGACACACCCACCGCAACTCCGTCAGTGGCCGTCCGACCTTTGTCAGACCACACTCGTTTGGGGGCGCTTCTCGCCCCGCAGGCCGACAGAGGCCCCACTTGGGGCTTGCTTGGGCCCGCCTTCTCTGGTGTCACGATGCACGGAGCGTTTGGTGCATCGTGACTCACTCTGGGATCCCGCACTGACCCTAGCGCGTGTGACGTCACAATGATAATTTTCACCATTATTTGATTGGTATTATAGTTAACGCAAACAATTTTGACCTTAAACGTCAACGAAATAAGGTAAATATAGGCGTATACTATTGAAATATATATGTCGCAGCTAACTGGTTTAAATAGCCGTTCAATCAATCAGCCAGCCCTTTGACTGAACAACGCCATTCAATCTCACGGCTAGCTTTTTAATTGAATATTTCAGTCGCTCGAAACGTTCAACACTACAGCTGGTTCAAGCCGCCGCCGTTTGATTGAATTAGTTCAGCGCTCACCACCGCGGCGCTACGTGCGTTTTGTTTACAATATGGCGTCAACTTGCCGGTGTTTTGTGATTGTATTAAGATATTTTTCGTTAATATACGTTACAAGTGTTATTAAAGTGACAGAAATTATGGGGGCACATACGAGTGAATCAAAATTTAAACAAATATTCGAATTTCGAGGAGAAATTACGGGATTATGAAATGCATCACGAATGTAAGTGTTAATTGTAATTGTGTTCAAAATGAGTTACAATACAACTTATACTGCTTATTATCATTGCTATCAAAACTAAACTAATAGTCAGCTTAGTTAATTTGCCATTTAACCAGTTAGCTAAGCGTCGTCTAGCTGTAGTGTTGAACGTTGCAGTCAACAAGTCGGCTAAACGATGTGTAGCCTTGTGATTGAATGGCGTTGTTCAGTCAAAGGGCTAGCTGTTTAATTGATCGGCTATTTAAACCAGTTGTCTGCGACATATATATTGTGACGTCACATATCAATTATGGCGCGTTTATAAGTCACGTGACTTTATTTAAATTTCATTAATTTTTTATGTTTATAATTAATTAGATGACGCCCGCAACTCCGTTGCGCCAAAACTCGTTTATCGCGCGGGAACCGTACATTTTTCCGGGACAAAAAGTATCCTATGTCCTTTCTCGGGACACAAAGTATCTCCATGCCAAATTTCAGCACAATCGGTTCAGCGGTTTGGGCGTGAAGAGGTAACAGATAGACAGACAGACACACTTTCACATTTATAATGTTAGTATGGAAGTATGGATTGAAAATACATTTTTTTAAGGTTTTTGCATTAACTATCAATATTATTAATATTAAGGTATTAAAATACATTAAAAAAACACATTTTTTTTAAATACTCATTTCTCAGAGGAAAATCTTTTTAACCATTTTATGACATGTACACATGTACAAATATAATATGACAAATAAACTTTGAGTATTTTGACTCACCTCGACCTCGAGCGCGACTTGGCAGACCTAGATCGGGATCTAGACCGGGACTTAGATCTAGACCGAGACTTAGATCTCGACCGGGACTTAGACCGAGACCTGGAGCGGGACTTCGACCGGGAACCGGAGCGCGACCTCGAACGGGAACCGGATTTGGAACGCGAACGTGATCTGGATTTCGAACGCGAACGAGATCTGGATTTCGAACGCGAACGAGATCTCGATTTCGACCGGGATCTCGAGCGAGAACGGGACTTGGATTTAGACCGGGACTTCCTCGAGCCGGATCTAGATCGGGAGCGGCTAGCTCGGTCACCTGAAATAAATAACGAGTTACTTTTAAAAGCGTACATATTTTGATATACTTGTGTATCCATTATTTACATATTATTGAGTGTAAAGAGTTAACAGACAGACAGATAGACATACTTTCGCATTTATAATATTAAAATATGAATAGCTAAAGTGGTATGATTTTTCATTACTCTTTAGTAAGGGCAAGTTCGAATCCAAACGAGTGTATTATTTGTGAGTTATGAGTCGCATAATTTCGGTTCAGCAGAATTCCGCTGCATTCAGTTTCATACAAAAGTCCTGTTTGATTAACACGAGCGTAATTTTGTGAGTCATGAATTGCATGAAAAGATATTTACGCGGCAGAAATTCTGCGACTCACAACTCACAAATTACGCTCGTTTGGCTTCACCCTTACATAACTGTGATAGTGGCACTGGGTGATGATGATGATGAAAGTATAACAACTTACCAGCAGCCTTCGCGTCATCCGTGTCGATGCGCTCGACCGAGCGACTCTTACTGCGGCGAGGCGAAGCGCTCTTCGATTTAGAGCGACTTTTCGACTTGGAGCGGCTCTTCACTTTATCCGGTGAACCGCTGGGCGATCTGGATTTGCTCCTGGACGTGTTAGCGCTCTTGTCAGGGCTGCCCGACTTGCTTCTGGATCGGGATTTACCACGGGAACCGCTTCTGGATCGGGAACGGGACGCGCTTCTCGATTTGGCTCGCGATCCGCTTCTTGATCGGGATTTAGCCGGAGATCCACTTCTCGATCGGGATTTACGCGATCCACTCCTCGATCTAGACTTCGCTCTCGATCCGCTTCGTGATCGAGACTTAGCCGGAGATCCACTCCTCGATCGAGACTTACGCGATCCGCTCCTCGATCTGGACTTAGCTGGCGATCCGCTTCGGGACCTGGACCCGCTTTTATTGGACGCGGCGGAACCGCTTCTAGACCTGGACTTCCTGGGGGAACCGCTTTTAGATCTGGACTTCCTGGGAGAACCGCTTCTAGATCTGGACTTCCTGGGAGAACCGCTTCTAGATCTGGACTTCCTGGGGGAACCGCTTCTAGATCTGGACTTCCTGAGAGAACCGCTTCGCGATCGGCTACCGGACTTCGCCGAGCCGGAGCGCGATCGGGGAGACTTCGGCGAGCCGGACCTCGATCGAGCGGACTTCGGGGAGCCGGAACGAGACCGGGACGAGGCTCGGGAGCTCCGGCCGGAGGACCGAGACCGGGAGCGGGAGCCCGACTTGCCGCGGGCGGAGCCGTCGTGTGACATCTTGGAGTCTGATTCTACCTGCAATTGAATTTTAAATTAAGGTCTAACTGGGGAAGGGCCACCGGGGTATGTGGGACTCGCTAACGCCGAGAAGATGTTAAGTTGGCCGCAGCTCTACCCACTAAAACTCGTCCGTGCCTTCTCCGCCTTGTGCTGGGCCACTGGACCCGTCTGAGACGAAAACTATTACCAAGCCTACTAGGGAACTAACCCGGCAAGAAGAGTCATAAGAAGCATTGATTTAACTGTCTTGTTTTAAGGTTTTTTCAAATAGGTAACTTTACTTACAGATCTACTCCGGGATCTTGATTTCCGTCCATCTGAAATTATATGAAAAAAATTGATTAATGGAATATCAGGTTTGAGTATTCTAAATACATATTTCATTCAAGAAGAAAGTAAAAAATTTATTTGGTCACACACATGAAGTAAACATTAGTTAGTTGTCTGACAGAAATTGCTTTTAGTATTGATAGAGCCTTTACTTATAAATTACTAGTGACACGCCCCGGCGTCGCACGGGTATAAAATATATAGCTACTGAAAAAATGATTAAAATCAATGGCCTATAGATACTTTACGTGGTCTACTTCTTATCTGTGCCAAATAGCATAAATACATTAGTTTGCAAGATAAGCCCTTTCAAATAATTTCCCCCGTTTTTTCCACATTCTCCTATTAGTCTTAGCGTGATAAAATATAGCCTACAGCCTTCCTCAATAAATGGGCTATCTAACACTGAAATAATTTTTCAAATCAGACCAGTATGTAGTTCCTGAGATTAGCGCGTTCAAGTTAGCCCTTTCAAATAATTTTCCCCGTTTTTTCCACATTCTCCTCTATTTCTTCGCTCCTATTAGTCTTAGCGTGATAAAATATATAGCTATAGCCTTTCTCGCTAAATGGACTATCTAACAGTTAACACTCAAAAAATCATCAAAGTCTGTTGCATAGTTTTAAAGATTAAAGGGAACAAAGGGACAAAGCGACTTTGTTTTATAATATGTATAGAATATACTTTATATTTTTATATAGATTTCATGTATGTATTACTATTATGTAATGTAATGCAGATTGCTTGTATAAAAAATAACATACAAAAAATTCTACAAATAAACTAGAATATGTCAAAAATGTAGAACCCATCTCTAATTTATATTAATCCCTCAATTGCAGATTCTTGGAAATCTATTATCCCGGTCACATGCAACCGCTTGGGACTTGAAGGATTAAATGACCAAGAAGGTAGAGAAATACATATCACTAGGCCCAAGACTAAGAGTGTCACATAACATTTAGATTAAAACTGTGTAATGGGCCTCTACGTGTTGGCTTCGGCCCCACGCATTCCTTCCAAAGGTCCGGGATTTAATTGCCCGTGAGCAAGGAGTGATTTACACAAACATAATAATAATAATAATAGACATTTATTCAACAAAGTTCACAGTACACCACAATAAAACAAAGCACACAACCATAAAGACAAAAAAAAAAAATAAAGGAATAAAAAAGACATGCATACTAACTAGGTACTAAGCCTAACCTAACCACATATAACAGCGAAAAAAAATATTGAGAACATGTGGACTGTGGTCATAAGCCCTTACAAAACTGTTTAGATGAAACTATTTAAACGGCCAAAAGGCCATTAAAGAAGCACGCTTTCAGTCAAAGACAAGATAAAATAAGACATTAACCCATCAAGCCCCGTAAGGACCGGTAACCGCAACAACAATAGAATACAATAGCATTTCCAAGAATCCCCGATCGAAAGATTAATTACTAATCATGTCTGGCATCTATGTCATAAGGACAGACAAATGGAGATGGACTAGTCCATAAGCTCAGAAGCAACACCATCCAGGGTGGCCACAAGGAGCACAATAAGCAGAGGTTTCAGAATCCACAGACAGCAGAACAGTCTCAGACTCATTGCTAGACCGTACTAGATGAGATATTAACCCATCAATCCTCCAGCCGCAGCCGGTGTCCGGAGAGAACAATAATAATAATATAGCTGTACGAGCTAGCATGTACATTGCTGAATTGCTGATCCTACATAATCATTTTTCCTGGAGTCCCGGCAAGTGCATACTCTCGAACAGATCGCAACAAGCCGTCATCAATCGCGCACTCATTTTTAGCAGTAATAAACAGTCAAAATATTATCATTTTTATATTATCAAGGACTTTTAATTTAATAATCAATCTGTCATATCACAAAAAGGGTGTAGTCGAGTAAGCAGCTCCTACAATAGCCTAAAGGCTAACTAACTTAACTTTGATGAAAACTGAAAAAGTGAAGTACCTTGGCATAATTATCGACAATAACTTGAAATTTCAAGAACATATAAACACTCTCAGTAACAGGTTAAGAAAGCTCATATACATATTCAAAAGTCTTAGAAATGCAGTCGATAAAGAAACTCTAAAACCAGTATACTTTGCCCTAGCGCAGTCTTTGTTGTGTTACTGTATAACAACATGGGGAGGGGTGCCGAAGACTAACCTACTAGAATTAGAAAGAACCCAGAGAGCTATTTTAAAAGTCATGTCCTTCCGCCCTTTTAGATATCCCACTAGGCAGCTATATAAAGAAAGTTCTGTACTTACCGTACGGCAGCTTTTCATACTGCAAACGATTTTAAAGCAACACTCTGCTTTAATATATGATCCTCTACTCACGCAAGGTAAAAGAAGATACAACCCTGTTCATCAATATAGATTTTGTTACTGCCATAATAATGTATTATGTACTTTAATAATAATTAGTTTTAGGAAAAGTATTTATATTGTTATATAATAATTAAAATTGTGAGGATGAGGAGCCTGGTGACCTGAAACACAGGCCTAGTATGGGCACCAGACTCGTACAATATAATATTTGGGAAATAAGAATGTACTTAATTCTAAGGACAAGAATGTACTCTCAAACAGCTCTATATTGTATTGTACTAAGAAATAAATGTTTATCTGTTATCTGTTATATATATATATATATATATATATATATATATATATATATATATAATCTTTTTGGTGGTCCAGGGGCCGTTTTACCAAGAAATTCGTGAAAGCGCTTATGAGAACCTCTCAGTATCCATGGATTATATTATTCAAACCTTCTTCTATCAAAGTCATACTTAATTTGTTCTTAAACCTGTCTAGAAATGCTAATTAAGTCGAAACAAATTCATATATTCCTGAAATACAGATTTTTTTCACATTCCACAATACAATGTCTACGTGACTTTTTGACGACGTCCTGAACTACGTGGGGTTTGTGGGACCCCAGCGCACTTTGTGCATGTCTGTTCTTTGCATCGGCGACACAAATTCTAAACCACTGTCGTCAAACGGTAGGGCAACGTCTTAACTCCAGCTACTTAAAGAGTCAATAAAATCACACAAATTTGTAAAAGTTATGAAAGTTTTAGTATGTCTGGGGTTTTTCAGACCCCACGTGGTGCACGGAGGGTTAAAATCATCAGCCCACCTTTTTCTCTGTCTACCTTTACTCCTTTTTCCATGTCCAGGGTACCATGAAGTAAATCTTTCACTCTATTTTCCTACTCCTCGGAGAACAATAATTATAGTAAATTAATAGCATTTGGCCTCTATGCCAGGTATATGAGGATTTTTGACAATTGTCTATTCAAAAGTGATGTACCCCAATCAAAAGCCACTGAATAGAATAACTCCTGTCGATAACCTCAGAAGCATAAGTCCTACATAAAGTCAATAAAATACTTACATAGAAAAATTTTAGGTTACCTTCAAGAAGCGATTTTATGGCCCCAAACAAAACATTGCGAAGCCCTATTTCTCTACATGTTCTGCAATAGCTAAGATAATGTTCTTAACCAACTTAAAACGCAGATTATTCTAGATTGATGCTGAATAAGCATCTTATAACTGTAAATACAAAACTCACCTATGTCTACATCCATTTTGTTAGCGTTTTCTCAGATTATTGCAATTCGTTAGCACAAACAGTTTATTGCACGATATTTAAATCAGCAACCATAACTCCCAAAAGTATAATAAAGTATTAGTAACATTTATTTGTAAACGTTTCAATGTATTTTTTGATTCTAGATCGCATTTTACAAAATCGCGGACAGTTTATGTCAAAAAAATTGATTGCCGTCAACAATCGTCAAAAATATTTTTAATGCCTTAAGTTTTTCTTCATACAGCCAAACCTCGGACGGGACAATTTGAATTTCTAAATCCAGTTGTCAAATGTGAAATGTCACGTCTTGCTGTCAGGGTTCTGTCAAGTGTCAGTTGGAGGTAGGTTGGAGGTAAATGTCAAAACAAATCACAAAAGCGCTCTCTTGGACCAAAATTATCGAGTTTATTTCACAAATTTATTGAAAACCATATAAAGTAGCGATAACAAAACCCTATTACATAAATTCAGACCAACAACGAAATCAAAACGATGGAGGAAGACGACAAATTGCCGCTGAAAAGGGTAGAAGTTTCGCTTTCAAAGTTCAATGAAGTAGCTATCCCGCATCACTTGGATCTACTGAGACAACACAAAGCGAACATTATAAAGGTAATATTTACATATTAATTTGATTATTAAGTAACATATTACAAGAGTTATCTGAGCATTTAGAACGTTATTGAAAAAACGCGTAATACTTTTATTGACGTCACAAGCGACTAAAAATAAACAAGTTCTATTAGACTCTTTGTCTCGCTACGACCTACGTGTTTCGACTTTCGTTAAATAGACTATAGAGCAGTGGTTCCCAACCTTTTTAGAGCTGTTACCCCTATGGTCTGTTAGAGGAACCAATTAAAAACAACTTTATAAATTTGTATTGGTACATTCGCAAGTTTTTTAATATAATTAGGTTCAGACTTCAGTTACACTTAACGCGCATCTCATATCATGCTCCACGTTCAGACGGTTTCTTGCCTTTTTTAAATGTTACCAGAGTTGCGAGGCCGCTCTTGCATTTACAAGTGGCAGCTAATGGTACCAACATTTTCAGATCTCTGTCTGCAATATATGGTATTCTGTAGCTGTTTTTCTCCAAAATGCTATTTTACCTCTATAGCAGTTGGGAACCACTGCTATAGAGGGATGGAGGCAAATCCATACTAATATTATAAATGCGAAAGTGTGTCTGTCTATCTGTCTGTTACCTCTTCATGCTCAAACCGCTGAACCGATTTTGCTGCAATTTGGCATAGAGATACTTTGAGTCCCGGGAATGGACATATAGGATACTTTTTATACTGGAAAAATGTACGGTTCCTGCGTGATAAACGAATTTTGGCAACAAACTTATAAACCAAAACAATTTTGAAATGCTAACTTCCATTATCAAAATGTAGTGAATTTGGTGTTTCTTGCAACTTCGTAGCTCCTAAATTCGTTGTTTGCATGGCAATTGTCATATAATTCTGGGATAATAACTATTCTATGTTTTTTCTCTGGACTCGAAGTATTAGCATACAAAATTGCATTAAATTTGTTCAAGTTTCAGGGCAAAGAAGACACACTCGTATTTGTTATGGTATATTATCATAGTCATTGTTGCAAAATAAATTTTGTGCTACCTAGTAATCAAAATGGGACCAGTAGGTCAATTATTCTAATAATTTAATCTACAAAAGTACAGTTTCTTTGTTGCCTTAATATCACATTAAATAGCCAAATGTTCTTCTTAACAAATATCATTTTGAGCTTTAAGAAAATCTAATTATAAAACAAATATATTATGGAAACCTTCATGACTAAGTTTAGTAACTACTGAACTAAAGTAAAGTAAAACTTTCTAATAAAATATTTCAACATTGCCTAATACAATGTCTTGTCAGTTACTACTTTATCCCACACATTTAAAAAGGTGCGATAGACATGGACTAAACTTTGTAGACCGTGCTTAATAGACATGGACTAAACTTTGTAGGTGCTTGATAGACATGGACTAAACTTTGTAGGTGCTTGATAGACATGGACTAAACTTTGTAGGTGCTTGATAGACATGGACTAAACTTTGTAGGTGCTTGATAGACATGGACTAAACTTTGTAGACCGTGCTTAATAGACATGGACTAAACTTTGTAGGTGCTTAATAGACATGGACTAAACTTTGTAGGTGCTTGATAGACATGGACTAAACTTTGTAGGTGCTTGATAGACATGGACTAAACTTTGTAGGTGCTTGATAGACATGGACTAAACTTTGTAGGTGCTTGATAGACATGGACTAAACTTTGTAGGTGCTTGATAGACATGGACTAAACTTTGTAGACCGTGCTTAATAGACATGGACTAAACTTTGTAGGTGCTTGATAGACATGGACTAAACTTTGTAGGTGCTTGATAGACATGGACTAAACTTTGTAGGTGCTTGATAGACATGGACTAAACTTTGTAGACCGTGCTTAATAGACATGGACTAAACTTTGTAGGTGCTTGATAGACATGGACTAAACTTTGTAGGTGCTTGATAGACATGGACTAAACTTTGTAGGTGCTTGATAGACATGGACTAAACTTTGTAGACCGTGCTTAATAGACATGGACTAAACTTTGTAGGTGCTTGATAGACATGGACTAAACTTTGTAGGTGCTTGATAGACATGGACTAAACTTTGTAGACCATGCTTAATAGACATGGACTAAACTTTGTAGGTGCTTGATAGACATGGACTAAACTTTGTAGGTGCTTGATAGACATGGACTAAACTTTGTAGGTGCTTGATAGACATGGACTAAACTTTGTAGGTGCTTGATAGTAATGGACTAAACTTTGTAGGTGCTTGATAGACATGGACTAAACTTTGTAGGTGCTTGATAGACATGGACTAAACTTTGTAGGTGCTTGATAGACATGGACTAAACTTTGTAGGTGCTTGATAGACATGGACTAAACTTTGTAGGTGCTTGATAGACATGGACTAAACTTTGTAGACCATGCTTAATAGACATGGACTAAACTTTGTAGGTGCTTGATAGACATGGACTAAACTTTGTAGGTGCTTGATAGACATGGACTAAACTTTGTAGACCATGCTTAATAGACATGGACTAAACTTTGTAGGTGCTTGATAGACATGGACTAAACTTTGTAGGTGCTTGATAGACATGGACTAAACTTTGTAGGTGCTTGATAGACATGGACTAAACTTTGTAGGTGCTTGATAGACATGGACTAAACTTTGTAGGTGCTTGATAGACATGGACTAAACTTTGTAGGTGCTTGATAGACATGGACTAAACTTTGTAGGTGCTTGATAGACATGGACTAAACTTTGTAGACCGTGCTTAATAGACATGGACTAAACTTTGTAGGTGCTTGATAGACATGGACTAAACTTTGTAGGTGCTTGATAGACATGGACTAAACTTTGTAGACCGTGCTTAATAGACATGGACTAAACTTTGTAGGTGCTTAATAGACATGGACTAAACTTTGTAGGTGCTTGATAGACATGGACTAAACTTTGTAGGTGCTTGATAGACATGGACTAAACTTTGTAGGTGCTTGATAGACATGGACTAAACTTTGTAGGTGCTTGATAGACATGGACTAAACTTTGTAGGTGCTTGATAGACATGGACTAAACTTTGTAGACCGTGCTTAATAGACATGGACTAAACTTTGTAGGTGCTTGATAGACATGGACTAAACTTTGTAGGTGCTTGATAGACATGGACTAAACTTTGTAGACCGTGCTTAATAGACATGGACTAAACTTTGTAGGTGCTTGATAGACATGGACTAAACTTTGTAGGTGCTTGATAGACATGGACTAAACTTTGTAGACCGTGCTTAATAGACATGGACTAAACTTTGTAGGTGCTTGATAGACATGGACTAAACTTTGTAGACCGTGCTTAATAGACATGGACTAAACTTTGTAGGTGCTTGATAGACATGGACTAAACTTTGTAGGTGCTTGATAGACATGGACTAAACTTTGTAGGTGCTTGATAGTAATGGACTAAACTTTGTAGGTGCTTGATAGACATGGACTAAACTTTGTAGGTGCTTGATAGACATGGACTAAACTTTGTAGACCGTGCTTAATAGACATGGACTAAACTTTGTAGACCATGCTTAATAGACATGGACTAAACTTTGTAGGTGCTTGATAGACATGGACTAAATTTTGTAAGTGCTTGATAGACATGGACTAAACTTTGTGTAGCATATAGACTCTATTGATACAACTTGATTAAACTAGGAATTGTTATCATGTGCTCACTCACCATAACCAGGTATTATGTACCTGAGTTGTGGTTTCATTGTAATCTAAATCCATTTGACAAGTTGTGCCTAACAGTGTGGTCGTAACTGATGACCACATCACAGAAGATATGGTGATCAGCGGCTTAACAGGGTAGCTGGGCTGGCAAATGTATTCGGTGGTATTTCTACATCTGAGGTATGACAAGTATAAATTGTGGTCACATTTCAATATGACGAGCGTAAATCGTGGTCACACTGCCATTCAAGTATCGTTGTAGTCGCATAGTTATATCTACGTCGTGGTCGCATTGCTATCTGAATCATGGTCACATTCCAGTATGGCGAGTGTAAGTCGTAGTCACATTCAAGAGCGTAAATCATGTTCCCAATGTTACCTATGTCGTAGACCGTAGCGCGTAGTTACATTCTAATCACGACGAGCGTAAATCATAGTCGCATTACTATCTGCATCGTGGTCACATTCCAGTATGGCGAGCGTAAGTCGTGGTCACAATCAAGAGCGTAAATCATGTTCCCAATGTTACCTATGTCGTAGACCGTAGCGCGTAGTTACATTCTAATCACGACGAGCGTAAATCGTAGTCGCATTACTATCTGAATCGTGGTCACTTTCCAGTATGGCGAATCTGAGTCGTGGTCGCGCGTGCGTGCGGAGCAGGCTCACGCGCGTCGCGTGGCGAACCAGCTGCGCGGATTGTTGCGAGAGTTGGACGCGTTGCGGCGGCGAGTGCGGCCACAAGACCTCGACGCGTTCGACCGCGCAACGCGACGCGCGAGGGAGAACACACATAAAGCTATCATGGATTATCTTGGTAAGTGTGACCATAATGATAATATCTATGGATACTTTTTTTCATGAAATAAGGGGGCAAACGAGCAAACGGGTCACCCGATGGAAAGCAACTACCGTCGCCTATGGACACTCGCAACATCAGAAGAGCTGCAGGTGCGTTGCCGGCCTTCACACCACGTCAGTCTGGCCGCGTGCTAAGTACCTGAAGGACTTTTGTTACGTGTACCACACAACGGAAATATATTTAATACTTTAAACTATACATATATTTAAGATTTTTATTATATCAAACATGTCATATTTAATACACATCCAGACCCGGGAACATTGAAAAACTTTTTGTTCCGTCGGCGGGATTCGAACCCGCGACCCCCGGCGTGAGCTGCCACACACTCAACCAATTGAGCCATAGAGGTCGTCATAATGATAGCATAGTTGTAGACTCAACGATTAAAAAGATAATTGTAATAATATTTGATATAAATTATAGTCAAGATCAAAGGTGACCAACTGACTATGCCCACAAGATGTTCTGTGGTAGTTCGTTTTCCTTTTCGGCTATGTCATAAATATGTATAGTTCTTGCAATCTACGAGTGCGCGTCGAACTTAGTTGTGTGAGTGACCATATCTATACACGCGTACATGGCTCGCTCGCTACTGACTGCTCCGTCGGGTACGCACACTAACGAAAATGTCTATTTTCTTTTAAGATGAATTTGGTAGACACCACTGTATTCTTAGGTATAACACTTGATAGTAAATTACAATGGGGTCCTCATATTGTTAATCTTGCTGGTAGGCTCAGTTCTGCGGCATATGCAGTAAAAAAAATCAGAGAAATTTCAGATGAAGACACGGCACGATTAGTATATTTTAGTTATTTTCATAGTAGAATGTCATATGGAATCCTTTTATGGGGAAACGCTGCCGACATTAATACAATATTTGTGCTGCAGAAGCGAGCCATACGTTCCAACTTCCATTTATAAAATGTCTTCTTTTGAATCTCTGAGAGATAAATTTAAAGAAATTGGTATTCTAACTGTTGCTTCTCAATACATTTTGGATAATGTAATATACGTTAGAAAAAATATAAGTAAATTTAAAGCTAAAAGTGACATTCACTGTAGGAACACCAGAAATAAGCACAAGCTGGATTTGCCGATGATCAGACTTAGTAAAGTTAGTAAATCTTTTAAAGGTCAATGTATACGCCTGTACAATAAAATCCCAAAAAACGTTCAAAATCTTTCGATTAATAAATTTAAAAAAGTAGTCAAAGAACGTTTGTGTGCCAAAGCCTATTATTATAAGGTCAATGATTTCATAAACGATGGCACATCTTGGGAGTAGGATGGCTGCTTGCAAGGCCACTTCTACATGTTATGTGACTTACAATTATGTATGGATATTGACATTGTATAATTTTAAGTTACAATTGTAAATTTTATTTTAAAAGATTAATTTTTTCCTGACTTTTTTGGTAAAAAGTGGGACCCCGGCGAGTTTCTTACGCCGGTTCTTCTCGCTGGGATAGTTCCCGAACCGGTGGTAGGCACCAGTAGTATCAACATTCTGAAAGCATTTGCTACAAATCTATTCGGAAATAAAACAATTTTTATTTATTTATTTATTATTCACATTTCGAACTACAAATCAAGGCGACGCGCACTCGTAGATTGCAAGAACTATACTATCAGAGAAGTTGATTCCTATGCATATCAGGGACCTACGTAGTTTGGTCGCGTTACGTCAAACCCAGCCGACAGATCTCAATTAACATGATTCGTCCAAATGACAATGGTTTGTAACTGCCTAGGAAATAATTTCCTCGATGGTACATAAAATTACATAAAAATTGTGATTATAAGCATGTCTAAGTAATTACTGTATGTTACAGTTATAACTCTAGGCATGATCCAAAATGATACCTTACCTACATAAGTGTTTGGAACATCAATAATTAGGCCGTGTTCACACCAAACTGACTATACGCCGATGAATGTGAGCGAGCGTTACGCAGTTTATTGTATTTCCATACAAATTCACTTTTTCGTTCACACCTAACTGACTCGATCGTCACTACGCTCCGCGGACGCTGAGTGGCTATGTAGCTACGCGACAGCGTATTGGATCCACTCTTTTATGTGATTATTATTTTTAACAAAAAATTAAAACCGACTTCCAAGGTAAAAACAATAATAACATTAATATGAACTAAAAAGTATTAAATAATTTTTACTATCTAATAGTGCCTTTTTCCGAATTCGGCTAAACCTCAACTATTTCTGTACTCAATCTTCATTATTTTGAAGTCGGTACCAGATAGCTGAATCTTCAGTCCTCTGACAGAATATTTGAAACTTTTGGAACTGGCACCGACTTCAAAATTATGAAGATTGAGTACAGAAATAGTTGAGGTTTAGCCGAATTCGGAAAAAGGCACTATTAGATAGTAAAAATTATTTAATACTTTTTAGTTCATATTAATGTTATTATTGTTTTTACCTTGGAAGTCGGTTTTAATTTTTTGTTAAAAATAATAATAATTTCACTCTTTTTAGTTACACTAGTACGTAAACCTTCGCGTATATTTTACGTATTTTATTACATTTGTAAACTTTATATTTTCTAAGAAAATTTAGTTCCGCAATTCAACAACAGATGTCGTTGTTATGCTTCTGCATCGCGGTATCGCTTACTCGATAGCATTTGATATAACTAATTCGCTACAATAATTATTTTCTTCTCGCTCACACTCACTGGTTGTCATAATTGATATTACGCCAGAGGGATTAACGTCCCAGAACCATAAGACCAGTTTTAGGCGTAAGACGTAGACGTCTATTCTTTACATTAAGAGTCACAACTCACACTCACAAAATAATATATTATCAGTGAAGTGAACAGTAGTTAGTAAAGTATTCGATCTGTATAATATAAAGTAGTAAAATTAAAACCGACTTCCAAGGTAAAAACAATATTACTTAACATTAATATGAACTAAAAAGTATTAAATAATTTTTGCTATCTAATAGTGCCTTTTTCCGAATTCGGCTAAATCTTGACCATTTCTGTACTCAATCTTCATTATTTTGAAGTCGGTACCAGATAGCTGAATCTTCAGTCCTCTGACAGAATATTTGAAACTTTTGGAACTGGCACCGACTTCAAAATTATGAAGATTGAGTACAGAAATGGTCAAGGTTTAGCCGAATTCGGAAAAAGGCACTATTAGATAGCAAAAATTATTTAATACTTTTTAGTTCATATTAATGTTAAGTAATATTGTTTTTACCTTGGAAGTCGGTTTTAATTTTTTGTTAAAAATAATAATAATTTCACTCTTTTTAGTTACACTAGTAGGTAAACCTTCGCGTATATTTTACGTATCTTATTACACAGTTCACACTCACAAAATAATATATTATCAGTGAAGTGAACATATTGTGCTAAGTAATTTAACAATTTTAATACTTCAAACCCCAAGCGGTCACCGGCGATTGCGATAACAATAGAAAGGCTATTGTGTCTCGTTTTTCCACGATCCAAGGATCTATCAGATAAAAAATTGTATAAACTTGCATAGGATGTAGCGTAGCTACTCATCTAATATATAAAATTCTCGTGTCACAGTTTTCGTTGCCATACTCCTCGGAAACGGCTTGACCGATTCTCATGAAATTATGTGAGCATATTGTGAGGATATTGGTCTGAGAATCGGCCAACATCTATTTTTCATACCAAAAATTATTTATATGGCAAAACAACGTTTGCCGGGACAGCTAGTAATATAATATAATATTATCATAATTATTGACAGCTGTTCTTGTAATCAAGAATTCAATTTCAAATCCATTCAAATCGATACTTAGTGCGCCATCTATCGATTAATAAGTATAACTAATTAAAAAGACACTTATTGACTTTGTTTTGTTTAAATGCTCTTTTTAAAATAACTTTATTTTAATTATATATTTTGTCTATTAAAATTTTATAAAGTAGTTAGTATAGTATTCGATCTGTATATAAAGTAGTAAAGTATATTCGATCTGGCGTCTTCCGCCACGCGCAACGCGCGGCGCCGCGATACCGTCGCCTCCGCGGCGCTGACCGGTGTATATTTGAACAAAGTGTTGTTATACAGTATAAAATTATTATTATTATTAGTATATCCACACCTATGCCTTGTACTATTATCCATTCTGTGCCATGAGAGATTGGTGACCTTAACACGACGTGGTAATGATGAAGACGATGATGATGATGATGATGACGATGATGATTATGATGATGAATATGAGTTGCATAGTAGTATATGCTTTCTGTTCTTAAAACAACGCCGAAACTCCCAAACGTGTATCTATAAGGAGTCAGGAGTTCTCTCAGCATCTTCGAAACCATGGTATACCTTGACCCAATATTTGACTTTTTGGTAGCATATTCTTAGTACACTTCACATAAAACCAAAATCACCATATGTTTCCATATAAATTTCGAGGAGTTCCCTCGATTACTCCTGGATCCCATCATCAGGTCACCACTTTGTGAACATGGTACCAAATTGGAGTAAAACCAAATACAACAAAGCAAAAATTTCGAAAATCGGTTCACAAACGGCGGAGTAATCGTTGAACATACAAAAATAAAAAATAAAAAAATAAAAAAAAAATAAAAATATCCACAGCCGAACATATAACCTCCTCGTTTTTTGGAAGTCGGTTAAAAATATTCGATCTCTCGTTTGCCGCCACGCGCCGCCCGCGCGACACCGTCGCCTCTGTAGCGCCGACCGCCGTGTATAAAACAAACAGGTGTTGTTATGTAACAATACATAATTATTATTACGAGTTAGTATATCCATACCTATGCCTTGCAGTACTACTATCTATTCTGTGCCATGAGACATTGGTGACCTTAACACAACGTGGTAATGATGATGATGGCGATGATGATGATTATGATTATGATGATGAATATTAATTGCATAGTAGCATATGCTTTCTGTTCTTAAAACAACGCCGAAACTCCCAAACGTGTATCTATAAGGAGTCAGGAGTTCTCTCAGCATCTTCGAAACCATGGTATACCTTGACCCAATATTTGACTTTTTGGTAGCATATTCTTAGTACACTTCACATAAAACCAAAATCACCATATGTTTCCATATAAATTTCGAGGAGTTCCCTCGATTACTCCTGGATCCCATCATCAGGTCACCACTTTGTGAACATGGTACCAAATTGGAGTAAAACCAAATACAACAAAGCAAAAATTTCGAAAATCGGTTCACAAACGGCGGAGTAATCGTTGAACATACAAAAAAAAAAAAAAAAAATAAAAAAAAAAAAAAAAAATCCACAGCCGAACATATAACCTCCTCGTTTTTTGGAAGTCGGTTAAAAAATAGTCGGCCGCTCAGCGTACGCATGCGGTGTGAACGTATATAAGCCGACTGTTTTGTTCACACCGTTGGCGTATATTCAGCATAGTGTGAACGTTCACACTGGGGCTCACATTCAGCGGCGTATAGTCGGTTTGGTCTGAACACGCGCTTATATTGTATTAGTTTGACTGTTTTTCAATTTTAATTTGTAGCGTGTAGTACATAAGTAGTTATATACTTGTAGGTGTTATAGAACGTAGCTGTATAGATCTAGTAAGGATCGGACAGAAGCGAAGTCGACGCGTCGGTGAGCGATCACAGGTTTTATCTAACTTCTCACAATACATCAAACACTAAAAATATATTACTTAATTTATAATAACAAAGCAGAATGATCTCATTACATGATTCAAATTATTCGCTTACCTCTGACTATTAAAAGTATTAACACAGCAAACAACTACTACAAGTTTTTCTTGTCTTTGTCTAGACTCTAGACCACAGTATAGCAATATATATTATCCCTACAGTAACGAAACGCCTTTGATGTCTCACGATGCCGCCACCAGTGTAGGTACCGAGCAGATATGCCAGGGTTGCCACGAAACGGGAAATAAAATAAAAATAAAATATTGTGCTTGTAATGTTATCATTTAATCTGTTTAATCTATATTTACGTGAAACTTTATTTTTAGATGATTTCAATTCTCTACTAGATGATGCTCGCAACTTCGTTGTGCCAAAACTCGTTTATCGTGCGAGAACCGTACATTTTTCCAGAACAAAAAGTGTTCTATCATCTATGTCCTTTCCCGGGACTCAAAGTATCTCCATGCCAAATTTCAGCAAAATCGGTCCAGCGGTTTGGGCGTGAAGAGGTAACATACAGATAGACACACTTTCGTATTTATAATATTAGTATGGATTTAAAAATTTCATTACCCATCAAGCCCCAAAAGCTCACCGGTGGGCAAGATACAATAAAATAACAATAGATTTCCAAGAATCCACTATCGAAGGATTAAAATAATGAAGACGCATTCGAATATATTATCTACGAATAATAAAGTAGGAATATAATATAAAGTATCCAATAATTAATCATATTATAACCGGTAGGCCACACGTCAGGTGTAACAGAAGCACTTCAAAACTCGCTCTTATAACGTGCGCGGTAAGGGCGGTCCAAAGGTCAAAATGTTACACTAAGTGTAACATTTTTTGATGTATGGCCAGGTACCTAGCTAGGTATAAGGTACTAATTAGTATGTAACAGGGTATTTGACAGATTTTTAATTTATTCTTTATTGTTTCTCTCCATGTTACACTTCTTACAACGTAAACAATAAAACAGATATGCAAATAAATGCCGCCAAGGCCAACATAATATTAGTGTGAACTGTGAGCCGATATTTATGAAAATTTAAATCCTTTTTGTTTTTTGAATCAGATTTACATCCGGACACTGAACACATATTATATCCCAATTTTATAATAATTGATAAGATAAGTTATCGTTTTACAACACAAAACTCGTAGACAACGCGCCAACGTCACCCCTGCGCGGGCAGGTACACAAACTCCGCGAGTTTGTGTACGCGGATCCGCGCCGCCCGCTTCCCCGCGGGTACCCCTCCGTTGCTCTGCGCAAGTACATTCGTTTCACTACAGTAGGGAGATTGCTATACTGTGCTCTAGACTCTAGCATAGAGAAAAACAGACAATCTTGAATAGCTATACGCTGCGTCAATATTTTATTAGTAGGAAGGTAAAGATATTATTAAGAATGGTACCTATTTCACATTTAAATTGTTCATTTTATTATAATATCATGTAACATACATTGTTTTTCTTCGTGCGTATTTTCAATGCATGATCGTTGTTGTTTATGACTAGTGGGCCAATAAGTCTCATTCTGTGATACTCCTAGTAACAGCCTTTAATAAGTAATACTATAACATCTATGATTAAAAGAAAATTCTAAATAATGTATTAGAAAGAAGTTTATAGTCAACTAAACAATTAACAAACATATTAGCTATAGTCCGCGCGGACTTCCAGTGAATCGGTTGAATATTTTAAACCTCGATTTTTGGCACTAGTGTATTGAATCAGGGGTTCTTTATTTTGTTTGTGGCCAAAATTGAATATCTATATCTGTTTTTTTATACATTATATTATTTGTGTCAAAAACTAAATATCCATGTTATTTGAATTTCAGAGACGGCGCCCATGTCGGTACAGCGTAGTAGTGAGCAGACGGTGGCCGGTAGCGCCGTGTCGACGGATTCCGTCGGCGTGGTCAGTCACGCCCACGATGTAGACAGTGACCACGAGGACCGCGATCACGATGCGCCGCGCGCGTTAAGCGCCGGTGTCGTACAGTTGCAGATTGAGGACCAGGTATAAGGCCGTGTTCCACTGAAGCGGAGCGGAGAGGAGCTTAGCGGTTCCCGAATTGACCATTCGTGCTATTCCAGCGGAATACAGCGAAGCGGAGCGAAGATTTCGAGCATGGTGATTGGTCAATTCGGCACCGCTTAGCTACGCTCTGCTTCAGTGGAAACACACCCTAAAATAGAATATTATAAACCCGCTATCCCCAACCCGCGGGCCGTGGGCCGCATGCGGTCCGCCGGGACTTTATTTGTGGCCCGCGTGATGTTAAACAATTTTGAAATTCACGCCCACCGGCAAAATAACGTAAAGTCTACGTGATAGACGTTAAATTTTTTCCACTTTTAAATCATTAATTTTGAAGAATGTTTTTTTTAACCCTACAAAATGTTTGATGCGGCCCGCGACACCAAGAGCAAAACATGTTTGTGGCTCGCATGAAAAAAAGGTTGGGGACCACTGTTATAGACTAACCTTTACACCCCTCACTCCGGCCGGCCGGTCGGCTATTTTGTGTTCGTGCGACAAGAGGTATGCTTATTATAATTATATAGGCCGATAAAAAATGCTATGTAATTAACTGCGGCAGTTCTCGAATACCACACGTATTTTGGAACGAAGTTCCTTATCGCGCGTTGCGAAAATGGGCTAGACGGAAAAAGTTGGAACGACATGACACAAAAGTGTCGGTATATTACAACTAGAGCAAAAACGCTATAGCTGTAAGCCGTGTGGTAGCGCGTGTTTCTCTGTCTCTTTCTCACACTTTTTTAATAACTTCGTTCCATCCGGGTGTCCCTTGACACCTCTCAATTTTTTTTAAATAATACTGTTCCACTTCACCAGGAGCTGTCGCTGCGGGAGCGCGAGGCGACGCTGCGCGGCTGGAGCGAGCTACAGGTGGAAGTGCGCGCGCTGCACGATGCCTGGCAGAGTGTGCAGGCCGCGGCGCTCGCGCAGCGCGATCACGTGAGTATTATTTTGTAGCGCGACCACGTGATTCTTAATGCGTAGCGTGATCACGTCAGTCTTATTGTGTAGCGTGACCACGTAAGTTATTTGTACAGAGCGATCACGTTAGTCCTATTGTGTAGCGTGGTCACGTCAGGCTTATTTTGTAGCGTGACCACGTAAGTCATATTGTACAGGGCGATCCCGTGATTCGTAATGCGCAGCGTGATCACGTCAGTCTTATTTTGTAGCGTGCTGCGTGACCACGTAGTCATATTGAGTAGGGTGACCATATTAGTCATAAATCATAACCCACCATCGAGCAAATTGATTCATAGGCAGTACAGACCTACGTCATTTGGTCGGATCATGTCAAATGTAATTCGTGATCAGTCAGCTGGGTTTGACATAACGCGACCAAATTACGTAGGCCCGCCATTTGGCAATTAATCAACATCTCTGATAGTACAATGTGACCACATTGGTCGTATTAACCCCATCACAGACCAGCTATAATATATATTAATATGTTTATAGCTAGGCATATTATTATATATTTTCTATACTAATTTTCGCGTGACCACACACTTAGAGTGTAATATATATGTTTCTGTGACATAACTATAGCAATAAAAGAATTAAAAAAAAAATTAATTGGCTGTATAATAATAATTTGAATATTAATATATATAAAACAAAATTTATAAAATTTCAATGTATAAATTAAAAAGAAGAAAATATTGACATCACCTGCAATCTATATCACAAAACTGACTCAATAGAGGAGGTTAATACGACAACATTTTTAGGAATTACTATTGACAAGTACCTCAACTGGAAAGCTCACGTTGACACAATTGTAACAAAATTGGAGCGGTCTGTTTACGCTCTCAATAGATTAAGACAAATTGCATCCAAACAAGCTGCCTTGACTGCTTATCACGGATATGTGTCCTCAACTCTACGGTATGGAATCATACTATGGGGCAATTCAACCGATGTTACTAGAGCATTTAAAGTCCAAAAAAAATGTGTAAGATCTGCTGGCCGATTCTGTATCTCGATCTCGATCTGTATTACTGAGTTAGTAACGAAATGGAGGAGTAAGCAACGGAAAGTCTCACTTTTGTATGCAAGTGAATACAAAAAGTGTCACTTTCCGTTACTCACTCCTCGGTTTCGTTACTAACTCAGTTATTAACTCACAAATGTACGATACAGAATCGGCCAGCTGTATGTGGTGCAGGGTATTTGGACAGTTGCAAGCCGCTGTTTAAAAAGTTGAATGTACTGCCTCTGCCATGTCTCTACATTTACGAAACGGCTATATTTGTTTACAAACATTCATACTTATTTGCTAAAAACAAGGACTGTTACAAATATAGAGGTAGGAAACGAGAAAATCTGTGTATTTCTGACCAGAAACTAGGACTATTTTCTAAAAATGCATACTGTATGGCTATCCGTATATTTAACAAACTACCAAATGATTTGAAAAAAATGACATATTTTAATAAATTTAAAAATAAATTATTTCAATTACTACTAACCAAAATGTACTATACCATTGATGATTTTATTAATGATGAAAATATAATATTGTAATTTTAAGAAACATTTCATTTTACCAATTTTTAATTTATTTTTTGCATATTTGTACTTACTTTTTATGACATTTAATTAATCTATATTTTTTAACTAACAATATTGTACTTCAACTAAATATTACGTGTAAAGAATTAACAAAATTAATTTTAACTTTTATTTTCAAAATATTTGCACGTCGAGATGTATCCGACAAAACATGAGCGCTATTTCACATTGTACCATGAACCATCTTATTGTCATTGACCATGTTTTTGCAAATAAACGTTTTTATTCTTATGTGGATTTAGTATAGATTAATATGCCTTGCTATAAATATATTAATACATATTATAGCTAAGTCTGTGACGGGCTTTAAGATCGAACGGTAACAGCATAATATATGGGCTATGGCCAAGCCAAGCCAAGCCAAGCCCTGTTCACATCACATCCATTGCTTCACCGCTACTCTCTTATGGAGGCACTTCACATGGCTATTGGTATTTGCTATTGGCTATTGGCTATTTGTTGCATTTGGCAAAATTATTGACGTATAGGTCGTATACACAAACAAGCAAATACGGCCCTCCACACATGGACGTCAAATACGGCCTTCCACACATGGACGTCAAATACCAAACTTTTACTTGATTTTGTTTACTTGCCTATTTGACTCTTTTGATGTGCGTCAAAAACCGACAAAGGTACGGAATACGGATTCGTGTATTTGGTATTCGTATTCGAAATCTATTAATTGAACAATCGATTGTTTTTTTTCGATTGTCGATTTTTTTTATAAACAGCGACGAGTTGTTAGTGTGGGCGTCAATAGATGGCGGTTTTTTAATAAATTTTTTTAGTGTATATGTATACAGGTTTTTTGAACATAAATGAATAACTTCGTTCCATTCGGGTGTCCCTTGACACCTTTCAAGTTTTTATTAAGTATTATTATTTTATATATATCACACACACACACACACGCGCGCGCACGCACACACATACACACAAACATGAACCCTAGTAGCACTAGTTTTCTGACCCCAAGACTTTGTCGTAGGGCTAGGGTTCTATACAGACACTATAGATTATAAATGTGTGAATATAATGGCTATGTTCCTGATCTACTGTAATTACTGCAGAGTGTGACGTCATTTTAGTATACTGCGAAGCCGTTCCTTTATAGTTAGTATACTGTTGGTATACTGCTTACTATTTAAAACGGAACGCAATCCAGTATACTATCAGCCGCATTTTTGACAGCTCGTATTGAACATTTTCAACACAGACTAATAAGGTTAATTTTTGAAATTCTTCCAGTGTTTTATTATTACTAATCCAAATTAATTACAGAAATTTATAACTTTGGGATTAATCTGTAGGTATTGTTTTAAAACGTTAGACACTCGAGTGGTTTTGACACTTGACAGTTGCCTTTTGACAGTTGACTGATCACGTGATCAAAGTACTGCGAGTGCCTTACCTCGAAAACGCCAGTACTCACAGTACAATATGGCGACGATTGATGACGTCATATTATATTTCACTAGGGTACTGCGGCAGTGTACTGCAACTCCATTACGGAACGATTTTTCTACAGTGATAGCACTGTGCAGTGGTCGCAGTACCATTTCGGAACACAGCCAATATGTAACATTACACACGTGACACGTGACACGTCACCTGACACCTCACACACGATCAACCAATATTTGTAATATTTAATTTAAGTTAAGAATCTTTAGGTATTTTTATTGTATACGTCTTATATGTAACAGTGCTTTATTATATTATGACTGTTTGTGTTCTAAATACAGAAAATAAAAAAATAAAAATAAATATATAGTGGCCAACAGGAAAATTAAAGCAAATATAATATATTTTCAGGTGTCATCGGTGAACGACAACGTGGAGGTGGTGGGGGACAACGTGAAGGAGGGGAGAACTCAGCTCGCGCTCGCGGAGAGGTAGACACTTGTAATATCTTACTTTATCACATATACTATAGTCTGTCATAAAGTGGCATTTTAATTGAATTTTTCGGAACGAAAAAAGATCGGAACCGCACCTTAAGTTTATCACCACGGTTTGTCTTTACTTTCGCATTTCTACTGGTCGCCGTCACGCCCGCGCCCGCGCCCGCGCCGAGCTAAGGCTACTGATAGATGACGCCAGAATACGGATTTTTGGAGAGAAAGAATTTTTTGATACTCAAACTTTTATTTATAAAACTTTTTATATGAGTAATTCAGTATCAAAACTTGTAAATTCTTTAAAAAAACCCACGCCCACGCCTTGCGCCGCCTCTAATGGCTGGTTTACACGTATTAAGTAGATAATAGTTAACTAAATTTTAACTTAATTTTAAGTTACTTAGTTGCGTGTAAACACACAATTTAGTAGCAAGTTACAAGTTAAAATTTAGTGCTACTAAATTTTAACTTACTACTGTAATAATAATTAATACGTGTAAGCCAGCCCTAAATTACGCCGCGTAACTAAATTCTAATTGTCATCTAGTTTAGTAGTTAGTACTTACTAAATTTTAACTTTTAACTTGCTACTAAATTTTGTGTTTACATGCAATTAACAACTTTAAATTAAGTTAAAATTTAGTTAACTACTTATCAACTTAATACGTGTAAACCAGCCATAAACGATCAAATTGTTTGTCAAACTTTACGCGTTTGTCAAACAATTTGATAGTGTACAGCTTTGCTTGAAGCGTTTGTCAAATAAACTACGTGTTTGACCTGTTTGAAGAAAATTTGGATTTGCGTAGCGTTTGAACAAAAAGTTTTCAATGTTCCTGGGTCTTGGATGTGTATTAAATATAATGTTAATATGTATCATAATTCATAATAAGTATAATAATTTAAGACTCCGTTAGATTATAGTATCTAACATACTTAAACATTATGATACCCTATATTTACAATTAAATGAAACCGTAACATAATAAAATTCATAAAATTATTATGAGGCAATACTTATAAACTATCTTACATTATATGTATTTCCCTACATTTCAAAAATTATAGGTGTTTTTAATAATTAATTTAACACAAATATATTGGTGTTGTCTTTAATGGTCACAACGAAACTTATTCTTTGAGTAATATAAACATATTTGAAGAATATAATTTTATAATAGTTTGCCTTAATTCATAAAAATCCTCTCATCTACACCTATATAATTATTAACAACTATCTGTCCCGGCAAACGTTTCTTTGCCATATTATATAATGTTCTCATGTAAGTGGATATTATTGTATCTTTTATGAGAATAAATTCTTTAAACCTTATAAAGTATATCGCCCGTATAATTTAATTGAATGAGTGACAAAAAAAACCCACAGCCGAATATATTATAACCTCCTCGTTTTTTGGAAGTCGGTTAATAAATATGTCACCATGGCAACGTCCATCGCTTATCGCGATAAACAATGGTCGCTCTTTATAGACAAATAATTCGCAATAAAATAAAATTTCGACTATAATTAAAGATCTAAGCTATCCTATCTCTCAAGTTGGGAAAAAGCACACATTTAAAAAAAAGAAACATTAAAAACGGTTAAGTAGTTTAGGAAGCCATCGCGGACAAACATCGTGACAGGAGATTTATAATATATAATAGATAATATAATATATATTATGTGTAACATGTCCGTTTATTCACTGTATACTGTATGCAGTATGTTTTTTTTATGCAATAAGGGGGCAAACGAGCAAACGGGTCACCTGATGGAAAGCAACTACCGTCGCCCATGGACACTCGCAGCATCAGAAGAGCTGCAAGTGCGTTGCCGGCCTTTTAAGGGGGAATAGGGTAACAGGGGAGGGTGGGGAAGGGAACAGGGTAGGGGATTGGGCCTCCGGTAAACTCACTCACTCGGCGAAATACAGCGCAAGCGCTGTTTCACGCCGGTTTTCTGTTAGGACGTGGTATTTCTCCGGTCGAGCCGGCCCATTCGTGCCGAAGCATGGCTCTCCCACCTTAGTGTCCTTTGTTCCGACCTGTTCGTAATATTCCCCACAGATTAATCCTTCGATCGGGGATTCTTGGAAATGCTATTGTATTCTATTGTTGTCGCGATCACCGGTGCTCGTATGGGGTTTGAAGGATTAAGGTATATCTATACATATTATAAAACAAAGTCGCTTTTTTCCCTCATTTTTTCACGGATTTTGATGATTCTTTCAGTGTTAGATAGCCCATTTATCGAGGAAGGTTATAGGCTTATTTTATCACGCTTAGACTAATAGGAGCGAAGAAATAGAGGAAAATGTGGAAAAAACGGGGAAAATTATTTGAAAGGGCTAATTTGAACGCGCTAATCTCAGGAACTACTGGTTCGATTTGAAAAATAATTCTTTCAGTGTTAGCCCATTTATTGAGGAAGGCTATAGGCTATATTTTATCATGCTAAGACTAATAATTATGAGAATGTGGAAAAACAGGGGAAATTATTTGAAAGGGCTTATCTCGCGAACTACTGGAGCAATTTTTATGTTATTTGGCACAGATAAGAAGTAGACCTCGTGAAGGATCATAGGCCATCGATTTTAATCATTCTTTCAGTGGATAGGTATATATTTTATACCCGCGCGACGCCGGGGCGGCCGCTAGTATTTATATATATGCATATATGATATTCCCTATTCCTATATTATAGTACATAACGTATGAAATAAATAACGCCGCATTAATGCACATCGTCGCTAGATGGCGTTGAGCGCGGGCTAGATCGCGCTATCGCTTGTCAGACAGTTTTCGTTCTTATCCTCCTGATAGTGGCGACTCGTTGTCAGTTGCCAGAATTAATAATAAAACTATCAATTTTTGAAGGGATAATGTTATTTATCCTTAGTATAATAGTATAATTATCTAATATCTTATATTGTACGAGTATAATATAATATCTTATATATAAAAATGGATTATCAAATGTGCTAGTCGCGCTAAAACTCGAAAACGGCTGAACGGATTGGGCTGATTTTAGTCTTAAAATATTCGTAGCAGTTCAGGGAAGGTTTTAAAGTGTCACGAAGTTCACTGGGACAGCTAGTAATAATTAATATTTATATGACCTTTGTGGCTCAATTGGTTGAGTGTGTGGCAGCTCAAGCCGGGGGTCGCGGGTTCGAATCCCGCCGACGGAACAAAAGTTTTCTATGTTCCCGGGTCTGGATATGTATTAAATATGTGTATAATATAATAAAAATCATAAATATATGTAATATCATGTAATATGTATAGTATAAAAGTATTAAATATAATATTTCCGTTGTCTGGTACCTGTAACACAACTTACCACGGGGCCAGACTGACGTGGTGTGAAGCGTTCATAGATATTATTATTATTATTATTTATTAATACCTATAATATACATAATATCCATAATAACTAATAATACAGTTTTCTTAGTTACTTAGTCTTACTTATAATATTATTAATTATTAAAATTGTAGGAAAGTCAAAATTTAAAACTGTACATAGAACACTCGAGGCGTGCCGCGTGATCTACAATAGATATCGAACCCAAATATATTATGGTTTTTAGTTTAGAATTTTTGTCAGTCTGTATGTATGTCCGGGTTAAACTCAAAAAGTACTGCATGGATGTGCTTCGTATGAATATTACTAAGAGGTCGGGGTCAACGTTAGGCTACATATTATCATTATCACGCAATCACCTACCCTTACCCTTGTCGTGCCGATAGAGCCTTCACACGGACGACGTCGCGGGCAGCGGCTAGTTTAATCGTCTGGTCCTTCGGGTACTTAGCACGGGCCACGGGGCCAGACTGACGTTTTGTGAAACGTCCATAGATATAATTAATTAGAAGACGCCCGGAACCGTACATTTTTCCGGGACAAAAAGTATCCCATGTCCTTTCCCGGGACTCCAAGTATCTTCATGGCAAATTTTAGCAAAATCGGGTCAGCGTTTTGGACGTGAACAGTTAACAGACAGACAGAAAGACACACTTTCGCATTTATAGTATACTAGCTTTTGCCCGCGGCTTCGCTCGCGTTAAGAAGTATTATTATATGAAATCTTTCATCCCCTATTTTATCCCCTTAGGTGTGGAATTTATCAAAATCCTGTCTTAGCGGATACCTACGTTATAACTTATAACATCTACCTGCCTGCCAAATTTCAGCCTGATCCGCCCAGTGGTTTGAGCTGTGCGTTGATAGATCACTATGTCAGTCAGTCACCTTTGAGTTGTAAGGGAAAAGCACATAATGGCAGACACTTTAAGGAAACATAAAACATTTGAATGTTATGAAATATATATTTATGAAAATAAAAGATTGATAACTTCTTCCATGTCTTTAGTAACTGTTACAAATAAAACTATTATAATTATTTTTGTTGATACAAAAAATATATATTATTGGTCATTTTGTAAACTTAGTCATAAGAGCTAATAGATGACATCACATTAAACGAACATCACTAATACTCGTCTACTAGACACTAATATGAACTAGTAGTTGACATAGAACATTACATAACATTTTATATTTTTCCTATTTATTAGGTCTTTATTTGCCGTTTTTCAAAAGATTTCATTTACTTTGTAGTGGCTGATGAAATTAATACTAAAAATCTATTTTATTTATTCACACATTCACGCACACTCATACATACAATCACTCTCACATACCAATTAAATAATAATTAAATAATATAAATAAAATATATATACAACTATTTACAACATATAACTAAGTAATAATTAAAATCTGTAATTAAATAATACTTAGATTTAAATATCGTGTCGTAAGATCCCGCGGCTCTTGCGCAGCGATAACAATCTGTACAATAGGCATCGAGCCCGCCACCGCTCGACTCGTACGGTTTCGCCCCGGCCCCCGCAGTCCGAACTCCGAGAGCTTTCAGTTAGCGTCTAACCGTGCTATACGTGGCCGTGTCGAAAGTTGATTACTAATAATTGTATTTCCATATACGTAGTGCGTGGTGATGTACTTGTTATTGTTAATATCGACGTAAGAGTTAAGACATTATTGTAACTGTGACTGTGACTCGAAGAATAAAGTGGATTACTGAAATCACGTTACTTATTGAGATAACCTAACTCTTCATCTCATTATCTTTGCCGATTGTTCATGTCGTCGTCATCGCCACCAGTCACCAGTCACCAGTCACCAGTCACCGCCGCAACAACTTCATCATAGTAACTACATGCATCAGAAATATTATCCACGTTGTCTCCAGATTCTATCCATTCTTTTTTCACGCTGAAACTATCTTTCCTTTTATTTTTATTTTTCATATTTTATATATTTAAAAGTATGGATGTATGTATATATGATGGTGTTGCAGGATAGCGGCGGGTTCTGTGGGCGCGGGCGGTGCGGTGGTGGGCGCGCTGGTGGGGGGGCCGCTCGGGGCGCTGCTGGGGGCCAAGGTGGCGGCCGCGGCGGCGCTCGGTGGAGGCGCATTAGGTATGTATCAATATTATTTAGCTGTGAGTACTTAAATTCATAATTATTTTAATGTATTTTGTGTTATAGTATTATTTTTATAACATCTATATTTATTTATTAATGTATTATATATTTATTTTATACTTTTTCAGTGATATTATGTTTTAACTTCTTTATATTAAGTATGTTCAAAAATTGGGAGAATCCGCTGACTCGTGAGATACGGGCATTAGCCTAGTTTGGGTGTCAGAGTCTTCATAGGATTGTTGTACTGATTATGTCAATAAAGAATTTATTATTAATTTATTATTATTATACTACAGTAGAGATAAACTACGATAACATGGCGTGCCCCTCCAAAATTCAAAACGATGGAAGTGCGTTGTCTTGGGCGGTCGGCTAGGTACGATAGTTGACCAACAAATCTTGGTAATAAGTTACATATTACGAGTACTGGTTGATTGGTTCAAATTCACTGACCTCCATTATACAAGTACTCTGGACTAATGATGCTCAGATGTATTTTGTGCCTATTTGAAGCGGAATCAGCTCCCCCAATATTTGGCAAGAGAACTAAATCTAACGTAACTTGCAAATGGCCGCTCAATCGCTATTGGTTGTAGAAACCACAGATAATAGTATACCTCCAATCTCCATGGTAGAAACTAGTATTAGTTCCAAGTACTCCCACTACTGCTATCAGCGCCAATATGGCGACTTTCAAACATCATTTTTACGTCAAATTTAGTTCCTATCTCTGACACTGGGGGAGCTGATTCTGCTTCACATAGGCACAAAAAATAGCTGTAATTTTAAAGGGTATCATTAGTCCAGCGTACTTGTATAATGGAAGTGAGTGTCCAAATTACTTACTACATACAAACTCTTTCATAAGGATGTTGTCACACATTGAAGCAGTAATTTGGAGGGACGCGCCGTGTTATTGTAGTTTATCTCAACTCCCAGATAATGCGCATGCAAATCTTCGCAAATTGTCGTAATCACGAAAACGCCCGAATCTACGAAACGTACGAGCCCCAAATAATGCACTTGCATTTTGCACCTTGTTCATAGGAAATAGAAGTAAATGTCATAGCCGGTGGCTGTCCGCTGTCGCCGGTCTGTCAAATGCTATAACTCACCGGGAATCCATCGCGACGTGGCCAGTGACGTTACCATGGTAACGTCCAAACAACGTAAGGCGCCTCTACGTCGCTGCAAAGCTTTTCTTAAAGTTAAATTTAAAAACAACGCTTTGCAACGACGTCTTCCGACGCTCCCGACCGTTGCCGAAAAATTACGAAAACTATGCGCATTATCACTTTGGGAGTACTGTACTATACTACGAATAATAAAAACTAAGGAAGAGTAACTGTGTCAAAAATGTATCCACGCGTTTACAAAAATGTGCCCTGAATACATGCATACTTGGAATGCATACATGCATACTTTGAACCAAATTCAAAACAGTTAAAGTATCGGAGTTATGTTTCCTTAGTTTTTATTATTCGTAGCTTCTATAGGTATTAATATCATAAGTGGGTCTGTCGGTCTATCTGTTACCTCTTTACGTCCTAAACTTGATGAACAGATTTTACCGAAATTTATCATTTTTACACGCAACAACATTCTATACTTGTATACTGACTCGGCGAAACATGGCGGTAGCGGTTATTGACTCCCTGTCAAAAACTTGTCATTTTCTATAATATAAACCGCGATTGAAAACATCTGACTCATTGTCAATCGCGGTTTATATAGAAAAGTTTTTGACAGGGAGTATGGAGTGTAGATAGAGGAAAACTATCTTATATGGGGGATATTTGAAAAAGTGTCCAGCTGTACGCAGTCAATAACAGTTGAAAGTGTCCAGCTGTACGCAGTAAATAACAGTTGAAAGTGTCCAGCTGTACGCAGTCAATAACAGTTGAAAGTGTCCAGCTGTACGCAGTCAATAACAGTTGAAAGTGTCCAGCTGTACGCAGTAAATAACAGTTGAAAAGTGTCCAGCTGTACGCAGTAAATAACAGTTGAAAGTGTCCAGCTGTACGCAGTCAATAACAGTTGAAAGTGTCCAGCTGTACGCAGTAAATAACAGTTGAAAGTGTCCAGCTGTACGCAGTCAATAACAGTTGAAAGTGTCCAGCTGTACGCAGTCAATAACAGTTGAAAGTGTCCAGCTGTACGCAGTAAATAACAGTTGAAAAGTGTCCAGCTGTACGCAGTAAATAACAGTTGAAAGTGTCCAGCTGTACGCAGTAAATAACAGTTGAAAGTGTCCAGCTGTACGCAGTAAATAACAGTTGGAAGTGTCCAGCTGTACGCAGTCAATAACAGTTGAAAGTGTCCAGCTGTACGCAGTAAATAACAGTTGAAAAGTGTCCAGCTGTACGCAGTAAATAACAGTTGAAAAGTGTCCAGCTGTACGCAGTAAATAACAGTTGAAAAGTGTCCAGCTGTACGCAGTCAATAACAGTTGAAAGTGTCCAGCTGTACGCAGTCAATAACAGTTGAAAAATCCTCCACGAGTGGCGCTAGCTGCAGCAAATGGTATGGAATGAATTATGGAGTGTAGGAATGAATGTAGCCGTTGGTGACAAAATATAAATTAAGTATCACTGGAATATAAATTATTACTAGAATTACTGGGTTAATACCAATATATTTTGAAAAATATAACCCAAAATAGCTGAAATAAAAGTTGCTAAATTAAAATTTACCTTGTTGCTACTGTAGCGCCACCTTAGGGTGAATTAGTTTCACCCTAATTTAACGCATTTCCGCTGACACTTTTTACATATAGAGATAGTTCTCCTCTATCTACACTCCATAACAGGGAGTCAATGACCGCTACCGCCATGTTTCGCCGAGTACAGTATAGCCTATAGGTGACAGTAATGTTTTAAAACAAAAAACTTGGTTTAGGTTACCTCGCTGCGGCAGCTCTCGGCCGACGCCGCGCTCAGCAAATTGACCACGTCGTAGACAAGAGCGATCACGACGCAAACTCCCGTGACCACGACCCAGATACAAGTGACCACGACGCCAAAAAACACCGCTAGCGATTGCAGTGCGTTTGCTTCTGAAGCGAGCGCGTTAATAAATATCTCAAATCCATACTAATATTATAAATGCGAGTGTGTGTCTGTCTGTCTGTCTATCTGTTACCTTTTCACGCTCAAACACCTGAACCGATTTTTCTGAAATTTGGTATGGAGATACTTTGAGTCCCGGGAAAGGACATAGGATACTTTTTATCCCGGAAAAATGTACGGTTCCCGCGCGATTAACGAATTTTGGCGCAACGAAGTTGCGGGCGTCATCTAGTTATAAATAAAAACCGGAGTTGTAAAGTACACTCGGGGAAGTTGATTCCTATGCAAATGGGGGATCTACGTAGTTTGGTCGCATTACGTCAAACTCAGCCGACAGATCACAATTAATATTGAATTGACATATTCGACCAAATGATGAATGATGGTCTCTCAACTGCATAGGAATCAACTTCCCCGAGTGTACATAGGTAGCTTATTTAACTTTTTGTGTGAAATATTTACACAACATAATATTTTATACTTTTTAAGCTGAGGCTTAACCTACGCGTCAGTGACGGAGCGTCAAGTTGCGTCAAGTTGTCAAATATGTGTTTTGTATACAAAAACACATTTGACAACTTGACGCCTCAGCTTTAATCCTTCGATCGCTGATTCTTGGAAATGCTATTACTGTCGCGATCACCGGTGCCCTTATGGGGCTTGAAGGATTAAAGCTGTCTTCGTCTTCCAATTGACTATTCCAATGTGTGAGACAAAGACAGAATGATCTATCAGATTTCATGTTGTGTTAACATTCTCAAGAATTATTGTACAAATCAACGCAACTTATACAGGGTGTAACAAAACTAAGTGATAATTACTTTAGGGTGCGTACGTGTTCCTTTTAGAGAGTTCACTGTGAAAGTAGCAGCTCTGAAAGACCAATTTTTTTCACTTTTGTATGGGGACATTTGTTACGCTAGGTTACGCTAGGCTTGCCCGTACAAAAGTAAAAAAAAAAGATCTTTCAGCGCTGCTACTTTCACAGTGATCTCATTACAAGGAACACGTACAGTGTACACACCCTAAAGTAATACCACTAGTTTTGTTACACCCTGTATATAATTGTACTATGAATTAGTGTGTATTTGTAAAATGTATATAAACTTGTACAAACTGTACAAAATGTATTAGAAAATAATATTTTCTCTACAATTTTTTATTTATATATACATATTTCGTTAAGTCCTTACTAATTTTGTTTGGTAACAAAATAAATATTATAATGTATAATTATTGTGTTGATAAATGATAAGTGTCGCCGCACACCGGCCACACGCGACAGCCACAAACGCAGTTTTAAGCTAGTCTATTAGTCGTAGTAGTGATAGCCTTAGAACAATTTTTTTGTGATAACCGTTTTAGGGTTCCGTAATGAACAAAACTTGGTTGACTACTGTACCCTAACCAGCTGATTTTTGTATATTGGTAGGTTAATAGTTATATAATTTAAGAGTAACCTTGTCCTACAAATAAAACAATCCATATTTTAGGACCATCAAGTCAAGTATGAAATTCTTTCTATGTCTGTTAGCTACCACTTTCGAGATTTTTCGAAAATAAAAATGTTGTTAGTCTTATCGAAATGTAGTTACTCACAAAAAATTAGCTTGTTAGTAGTCACAAAAAAATTGTTCAATTGTTCTAGTGCTCCCGTACTATAAAGTGAATCGATATAGCGTGTGGCGGCCACCGGCGTCAAAAAATTTATGAAAACTACAGGAAATATGCCGGTAGCAGCGTTTTGTGGTTGTGGCCGGTGGCCCGTGTGAGGGAGTGTTCATGTTTTTTTCAAATTTTATGCACAATATTAAGTATGTAGGTTTAGATTTTAAGTACATTATTTTGGGCTTTACACGGGATAAATTATTATTAATGCACACCAGTCATGTATAATATAGACACAAGTTAATATAATATATCTATATTATATTAACTTGTGTCTCTTGTATCTACAAGATCTTGTAGATACAAGATCTCAAAAAAGTTACAGATTTTTATAGAAATAGAATATCCATACTAATATTATAAATGCGAAAGTGTGTCTGTCTGTCTGTTACCTCTTCACGCCTAAACCACTGAACCGATTTTGCTGAAATTTGGTATGGAGATACATTGCGAGCCGGGAAAGGACATAGGATACTTTTTATCCCGGAAAAATGTACGGTTCCCGCGCGATTAACGAATTATCTAGTAATACATATTTTGCAGTCACTTAAAATGCATTTTTCAAATCATGTACTAAGAAACTCAAAACTAGTTAGTAGTAAAATGTGATCGAAATGTAGAAAATAATATTATTATACACACTTATTTAAAATAAAGTTTATTTTTGTGACACTTTTTGTTCTATTGATACCAACTTCCCAAGCCATGTGTAATGTTGCCCGCAACAATGTTGCAAATAAAACGCAGTTTTTTTAATGATTTTATTGCATTATATATTATAATGTTATTATTATATTCAATTGTATATTATACATCGTTGTACTGACTACTGACTAACATCTTAAGCTTATTCACAACTACAGTTTGTTAATATTATTAAATAGGTAGTTACTAGAAATAAATTACGCATATATTTACAGATATAATTAAGAATATAACACAGCCAAATACATAGGAAAATAACGTCGAATGGCGCGAATGGAAAAAATTAACGATTTACAAAAAATAAAAAAGAATGCGTGGGCTACAAAATGCCAACAATGTAATTTTTTTGCTATGGCAATATAATAATTGTCTATGGTCAACGGTGTTGTCACCATGAGAGTTCATTTCAGAGTTGTGAATTTTAAAATTATTTATAAACATGCGTTAATCCACCATTCGATAGTTTTGCTAGTACGAAAACAATTCTGGAAAGTATTAAACCTTCCTGAGAAAATGCTTAAAAGGGCGACTAATCCAAAAAATCAAACACCGTCCTCTCATTAAACTCACGCCCGTCTTTCATATGTCAGGTGAATAAGAACGACGCGGATTCATCGCCAAATTAGTATTTTCTCAAAACTCGACAAATATACAACATTTTAAAAATCTGCTAGGTCGGTTTCTCAATGATAGAATTTTATGCAATGTGATAAAATATCAACTTAGTTCAATGCACGGTTACGGCAATATAATATGAAAAATTCGTGAAAATTAGATGCATCTTTGTGATTTTTTTCTATCGACAAAATTTTAAGAAATCGTGTTTTTGCTCAGATTGAATTCTTGGAAATATAATGTAGTATCTAATTTTAGAAAATGAAACAATTCGGGGCTTATTTTCAAGTATAAAAATGAATTATAAATTCGAAAATTTTGGGTTAGTCGACCACTTAATCCCTCAAATAAAATATATATTTTTATTTACATATTATTAGGAATTGTTATGGAATATTAATAAATAAAATTATATGAAATTGTATTCTGAAGATATTGTAGTATAGACGTGAGAAATATTATTTGATCAGTGATGTTCCTATTGAAATAGTTTACTAATTAAGTATCTCATAAGACATAAGCTATGTCCACAGTATGCAATTTCATCTTCAATTTCTTTTTATTCAACTTTCGTTTGGCATATTCAATAATTGAATGCGTCAAAATCCACCCGCGTTGAAAGAAAAGTGTCATAGCGAGCGCTACGATTTCAACGCGCGTCACGGGCATGCCTCACGTTCGCTGTTGACTGCGCTATAACGCATGCCCTTGATGAACAAAAAAAGTGTGGACAAAGCTATTAACCTCTATTTTCATTTTGGCGTTAGATAGAGATCTATTTCTCGTGAGATCATATTATTATATTATATTATTATACAAGATGTAACAAGACCCTCGTATAGAGTTCACTGTGAAAGTAGCAGCGCTGATAGAGCAATCGTTTTGTGATTTGTATGGGCAAGCGCCTCAACGTCACGAATTTTTCCATACAAAAGCAAATAAATAGTTATCTTTCAGCGCTGCTACTTTCACAGCAAATTCTATACGGGGAACCCATATACAGCTTGGCAAAAAAGAGTGTGGATTAAATGAGGGCGCTTTTCTTTAAATATAGGCAATCCTACGCTTCGCTTTTGACACATTAGCCTTGTTCGTTTGCTTTTTCAACTGCGCATGCGCGGCTTTTATGTGTCAGTGTGATTGTCCGCTAAGAAAGGATTTTGATAAATTTCAATCCCAAGGGGTTAAAATAGGGGATGAAATTTTGTATATAATAATACTTCTTAACGCGAACGAAGCAACGGGCAAAAGCTCGTAAGTGATAATACTTTAGGGTGTGCACGTGTTCCTTGTGTAGAGTTCACTGTGAAAGTAGCAGCGCTGAAAGACCAATTTTTTTTCACTTTTGTATGGGGAAACTCACGTGACGTCCTTGCCCATACAAAAGTGAAAAAAAATCGTCTTTCAGAGCTGCTACTTTCACAGTGAACTCTACTAGGAACACGTACACACCCTAAAGTTTTAGCACTTATTTTTGTTGCACACTATAATTTGTCAGGCGCAGAAATAGCCGCGTACTGACCAAGCAAGCCGCCTCGCGCAGCAGTTGCTCGGTCGGTCAGTAAGTGTTAGTGCGCGGCAAACGTACCAAGGCGCCTTTGAGCATCGACAAAAACCAACAACTCTCGGTTTGGGCCGCGGCACGCTCGGGCGAGGCAGCGAGGCTGCTCGCTTGGTCAGTACGCGGCTATTGACGTTCCAGTGCACGCAGTACTATAGAAATACAATACGAAGCAACAAATCCGTCCATACAGAACGTCCATAAAGTTGATATACCTAGCGGAATAGACTATAGAGCAACAATCTCGAGCTGTCAAACGAAACCGAAATTGATTTACGTCTGTGTGTAAAAATGTGTGTACGTATACACTTACACAAGCATCTTCTTCTTCTTCTTCTTTTTTTATGGCGGCCTCTGTGACTTGTCAAAGTCAGAACTCAGAGTGATTTTGGGAAGACTTTGCTCTATATTGCAGGTGACACAAGCATCTTTCTATGAGTTAAATTGTCAACGTACCGATAAGTGCCGACTGGACGTCAAAAAAAAGAGTCCTGTCATGTATCACACGTCTCTTACCACGCAGTGTTACTGATAGTGGCATCTCGCTTGCACAGGCGTTTCTCTATTCCGCTAGGTATATTAACTTTATGGTACGCTCCGCTTCCGATCCGATGGACGCGTACCTTCAGTCGAAGAAAGCTGGAGATAAACTACGATAATATGGCGCGCCCCTCCAAATTACTGTTTCAATGTGTGTAGTCACATCCTTATGAAAGAGTTTGTATGTAGTAAGTATTCAACCAATCAACCAGTACTCGTAATATTTCACTTAATGTCACTTATTACCAAGATTTGTTGGTCAACTAATCATTACTAGCCGACCGCGCAAGACAACGCACTTCAAACGTTTCGAATTTTGGAGGGACGCGCCATGTTAGTTTATCTCTTCAAGGTCTACAATTTAGTCTCGCGAACTCTCGTGCAACTTTTTGTGTCGCGTCAAGTTGCAGTTCTGCGAGAACTTTTTGTCGCAAACGTCACACGCGTATTGGCGCTCGCCGGTATGCGCGCGCGCGTGTCGCTTCAGGTCACTATTGCGAACGAACGCTTGACCGCAAACATCACACTCGTGGGGTTTATCCTTGACTTTACTGTGAGTCAGCTTGTGTCGTTTCAACCCACTGTTATTGGGGAACCGCCTGTAGCAGATCTTGCAACGAAAAGGTTTCGCGTTCATGTGTATCCGGACGTGGACGGTCACGTGACTCTTGTGCCGGAACTTCATGTGACACATGTCACACTCGTAAGGTTTGATGTCGGTGTGCGACTTCTCGTGTTTGTGGAGATGCCACCTCTTGTCGAATGTCATCGGGCAGTGCTCGCACTTGTATATCGTGGTCTCGGAGTGGATCTTCTGGTGTAGCTTCAGATGTGTGGTGAGCGTGAACGTCTGCGGGCAGTGCTCGCATTTGTATGGCCTGTCTCCGAGGAGTTTGTGCGTTATTTTGTGTTCGGGCAGGATCTTCGCGGTGAACTTCTCGTGGCAGATGTTACAGTTGTACAGTTTGATCTTGTCGCCCTTGTGGAGTTTTTTGTGGGCGATCAAGTGTTTGTTGAGGGAGAACCTCATGTAGCAGAGGTCACAGGAGAATGGTCGGTCGTCGGGGTGTTGCTTGTAGTGTATGTTCAGGTATCTCCGCGACGCGAACATCTTGAGGCAGACTGTACACTTGTGGAGGCTCCGCTCGTCGTGTTTGCTCTTGTGTCGCTCCAGTATATCCCTGGTGGGCAGTTTGACGCCGCAGAGGTCGCATTTGTAGGATCTGTCGATATGCGTCGTGTGGACCGTCTTGTGTATGTCCAGGATGTTCTGAGACTTGAACTCCTTGTCGCATACACAGCAGGTGTATAGAGCGTCGTCGGTTGGAGGCAGGGCGTGTTTCCGTCGATGTATCTTCAGATATATCTCCGAGCTGAATATCTTCTTGCACACCTTACATTTGAACAGTTTGTTCCCGGCGTGCGTTTTCTTGTGGATCTTCAGATATGCCTCCGACGTGAATTTTTTCATGCAGATCTCGCAGTAGTAGTTCCTGGTGCCGGTCGTCGCGTGCTTCCTCCTGTGTATCTTCAAGGACTGTTCGGCTGCGAATCGTTTCCCGCATTGACTGCAAGCGTGAGACTCGTCCGAGGAGTGTAGTCTCTTATGCTTGTCCAGGTACACTTGCGAAGTAAACTTCTTGGGGCACGAGTCACAAGGGAATGGTCTCTCGCCCGCGTGCAGCTTCTTGTGCGCTTTCAGTCCACTCTTGGAGGTGAATTTGGCATCACACGCGTTGCAAAAGTGTTGGAAGATGACTGTGTGCTTCGTTTTGTGTTGTTTGAGTAGTTTCTGCGTGGGAAACTTGAGGAAGCACCGATCGCAGCTGTAGGTGTCCTCTTGTCCATTGTGCCTCTTCTTGTGTTTGTTCAAGTAGCTTCTGTACGAGAACCTCAGTCCGCACACGTCACACGAGTACGGTTTGTTGCTATCCCTCTCTATCGTACCGAAGAAAAATTGCAAATCTTTGTTCTCGCTCGCACTCGGCTGCTTCTGTTTATCGGTCCTATTGTGCTCCGCGAGGAACTCTGTGGGTTTCGTGAACGCGCTCTGTGTTAGACTCAATTCCAAGTCGGCGAAGTCTGCGGGCAAAAAATCATTATTTTAAAATATATCCTATGGAATTAACTACTATATTATACTTGTTGGAGCAGTATATGGGCGTATATAAGGAGGGTGTCCTGGGGGACTCAGGAAATGCAGTAGTAAAAGCGACAATCGTCTTCTTTTCAATTCCCGTTATGTTTCTTACGACGCCGGATCTGCTCAGGAAGGAAGGATTGTCGGTTGTAAGGCTGACCCTACATTAGGCGTGCGCGTTTCTCGGGCGTATGAGAAACGCGCACGCGGTGCTCACGTCGCTAATACGCCCGAGAACGCGCACGCCTAATGTTCCCACAATAGGCGTGCGCGTTTCTCGGGCATAACGTGGGGTCAGCCTTAGTGTTGTAGATAATGAGGATGGATGGACGGATATTAGGACCTCAGGTAGCAGAAGCCCATAGGATGAGCTACGATCTGCTTTCAGGCAAAATGTCAAAAGAAACATCTGCTGAACAGATTTTTATTCAATTTGGCCTAGTACTTTATTCTCCTAAATTTAACAGGCCACTTTTATTCCCAAAAACAGTGGTAATGCCCGTAATGCCGTTGGATACTGCACTTAAGGATTTGTTGTAAGAAATCAAGTGAAACTTCGCAGATTCGCATTATTTGTACTATACGGTGCGTTCGGCGCGTACGGTGCTCACAAATGTGCGATCAGCTTTACACAGTCAAGGTTTAGTAATACTTTACAATGTACAAGCACAGTGCCAACTCACCGTGTATAGGGAGTGGCTCGTCCGTGTCAGGGAAAAGATCCCCAACGAGCTGCTCCAGTGACACGGCCTCCTCAACCACAGACAACACCTCCATCTTGGATCTGGCAGCTACTTCACAGATGGCAGCCAGTTGACAGCTATGGTGGTGCCATCTAGCGACACTCTCCTGGAAGCACCACTGAAATACAAAGTTTTAAGTTAATACCCTACCCAAGTAACAGAATTAGGTCTTGTAGTGGTTCCGGAGCCAGGTCTATAAGAGGCTAGTAAATGTTTGTAACCACGTTGTTGAACTATGCAGAACTATCTGCTCCCACAAAGCCAACTATGAGCATCTAATAGAACCAGAGGCAACGACTTAAGTCCATAATACACTTATAGTTAAACTCCAGAGAATTACTATTTGTTCCCGCGAAGCTCACTATGAGCATTTAATAGAACCAGGCAGGCCTGTTGAGTACTCTGTGCTTCTATATATCACTATTAACTAACTAAGCTACTTCAAACATTTTTGAATTGTGTTGTGAGGTTGATGAAAAAAATTAAAAATAAATAAAGGGTAAGTTAATTGTAAATAAGCAATGTCTACAGAATTGGCAAATGGCAAATTAACAAAAACCGTCCAGTGATAGTCACCTTTACCACCACTTGGAAAAAACGCCAAATATTATCGAATAAAACTAACCTACCCCCTGGCACATATGTCAAAGAGGATTATCCGAAGGAGGTACTTGAGAAAAGGAAGCAACTACAGCAACAAATTGAGGAAGAAAGGCAAAAGGGAAACAGGGTGTACCTTAAATACGACAAAATAATAGTGAAGAAACAACCAGACAACAATAGAGAAAAGAGGAAAAGAGAGGGACTGTTCTCCCCAAACTCTCCAACGCAAAAGAAAGTCAGTGCTGTAAATAACCAGCCCCAAAAGCCTTCTAAACAGAACTCACACACTTCCTCAAAGGAAAATAACAGACCGAACATCTTCAACTACGTTGAACGAAGAGGGACTAACAACTCCCCAAAAAACTAACTACAGCCTCCAACAACCGGAAAAACTCAAACAAAAACAAACAACCTGCTAGCACAACGGACTCTGAAACATTATCATTCCCCAAGCCGGCTGGTCCCCGTGGGGAATTAGACCACCACCCCCCAACAAACTCCACTTACGAATTAACTCCAGCAAGCAACACAAATACAATAAAAATATGCACCTACAATGTTCGATCACTGGCATCGTTTGAAAGATATCTGGAACTTACGCATGCTATAAAAAACATCAAATTTGACATTATAGGGCTATTAGAAGTAAGACGCATGGGTTGTAACATCGAAGAATATAATGATTATATTTTATGCTACATTGGCCAAACAGTAGGCCTGCACGGAGTGGGATTCCTTATTAAAAAGGAACATAAAGGTAAAATAATCGGATTTATAGGAATCTCAGAACGAGTAGCACTACTAAAAATGAAATTTGGGAACCTATCAGTATCTATAATACAAGCCTACGCGCCAACTGAAAAGTCAAATGAGGATGACATCTGCAAATTCTACAGCGATCTGAATAAGGCCCATTCACTTTCAGACTGCAAAATATTAGTGATAGGCGATTTTAATGCAAAAATAGGAACACAAACCAATAGTAACTGCAAACAAATAGGCCAGTTTAGCATCGGCAAACAAAACAAAAGAGGCGAAAGGCTACTAGAATATGCTTCGGAATATAACTTGTCTATTATGAACACATTTTTTAAAAAGAGAAAAAACAAGAGATGGACTTGGTTATCAGCTGATAATAAAACTAGAAATGAAATCGACTACATATTGACAAATGTTCCAAAAATTATATCAAATGTGGATGTAATCAATAATATAAGCTTTCCCTCTGATCATAGGCCAGTGAGGGCAACGGTAACTCTAACGACGCCGAAACTATCAAGGAAAAATTTCAACAACACCATATCTAGACCAAATACAAAGGAGAAAATAGACATATACCTAGAAAATCTTAAAGAATTTACAAAATCATCTATCATACTAAACAAAAATACAAACATACAGGACTATTACAACGAACTAGAAAAAATTATAACCAATAGCCTCAAAGCGCAACAGACAACAGAATCAAAAACACACAAAATTTTTAGCAAAGAAACCGAACAACTAATAACAAAACGCACAGAACTAATGAAGACCAAGAATAAAACAAAGGAAATAATAATGGAACTGGGCCGACTATACAAAGTAACAAACAGAGCAATAAAAAAAGACTATCAAAATTATAGACACAATGTGATAACTAAAAACTTAGATACATATAGAAGTACAAAAAGGGCTTTCAAGGAACTCAGCAAATGTAAAAAATGGATACAAAGTCTAGACGACAAACAAGGAGCAACCAAAAACATGAAAAGGAAGAACATACTGAAACATGCCACGGCATACTACAAAGACTTATACAAGAACTCAAATAAAGAGACCGAAACGGAGTGCAATTATATGACAACAAGTAATATACAACCTTTCGATGAAAAGGAAGTGTACCTACAGATAAAACAACTTAAAAATGAAAAAAGCCCAGGTCCAGATGGTATAAGTAATGAAGCAATAAAAGTGGGAGCTCCAGTCCTAGTAGGCTACTTAACAGAATTGTTTAACATGATCCTGAACACAGAAATGATCCCAAGCCAGTGGTGTTCATCACACATTATCCTTCTCTTTAAAAAAGGTAACCCACAAGATATTGGAAATTATAGGCCTATCAGCCTCTTAACAAGCACCTACAAACTATTTGCGACACTAATACTAAAAAGAATAAGCCAAGATATAGATAACTCACAACCTATAGAACAGGCGGGCTTTCGGTCGGGATATAGCACCATAGATCATATACAGACAATAGAACAAATTATTCAAAAATTTAAAGAATACAACAGATCCCTCTACATGGCGTTCATCGACTACAGCAAAGCCTTCGATACCATCAACCACGGCTACATTTGGAAAGCACTGAAGACATTAAACATAGACATCAAATATATAAACATATTAAAAAACATATACAGAAACTGTACAAGCAGAATAAAACTCGAAAGCATTGGCGAACCCTTCAGAATAGAGCGTGGAGTAAGACAGGGTGACCCACTGTCACCAAAGCTTTTTATCGCCGTGCTCCAGGAAATTTTCAGCCAAATAAACTGGGCACAAAGAGGCATACAAATAAACGAGACATACCTTAACCACCTAAGATTTGCAGACGACCTAGTCATACTGGCAGAAACACCTAGAGACCTGGAAGAAATGATCACAAAACTTGATATAGAGAGCAAAAAGGTGGGACTGAACATGAACAAAAACAAAACAAAAATAATGACCAACAACAACAACAAAAGATCAATAACAGTAAACGGACAAACAATTGATTATGTGGACAGCTATGTTTACCTGGGAAAGCAAATAACAATGGACGCAAACAGTAATGTAGAGGAGGTAACAAGACGAATAAATCTAACATGGAAAAAATTCTGGTCTCTGAAAGAAATATTAAAAGGTAACTTTAACTTACCCACAAAGAAAATTATCATGGATAGCTGCATCATGCCAAGCCTCCTATATGGCTGCCAAACATGGACATTCACAAAAAACATTAAAACAAAAATAGAAAACGCCCAAAAAGCAATGGAGAGAAGCATGCTAAGAATAAGAAAGATAGATAAAATAAGGAGTAAAGTAATAAGGGAAAAAACAAAAGTCACGGATGCATTAAAACATGCACTTACCTTGAAATGGCAATGGGCTGGACACATCGCTCGCTTCAAAGATAAGAGGTGGACATTAGTGACAACCAAATGGAAAGGGCCCACGGGCAAAAGAAAAGTAGGCAGACCAAAACAAAACTGGTCGCACGACATAGTTCAAATAGCTGGAAAAGACTGGATTAACAAAGCCATGGATCGAGAAGGCTGGAGAAGGCTGGGGGAGGCCTATACCCGTGAAGGGGCAACTTCACCACATTCAACTATTGCTAGTTAAACAACTTTTAAAGAAATACTTACTGGGTGGTGAATTGATTAAAAGGCTATAATAATAATAAAAGTTAATTGTATATTATATCAAATCTATTAACAAATATTTCGCACATTATATTATACATGAATACTGCATAAACGTTTGCACGGCAACACATAAGTAATTCCGGTGAAGTATATTGTGTTTTACATCTCAATTTTGGTTCGCCCATTAAACAAAGCGTATTTACTAAGTTGTGAATAAAAATAATATTAGTCCCAACAGCATTCAAAATGGCAGTAAATATATGCAATTTCTTAAAAGATATCTTTACATAGATGTCTTTGGACAAACAGTTTTACAACAAACCTTTAAATAGAAATTTACACTATAACAGCATTTGAGAGCCCACAATAATACCAAGAACAGTTCTTGGAAGAAACCACTGTAGAGAACTAATTCACTTATTGGCACATAAAGTTTACATCACCCTAGGACAGCGGTCGGCAACCTTTTGGTATGCAAGGGCCACCAGGTGGTAAAACAAACTAAAGGCGGGCCGCAGACCTCATACTCGCATTAACCCTAGAAGCTCAATATACCTACACAATATAATGAAAGGAAATAAGTTTCTATTGAAAATGGCACAAACAGCTACGTCCTTAAGAGGCGAAAACTACTGGCAGTATTAGAAAACATTGTTTTTGATACAAAACATTCACGGGCCGCAAGTTAGACGTTCGCGGGCCGCATGCGTTCTATTGCCCGTTTAAAGATATAAGATACAATATTATTTATTTTATTCATTTTAGTACTTAACACCTCAGAACACGATAAAGCAATAAATACAGACATACAACTAAGTTCTCAGTTTTAAGATAAAGATTCTCGATCTACTTAAAAGCAGGTCACTGAGCATTTTGAAATATAAATTTTCCAGGGCTCCGAAAAGTAAGATAAAAAATACGAAATAAAATGTGTACATTTTCATAATTTTTATACATGCCTTTTACCATCCTTTTACATGGAAAGTGAAGAAACGTATTTCTTCGGTCTTCACGCACACCTTCTATTTGCATTTTGCTTCACACTATTCACGTATATGCACGCATATATTCTTTTATTGTAATAATTAAATTAAATAACTAAAAATCAATAGCAAGTACCGCGGCAACCCAATTTCGAATTTGAAATCAATAATTCAAGTTTTGACATTGAAAAATGCGACCATAGACCTTTTTTTTTCTTTTTAATTCGTCCCGGTCGGGACAGGCAAAGGGAGCGTTGCCCATACAGCCATTTCTATGTTTTTCATCATCGTTTTCATGTATCGTCAGGTCTAAAGTGTAGTCAAAGTCTAATCAAAGTCAATACAGTGACGGCGTTTTCACACGAGACACGACACGACACGATTCATAGACAAATATAGATTGCACGACAGACGTCACACAGACTGTCGTGTGAAAACTCGTGTGAAAACGTTCAAACGACAGACTGTGTGACGTCTGTCGTGCAATTTATATTTGTCTATGAATCGTGTCGTGTCGTGTCTCGTGTGAAAACGCCGTACAGCCTTCTAATGTATCTTGTGTGTAGTTAAATTAGTGAAATGGATTATGCGCTTAAGCGCTTATCACAGTACAGCCTTCTAATCTTGTGTGTAGATAAAATAGTTCTACAAATATATACTTGTAATCTGTGAAAATAGTTGTACCGTGTACGTCACAGAGGACCTTTTTATGGTGTACGTCTTGTGAAATATGATCACTGGAACTTGCATATTATGCTTCTCAAATGATAAAAAAGTATTTGATATAGGCAATTTGAGTTTGAAATATGCATGTGAAAAACTTTTTGGGCTTGAGGTAAGTTTTCATTTGTTCTAGTTATCATTTGATTAAATCCTAAATATTATAACTGTATCAGGTTTTTATTTAAGTACTTATATTTATTTATATCCTGGAAATTACCTATAAGTAATAATAATATTGACTGAAACAGGGTTTTTATTATAATATTCTACAGGTCAGCAGAAATTTCAATGTCTGTTATATCTGTTGTAAAAGACTACATCAGTTTCATTACCTCATGAATCTGATTGAGTTTCGAGAGGATTCCAGAAATCAACAGGTATATTTTACTTTTATTTTAACACCACAATGAAATCTTTTAAATTGATAAATTAAGTATCATACAGAGAAAAAACTAGCATTTGCTATGATAATATATTATCTAGATTTTCTTTCCGAAGGGTCTGTACCAAATTTATTATTTCATATCTTTTACTTATTATTTTACTTGTTGCTTTTCAGGAGTTTACTAACACTCAACTTAAAATAGTCAACATAGAAAATACAGCGATACCCTACCATATAAAACTTGAGGAAACTGATATCCAAGTTAAAGAAGAGAAGTTATCAGGTAAATCATACTAGGTCATTAAAATACTGGTTTATAAAATCTCGTGTGCCTTTACGGTTGACCCATCAAGCCCCAAGCGGCCTCCGGCGGCCACCTATCCATTGAATATCTATTGTGTCTGTAATTCCCACAATCATCACAACAGTGTTTTGACTTTACAAATGAAAACTATTGTTTACAGATGAAGAAGATTTAATTAAGATTGAATTTAATGATGCACCACCGGACTCAATCGACAGCCCACAAACGGAGGATGAAAATAGAAAAGAGACAAAGAAAACAAAAAAAAGAAAAAGACAAAAAACCAAAATAAAAAAGACCAAAAAGCACTGGTGTGACATCTGCGATAGGAAATATGTTCTTAGCTCCAGTCTAACCAGGCACAGGAAAACACATACTACCAAGAGGCCGAGAATAGTACTCGACCCAGTAGAATGTAAAATATGTGGGATACTAATCACACATAAAAGTAATTTGAAGACACATATGATGAAACATACAAAAGAGCGACCATTTGCCTGCAATGAATGTGACAAGACATACAAGAGGAGCGATCATTTGAAGATCCACAAACTGATCCACACGGATACGAAGCCGTTCTCCTGTAAGACATGTCACTCCACATTCAGTCGGAGTTCCACTCTGCGAGCACATATGGCAATTCACTCGGGCAAAGTGTACATCTGTGATATTTGTCAAATGGTGTGCAGTAGAAAGGGCAATTTGAAAATACACATATTGGGACACTTGGAATATAAACCATTCCAATGTAATGAGTGTGACAAGTCGTACAAAACTAAAAACATTTTAAAATTGCACATACAAAAGTTTTGTCCTTTTGTGAAAGCAAAATTTCGGTAATTATCAGTGGAAATAGTCCTACCTTAAGTATCATGTATTATGTATACTTTTAGTATAGTGTATACACGTTTATGAAATACTTTCTTGCGACAAGCTTTGATTATCATGCAAATTTTATAATATATTGAGGTTATTTATTTATTTATTATTAAAGTTATTTAAAACGGGTTACCCCAATTACAATGATTAACTACAACTAAGCACTATCTTAACTTAAAATTGAAAATGATAACATTGTCACAAAAAATACACAAACAGTTAACTACACAAATTAAATAGTAACAGAAGATACCCTTTGATACTTATTCTCACAGAATCTTATACATACTCTCTTCAAATCCATCCACTTATCAGCAAACACATCACACTCAGGATTGGCCGACAGAAGGGCGTTGAGCCAGTTTAATGCTCGGTACAGCGGGGACTCAGCCAGTCAGCTCTCGCGACAGTCCAACATGTCGGCAGTGCAAATAATTTTGGCCGACGGCTAGGACGGTGCTTCAAATAGTTATCAGGCACATACAAGCGGAAAATTAAGGCATGGAGTTCGGGGCAATCTATTATGTCGCGAAGAATTTTTAAGGCAACTAATATTAGGTCTACACCTCGTCGGACCTCTAGAGATTGGTAACCCAGGATATTATATAATTATTATAACTTAAAGTTAAAATTTTAAGGTGAAATTTATTTTCTTATTTTTAGAGCCGCTATCCTCCCTAAAAATTTTATTTTATTTAAATATTATTATGAATGATTAAATAACATATATTATATTTAAGGCCTTTGTGAAAATTTCAAGTGCTTAGCTGTTGCCATTATGGATATCGAGCAAGAAAGGCTAAAAAAATCATGTTTGTTGTATGGGAGCCCCCCTTGAATATTAAATATTATTTTGTTTTTAGTATTTGTTGTTATAGTGGCAACAGATATACACAATCTGTGAAAATTTCTAGTCTAGCCATAGCGGTTCTAGCCATAGCGGTTCTTGAGATACAGCCTGGCGACAGACAGACAACGAAGTTTTAGTAATAGGGTTTCGTTTTTACCCTTAGGGTATGGAAGTTGGAACCCTAAAAAAAATGCAATACTATTTTCATAAAATCGTATTCAAATTTTAAAAATTATGTGCTAGTGACAGAATTTTGGGACCGACTAGTTATATCTGCGAAAACCGCATTCAAATCGGATCAGTAGTTTTCGTGTGATAGTGGAACAAACAGACAGACAGACAAAAAACTAACTACATTTTTGGCTTCTATATCGATGTAGTGACACCAACCGCTTATTATTTTTTGAATATCTTTAATGTACAGAATTTTCATTTCTACAGTTTTATTATAATTTATATATAGTCCGGTTAACGAATGACTCAAAAGAGGGTATAGAGTGCGTGAGCGGGAACCTATGCGATTTCTGCTGGAACTTATTCAGGGTGATTAGGGACAAAACATACTAAAAGTCCTGACGTGTTGGAGGTGAGCCGGCGGCGATAAAGGTCTAAATTTTTGGTTTTTCGTCAACTAAAAAAACGGTTGTATGTAAAGTCGGTTTATTGACGATAGTTGAACGTGACAACGTGCCTCTTTGTCGCTCGTTCCGCACTCTTGCTTGCACTTCAAGCCTTAAATGGAACGCCTCAGAGCGAGGTAACGCCGCATGAGTCATGCTTTTTCGTGCGTGCAGCCGCATCCATCGAATTATAAGACGTTGTCACGTCAAAAAGAGTAATGCCAGGAAAAAGTTTCAAAAAGTAGATCTAAGTAATGAACTGAGTACAGGGGGGAGGTGTGTGAGAGCTGTAGATCATGCAATTATTTTTCTCTCCGTTAGAACTTTTTTATTTCAATAAAATCATTGTTTCAAACTTACGTTTGAAATGATAATCCCAATATTGTGATGCCTTCATGAGGGAGTAAGAATTAAAAACTTGCATGAAACTTGCGTCTAAATATTTCTGTTCGTCGTCTATTTTGAAGCATTTTCAAATCCTGAAAACAAAATCATTTAGTCCATGACAATATTTTTATCGATAAACATATACTTTAAGTAGAGTGCATCCCTAAAGTACACGTAATTATTTTTAACAAAAAATTAAAACAGACTTCCAAGGTAAAAACAATAATAATATCCTTATAATATGAACTAAAAAGTATTAAATAATTTTTACTCTCTAAATGTGCCTTTTTCCGAATTCGGCTAAACCTCAACTATTTCTGTACTCAATCTTCATCATTTTGAAGTCGGTACAAGATATAGCGGTATCTTTATTTCTTTGACAGAAAATTTGAAACTTTTGGAACTGGCACCGACTTCAAAATTATGAAGATTGAGTACAGAAATAGTTGAGGTTTAGCCGAATTCGGAAATGTGCCTTCATTTAGAGAGGAAAAATTATTTTATACTTTTTAGTTCATATTATAAGGATGTTATTATTGTTTTTACCTTGGAAGTCGGTTTTATTTTTCTGTTAAAAATAATAATTTCACTCTTTTTAGTTACCTAGTAGGTAAACTGTAATTAGTGCCAATTTAAATTGTATAAAAAAATAGTTTCATGTTGTCTTCACTAGATATCACTGAGGCACTCCTGTGTCGCGCTATCGCTTGTCCGAACTCCGAATGTTTCATACTTTTTCATACTTCATATAGTTTTAGGTACACGATGTATTCAATAGATAAAGATTTTTGTTGTGTGAATTATTAATGTGTGAGCTTGGTGTGAGCAGTGAGAATTTGAATTGACAACATTTGGAGTGGTTATTATTGATCTCGTATTGTTAATAAAAATATTAATTAACCCTCCAAGATGACCTTCATCATAGTCCGCGAGCTTATAAGTGGTCGTCGGTGGTAGTGACCATACCACCCTACGCGTCGAATTACTGCGTTTATTCTACGTATCTTATTACAATTTGTTAAGACTTAAGAGTCATACCCAAGGCCCAAATATCAGGTAGATAAATTTAAACAATAAATTAAAAAAAAACCGGCCAAGTACGTGTCGGGCCACGCGCGATATAGGGTTCCGTAATACCGCTAGTTTTTTTTTAATTTTTGTATGGTCAATAAATGTACATTTATAACGTCTTTTACACTACTAACAACATCATCTCAGTTATTTTCAAAGGAATTTGAACGAAAAGTTCCTTTATACTTCGCCGAATACATTTTTTTTAGTTGCATGTTTAGCGATGTTTACGCACACGCCGCCCGACCGCCGTGTATAAACAGCCTATATTAATAATTGGTATTGTTATGTACATAATTATTATTATTGTATCCATACCTATGCCTTGTAAGTTGTACTATTACCTATTTTGTGCCATGAGACATTGGTGACCTTAACACAACGTGGTAATGATGATGATGACGATGATGATGATGATGAATTTTAATTGCGTGGTAGCATAATATACTTTCTGTTCTTAAAACAACGCCGAAACTCCCAAACGTGTGTCTATAAGGAGTCAGGAGTTCTCTCAGCATCTTCGAAACCATGGTATATCTTGACCCAATATTTAACTTTTTGGTAGCATATTCTTAGTACACTTCACATAAAACTAAAATTACCATATGTTTCTATATAAATTTCGAGGAGTTCCCTCGATTACTCCTGGATCCCATCATCAGGTCACCACTTTTGTGAACATGGTACCAAATTGGAGTGAAACCTAATACAACAAAATAAAAATTTCGAAAATCGGTTAATATCCACAGCCGAACATATAACCTCCTCGTTTTTTGGAAGTCGGTTAAAAATGATTTTGGTATTACGTTTGTATGAGAAATTCCAAGGGCCTCTTAACTGCTGATTTAATAAGGACTACGGTTGTGCCAGTACCTAAAAATCGCAGTGGTGACGTATCTGACAGATCGAATTATAGGCCAATATCTTTAGCAACAACTATAGCTAAAATATTTAACAGTGTGCTTAGCTCCATATTAGAAAAACATTGTAGTCTCCATGACGGTCAGCACGGGTTCAGGCGTGGACTGTCAACGGAGACTGCAATAATGAGTCTAAAGCACACTGTCAAATATTACACGAGCAGGCGTATACCTGTGTACGCCTGTTTCCTCGACCTCAGCAAGGCTTTCGATCTTGTCTCCTACGAATCTTGTGGCGAAAATTGGAAACTCCTAGTTTACTCGACGGCTTCACCGACCTGCTTAAATTTTTGTATTGTAATCAGGTGAACTATGTGAGATGGGCTGACAAATATTTCGAACCGTACAGGATGAAGTGGGGGTAAGGCAGGGGGGCAGACCTCGACTCGACTCTTCAACGTGTATGTGGATTCACTGATGCTCAGCGGTACTCGTGTCGGTTGCCATATCGGAAATGTGTGCGTCAACAATACTAGCTACGCGGACGACATGGTATTGCAGGCGCCCTCTGTCAGTGCATTAAGAACTCTACTCGGTATTTGTGAAAAATACGCTGTCTCACATGGTTTGCTTTACAACGCCAAAAAATCACAGTACATGGTCTTTAAGGCCGGCAACAAATGTCCCAATATTGTTCCCCCTATACACCTTAATAATGAACCTCTCGAGAGAGTGTACTTTTAATATCTTGGACATTTTGTGACTGACGGCTGTCGAGACGATGTAGACCTCGAAAGAGAGCGTAGCGTAGGGCATTGTCTGTCGTGGCAAATATGTTGGTGCATAGATTTGGTCGTTGCATGGACGCCGTAAATATTACTCTTTATAAGGCTTACTGCACCTCTTTTTACACCTGCAACTTATGGACCAACTACACCAATAAAACATACAATGCCCTACGCATTCAATACATATAATAATGCTTTTAGAGCACTGTTGCGGCTGCCGCGTTTCTGTGGTGCCTCGGCGATGTTTGCTTTTGCGGATGTAGATAGTTTTGAAGCTATACTCCGCAAAAGAACTGCATCGCTACTGGCCAGGGGCCGCGGCAGCAGCCACAGTGTCCTGAGAGAGATAGTCGACAGCAGGGATTGTCCTCTGATCGACTTTATGATAAATAAGACTAAATCTCTTTTTAGAATAAAATACTAACATAGCGATAAGTTTCTCTACTAACAATTTTATGGATCTGAGTTATCTGAAATAAACATATATTTTTTTTACTTTTTTTAGCTCAAGACTGATGTTTTTGATCATTATTCTGTCATTTGACAAGCGATGTTTAGCGAATAGGCACCGGAAGCCTATTTAATTTTAATCTCGCTTTTTTGACAGACTATACAGTATGCACTGATATTTTTTAAAAACTAGCTATATGACCGAGTTTCGCTCGGTATTAAAAAAATTAAAAAACACACATAAAATGACATTTTATGAAAATGATTCCTAGCTAGATCGATTTATCGCCTCCCAAACCCCCTATATACTAAATTTCATGAAAATCGTTGGAGCCGATTCAGAGATTCCAGTTATATATATATATATATATATATATATATATATATATATATATATATATATATATATATATATATATATATATATATATATATATATATATATATACATATATATATATATATATACATACATGATGCTCGTTTAAAGATACAACCAATATGATGTCCATGATGGCAACCTGCAAATAATTTCAGATCGGTGGGGAACCAATAGAAAATCTAGAAGTGTCTATCGTTACGCCATCTGTTGCAGATTCTAAAAATTACAAGAAAGAAAATGCACTATTATTATGGCTTCTCACCAGTATGAATCACTGAATGTCTTTTTAAGTGAGAGCGTAATCTGAATTTCTTTTGACATACGTCACAGTTATATGCCTTCTCACCAGTATGAATTAGCAAGTGTTCTTGTAAGTTGCTTTTTTTTCCAAATTTCTTTTGACAAATATTGCAGTTAAATGGTTTTTCACCATTATGAATTAGCAAGTGTTGTTTTAAGTTGCCTGTTTGTGCGAATTTCTTTTGACAAATATTGCAGTGATATGGTTTCTCGCCAGTATGAATTAGCAAGTGTTGTTTTAAGAGGCATTTTGTTCCGAATTTCTTTTGACAAATATTGCAGTTATATGGTTTCTCACCAGTATGAATTACTAAATGTCTTTCTAAGTTAGAGCGTAATGTGAATTTCTTTTGACATATGTCACATTTATATGGTTTCTCACCAGTATGAATTGATAAGTGATGATTTAAGTGCGATCTTTGTAAGAATTTCTTTTGACATATGTCACAGTTATATGGTTTCTCACCAGTATGAATTAATAAGTGTTTTTTTAAGTGCGATCTTTGTAAGAATTTCTTTGGACATATCTCACAGTTATATGGTTTCTCCCCTGTATGAATTAGCAAGTGTGTTTGTAAGTTGCCTTTTCTTCCGAATTTCTTTTGACAAATATTGCAGTTAAATGGTTTTTCATCATTATGAATTAGCAAGTGTTGTTTTAACCGGCCTGTTTGTGCGAATTTCTTTTGACAAATATTGCAGTTATATGGTTTCTCACCAGTATGAATTGATAAGTGTTGTTTTAAGTCCCTTCTTCTTAAGAATTTCTTTTGACATATGTCACAGTTATATGGTTTCCCACCAGTATGAATTAATAAGTGTTTTTTTAAGTGCGATCTTTGTAAAAAATTCTTTTGACATATGTCACAGTTATATGGTTTCTCACCAGTATGAATTACTAAATGTCTGTCTAAGTTAGAGCGTAACGTGAATTTCTTTTGACAAATATTACAGTTAAATGGTTTCTCACCAGTATGAATCACTAAATGCCTTAGCAACCTGCTTTTATACGGAAACATTTTTAAGCAAACATCACAGATGAGTTGTTCCTTGTGACTCTTGTACTGTGCCTTTTTGTCGTCATTTTCTACGCTCTGTTCACCAGCGCACTTCCCTTTGTCCCCAACATGTTCTTCTGTGGCTGTGTGCTGCGTGGGGGGACTTTGGCGTACATACTTGTCAATGACACTTTGACTCAACTTTACTAATTTCAATTCAAGCACCCTTGAGCCTTGCCAAGCATCAATGCGGTCAACGCTCAATGATTCCTGTTTGCAAACAGCATCACTATCTGACACATCATCATCTTCAAATTCTAACACGGGTGCATAATCTTCTTCATACGTATTTGTATTTTCTACAGTTTGTTCTTCAATTATTTCTATAAGAAAAAAATTTTAACATTACGAACTTAAAAAGTGATCAATAAACAATTATTGATTAGTAAATTATAATAATTATAAAATACATTATACTCAATTTCACAAACTTAAAAGGAGCAGAGCAGTTAAGTGGCAAACAGAACACTACAAATGTAGCCCATCTGGAATATGAATACATATAGTACAGTATAGTATACATTACCGTCTTCATCATATTGTTCAGTCTTTATGTCCGGCTCCTCTTTTATATTATCTGCGGTAGGATGTGTTGTGGAAATATTTTTCTTCTTATAGATCGATAGTTCTAACAAAGATCCGATTGCTCCAATGTCAATATCAGTCTATAAATTTTAGAATATAATATTATTATGTTTTATGAGTATTTACAAATAAAAAAGACGGGTAGCACTTCAGGAGTGCCAACAGAAGTGAAAACTTGATTATTAACGTTGTGCATTATTTTATTTAACCCATTTTTTATGAGTTCGAGTTCGATTGTTCGATTAATCGATTTCGATGTTACAACACTACTCTCCAACCGTCTTACAGTTTTTCCAAAGTTTTTCGATCAGCACGAGAATCTGACGCGAGTTTCACGGTTTTTACCCATCCCACAAAAGTGCTCAACGCCGCTAAAGAAGTTTTCACTTCAAAAATATAAGTAAGGGGTTTTCCAATAAGGACTTGACAACTTTTTTCAAAATAAAATTAAAACCATTTGAGATATCTAAAAAATTTTTGTATCGAATTGAAGAACTATAAAAACATTTTTAATGGAACTCGACTTCGCTCATATGGTCACCGCATGCCCGTTTGGAGCGATGATTCTTTGAACACAATTTTCTATCACTTTCCCGTGTGGGAAATAGCTGAAATGTGTATTTCAGCTATTTCACGTTTAATTTTGCGCTCTGAGCTCTTCCAACGGTTCGGTTTATCCAACGATTTGACGCACACCCACTCCCCATAGAAAAAAATCTAGAGGTGTTAAATCGACTGGTACATATTTTGAGATAACACGCTCATTAAAATTGCTCTTAAATAAATCGATTGTAACGTGTGATGTGTGGCTTGTGGTGCCGTCCTATTGAAACCTCATGCTGTCCAAGTCCATATCTTCTAATTCGGGTCAAAATAATCCATAATCATGGCCAATCTGTCTGTCTGCTAGGGCGAGAATTACGATCGAAAATCGGAGTTAACGCTCGACTCTTAAAGTAGCGGCCACCGACTCCGAATTTCTGTAGTACATTTTTAAGATTTGCAGAATTCAAAAGTACATGTAGGGTGAGTACATTTTGGTCATATGATCCTGTACGGCATTTTTACCATCGATAGACACATGAAAAATAATAGGAAAGCCCGCAGTGCCGTACAAAAATAATGCGCCAACAAGTCGGTATTTTTATTTTACTTTCAGCCAATTTCCATGGTAAATTTGGTCATTTGATTCAATACGGCATACGTTTCATACTGTTCGGATACAGCTTGGAATCAATTATTCCGCAACGCCGTACAAAAATAATGCGACAATAGAAAAAAATCGAGGGTTACAAACCCCTGTTTTTCAGGGGTCCGGGGGGTCATTTTAAACATTACGGCTTCGGTTCCAAACATTATTTTAGCACTCAAAAGTACTATTAAAAATAATGCCGTCAAAAAATTTTTGTCTATTTTAATAATAATCTTAATTACATGGTATACTTACTTGATTTTTTAAGCTGTAAAATTATTTGATTCTGTACGGCGACTTTATTTTTAATATGATATTGTAAAATACAATTGATATAGAGTATTGCCGTTCAAAAGAAACTGTTCTAAAAAAATAAACAGAAATACAAAATCTGAAATTTAAAATATTCATAGATTAATAAAATAAAGCAATTTTCTACATTTTTCCTTCGTATTAAATAGTATTAAGATAAATAAATTAGGAAAAAATTATGCCGTACATTTTAATGCAGAGTAAGCAAAGTTCCGTACCATTATAGAGCAAATTTGTGTTTTTTTGTATGGGAGCCCCCCCTTAATTATTATTTTTTAAATGTTACTATTAATTTTTAAATTAAAAATAAAATTGAGTATTTTGTGAACATTTCAGGTGTCTACCTGTTGCCATTATTGATATCGAGCAAAAAATTGAAAAAAAAAATCACGTTTGTTGTATGGGAGTCTCCCTTAAATATTTATTTTATTTTGTTTTTAGTATTTGTTGTTATAGCGGCAACAGAAATACATAATCTTTGAAAATTTCAAATCTCTAGCTATAACCGTTCTTGAGTTACAGCCTGAAAACAGACAGACATCGAAGTCTTAGTAAAAGGTAACCGTTTTCACCCTTTGGGTACGGAACCCTAATAAAACAACTTTTTTAGAAAAAAAATCGATATATTTCGTTGTGTGGACATTTCTTACACTTCGTTCTATGGATATTTGCTTGAGTTTTTTTTTCTCCTACTAACTTTTTTTTTATTTAATTTTTAATAGTACTTTTGAGTGCTAAAATAATGTTTGGAACTGAAGCCGTACTGGTTCAGATGATCCCCCGGACCCCTGAAAAACGGGGGTTTGTTACCCTCGATTTTTTTCTATTGTCGCATTATTTTTGTACAGCGTTGCGGAATAATTGATTCCAAGCTGTATCCGAACAGTATGAAACGTATGCCGTATTGAATCAAATGACCAAATTTACCATGGAAATTGGCTGAAAGTAAAATAAAAATACCGACTTGTTGGCGCATTATTTTTGTACGGCACTGCGGGCTTTCTTATTATTTTTCATGTGTCTATCGATGGTAAAAATGCCGTACAGGATCATATGACCAAAATGTACTCACCCTACATGCACTTTTGAATTCTCACCAGCACTCAGTTGGACAGCTTACAAGTGACGGCATAGTGCTAAATCTTATTATTTTATGCTCTAATATCGTCCTATATACGTTCCCAGGTGGTTCATTTGACCCATCCATTTTCGACGTGGGCCTGTAGTCTATAATGAAAACGGTCACGACGCATTCTGAAACCAGGTTAGTTACTCAGGAGTAATTTTATAGCGCCCTAATGTGTGTGCGCAATACACAAGAGCACTCCGGTTTCAATGAAACCAGGCCAGTTACGCAGGAGTAATTTTATAGCGCCCAAGTGTGTGCGCAATACACAAGAGCACTCTGGTTTCAATGAAACTAGGCCAGTTAAGCAGGAGTAATTTTATAGTGCCCAAGTGTGTGCGCATTACACAGGAGCACGTTGCGCAGGAGTAATTTTAAAGTGTCCAAGTGTGTGCGCAATACACAAGAGCACTCTGGTTTCATTGAAACCAGGCCAGTCGAGCAGAAGTCATTTCATAGCGCCCAAGTGTGTGCGCAATACACAAGAGGACTCTGGTTTCAATGAAACTAGGCCAGTTACGCAGGAGTAATTTTATAGTGCCCAAGTGTGTGCGCAATAAACAAGAGTACGTTACGCAGGAGTAATTTTAAAGTGCCCAATTGTGTGCGCAATACACAAGAGCACTCTGGTTTCAATGAAACCAGGCCAGTTGAGCAGAAGTCATTTCATAGTGCCCAAGTGTGTGTGCAATACACAAGAGCACTCTGATTTCAATGAAACCAGGCCAGGTATGCATTAGTTATTTTATAGTGCCCAAGTGTGTGCGCAATACTCAAGAGCACTCTGGTTCCAATGAAACCAGGCCAGTTAAGCAGGAGTAATTTTATAGTGCCCAAGTGTGTGCGCAATAAACAAGAGCACTATTCTTTACTCTCATAACCCAATGGAGCGGAAGACCGACATGACTGGCCTGGCGCGCACACACGTGGGCACTATAAAATAACTTCTGCGTAACTGGCCTGGTTTCATTGAAACCAGAGTGCTCTTGTGTATTGCGCACACACTTGGGCACTATAAAACTACTCCTGCGTGACGTGCTCTTGTGTATTGCGCACACACTTGGGCGCTATAAAACTGCTTTCGATTTTTCCAAATAGAATCATTCGTTTACTAGGCTAGTAAGGAACCATTTCCAGTAAAAAAGGGCATTTTGTATAATTTGACTTATGATTATGAGGTTTTTGAAATGACTGATTTAAATTCAATTGAGATTTTTTGTATACGAGTATTTCAAGTGCATTGTTGCCATTATTGACTACAAGCATGAACTGCCAAAAAAATCACGATTGTTGTATGGGAGCTCCCTTAAATATTAATTTTATTTTGCTTTCAGTATTTGTTGATAAAGCGGCAACAAAATATGTGATCAGATGTCTAGCTACAGCGATTCTTGAGTTACAGCCTAAAGGCTCATAGACGGACAGACAGAACAGGGTCTTGTTTTTAACTTTTGGGTACAGACATGGGCGTTGCGGTAGCCACACTGGGGCAAGCTGGGGCGATTGCCCCACCCTGGCTCTGACCTATAAGGTGCCAAAACACTAAATACTAAACCAAAACTGTTGTTTAGTTAAAAGGCGTGCAGAGCTGCAGCCCGCAGGCCTGCAACACCATTCACTATCCTGCATAAGCCGGTGGCATAAAAAGGGAATAATACACCATTTGTTGTATCTAGGAGCCTTCTGCCTTTCTGAAATATTAATGCAACAAAAGTGCTAAATTAAAGCTGCTAGACAGCTACATTTTCACAAATTTTGATACATACAATGGCCTGGAAAGCCTGGATACATACAACAAAGTGTTAGTATTGGAGTCCCTGTAACTATTATGTTACGGTTTCACTTCTAAAGTACCTTATTCTGGCAGAGACCATCAACAAGGCCCCGTGTCTGTACGGCCAACTGCTGCAGCCGGTGACACTGCTGCAGTCTCGTCTGGCAGATGTAACACATCCAGCACTCGCTGTCACTAACCTATTATTGAAAAAACAGAAATCAAAGTATGAGTGACATAGAAAATATGTTTTTTATAGTATAGTTATAGAAAATATATTTTGTTGTTTCACCAGTGTAACACACAGATAAAAACCGATGTCCCTTTATGTCTGTCTGTAAAACTATTTCCAAGATTTTTATATTAAGTCTGGAAGATCAATAATGGGGTTCTTTTAATTTTGCTATTCAATTTCTAGATAATGAAACTTCGCGCTAACCTTATGCTTTGGCCAACATCAACAGTTAGGACCTGAGCCTCAGAAAACATATTTTATCCGTTCATTAGCACTACGAGCATTAGCATTTGTTTACATACCTTATAATTTGCCAGTTGCTCATAAAAGTAAAGCAGATCCGTTCTATAAATGTTAACAGTTCTTTTATTTGTAGATAAGCATATACAGCAACAAGTTTTCTTAAACATTTTGAAATATTTTCGTGATGAAACCTTGAAAACTGAACCCTGGCTTTAGAGGACTGCGGAATTTACGTGGCACAAAAAACAATTTCCATACTTTTTGTTTTTTCCATAAGTATTTTTTGCAAATTGTTTATAATTTCGTGTTCAATTATAATCTTTTTATTTTTTCTTTCTTTTCTTCTTTTTCTTCTTTTTTTTTTCTTGTTATGGCTCTCGGCTTTAAACCATGGCCAGTGTCAAGTAAAGTTTTGGCGGGAAAAAAAAATTTCGTAAAAAATTTTCAAAATTTTCAAGTTGTTTTTCCAGATTATCGTCAAGTCGAAAGTCTAGTCAAAGTCTAAAAAGTAGTCGGTAAAGTCAACAAGTCAAGTCAGTTGTTTTAGTAAAGTGGTAGACCCTTTACTAAAACTTTCGATGGAGTTTTGGAGGGAACACAAAATGGAACGTTTCTTGAAGTTGTATCACTTGCCCACACTTGTGCACGACAACGAATTTTAATGGTTAATATTCTACCAACATTACACATTAAAAACCGAAATAACATAATTTTAGGAAAATAAAACAAAAACAAAACATCACTCATTCGTATTCCCGGCAAACCCCCCTTTTTCTTCTTTTTTGGCAACTTGACACAAAGGATATGTATGTTGTGCCACAGACAAGGTAAAAAGGTTAGGAATATGGCGGGAAAACCATTTTCCTCCTATTATAATTTTCATCACCGTTTTCATGTATCGTCAGGTCTAAAGTCTAGTTAAAGTCTAAGTAAAAGTCAATACAGTCAAGTCGGTCGATTCAGTAAAGTGGTAGACGCTTTACTGAAACTTTCGATGGAGTTTTGGAGGGAACACAAAATAGCACGTTTCTGGATATTACATCACTTTCCTACACTTGTGCATGAACACGAATATCTAATGGTTAATATTCTACCAATATTACACATTAAAAACCCAGCTAACACAATTTTAGGAAAATAATACAAAACACAACAGCACTCTTTCACATGCCCGCCAAAACTCTCTTTTTATATGATGTTCCACCAATAGCGTATCCCCCCAATGAGGTCAGACACTCTTGGCACTCTAGGCACTCTACTAGCACAGAATATGTCATAGTGTGGTCATAGTAAGAAAAGTCTAAAAAAAATAAAAATTTATTCTGTTTTTTCGTTTATATATCCAAGCGAAATAAAAATATAAATAGTGAGATTTTGTATTGTTCGTATTAAAATATTATGATTTTAAAATAATTTCAACCATTAACACTTGCTAAACAATTGTTTAGCAATTTAATAAGTAAAGAGAATTAAGAAAAATTAAGAAAATTTAAGAGTAATTAATGTATATTGCCCTTTTATAATGGCAGCCCTGGTCTGCGCCCTCCGCCCTCCGGCCTCATAACAAAATGGCGATCGTTTTGTTTTGAGATTTACGAACAAGGTGCTATTGATGTGTTCGGTGATTAAAACGTTGAGTTGAGCTTCAATTTCTCCGTTGTATTATTCCTGGGTCAATAATTGCAAAACTGTGTGTGTAAGAGAAATTGACTCGGTGTTGTTGTAAAGTGTGTTAATAGCTGGTATAGACTCCTGACTCGGTGTTTTTTTGTGAAAACATCTTACAAAGAAAACAGAAGAAGGTGCTTTGAATGCTGCTCTTGACGGTGATGAAGACGGCGTTAAATTGTTTAGTTTTCCTAGTCCTGAAATAAAAAACCTGTTTTGGTACGTAAATATGAATCTAATGATAGTTATAATAACCCTCACATTTGAAACACTTACTCTTCTTTCTCATGTTAATTTAGAGCTATAATAAACTTTAAATTGTATTTTAACTTTAGAAGTAATAAAAAAGTTTGTCCTTGGGCTTAGATATAAAAAGAATGGCTAAAGCTTAGAATCATGCCCCACGATTTTGGTGGTAAGATGGGTTGAGGAGGGATGGGTTGGATGAGGAAAACACTCCCGTACCACTTCCAACCTCAGGAGGGGTCTCCTGAGGTTGGGAGTGGTAGGGGGGTCCTCCGTTTATAAATTAATAAAAAATATATTATAATACCTAAATATAGGTACATATTTAGCATCACATGACAATAATTATTGTTTTATTTGTTATATAATTATTATTTATGTATTCATCTTTTATTTTCAGTTGTGGGTCATGGACAAGATATGTCTTTGGAGTTGGAAACTTTACATTGGAAGTCCGAAAAAACTGTACTCTGTGTACATTAGCATAGGATGCTATGTGAGAGACATATTTTCAAAGAGACAGACTTCACTGATGGTAACAAAGAGTCAAAGAGCCTTATCAAGGACAGCAGCTATCCCATGTGATGTAAGTGATATATTTGATTGTGTCTGTTTTATACTTAATTTGAGACAAAGGTTTTTGGTATATGGTGGCTTTTGGCACTTTGGCACCATTATGTAAAGTGTGGTGTCACATCTTGATACAATTTATTTTTTAATTACCAATACTTAAACAGTAAATCGAAAGTCAATGATAATACATTAAGTATTGCATATTTTAATTAACCCCCAAGCGGTAACGGGCTATCACCCCTTGCAATAGCAATTAAATAAGTCTTCAGCCAATCATGTTTTTTTTCTTTAAAATTTGTGTGTCCTTTGCTTGTAAACTTATCCATTGAAAATAAGTATTGGTCAATTTTAGTGTATGCGCCATTCATATGTTTTATTATAGTATTTAATTTTTCTCTTGCAGTCTCAGCATATTAAGTTGCCTGTGTTTTGGCCAACCTGGACCTTCTCAACCTCGAGACAACAATATTTAAAAGTAAAACACTTCTAAGATTAAATAGTGTTATGTGGCAGGGACTTTATATTGACCAAGAAAAATAAATAATCATATTCGTCAAAATTTTGTATTTATTTGTTTTATAGTGTCGGATTTTTATGTTTCAAAGACTTTGTTTTTGTGAAAATTGTGTATTGTTATGTGAACTAAACTTAACAAACTCAGTTTTTACAAATTCAAGTATTTGAAACATAAAAATCTGACAAGGATATCCTATCCCCCTAATATCCTATACACGCATGCAAACATAAGCGCACACATATACACCTATAGAGTTTATTTGAAACAACGCTAGATGGCGCTAGCTGTCGCATCAAATGTCAATTCGTGAGCCGTCAAAACGCATAACTGTCTACAATAAACTAATATTAATAGTTCTCTTTGTGAGTGTGGCCTAGATGAGGGTACCTTGGACCATATCTTTTTCTGCTGTTCCAAAAACCAGTCCTCCCTTTATGACCTCCTCCCTATCAATATTCCTCGCCCTATCAATTTTAAATCAATTTTATGTTATGTAAATACCTCTTTTATTGATATTCTGTGTACATACATTCGTTCTAACAATATAAAATTGTGATGTTTTACTAACCTCTATGTGTTTGTGTTTGTTTTAGATATATTCAACAGAATTTAAGTTATTAGATACTGTACCTTGTTTCTTCACCAGACCTGCAATAATAGAGCAAAGTCTACCCAAAATCACTCTGACATTGGCAACTCACTGAGGCCGCCATAAAAAAAGAAGAAGAAGAAGAACTAATATTAAACTACATAGGTATCTGTGAAATTGATGTTTGATGGTGATCACAGACTACTAAGGGATACTTACGTATATGGTGATGATCACTTGTCTTGAATTTGAATACGAAATTAAAAACAATTTGCAAAAAATACTGAAGAAGAAAACAAAGTATGGATATTGTTTTTTGTGCCACGTAACTTCCTCAGTCCTCTAGAACCAGGGTTCAGTTTTCAAGGTCTCATCACGAAAATATTTCAAAATGTTTAAGAAAACTTGTTGCTGTATATGCTTATCTACAAATAAAAGAACTGTTAACATTTATAGAACGGATCTGCTTTACTTTTATGAGCAACTGGCAGATTATAAGGTACGTAAACAAATGCTAATGCTCTTAGTGCTAATGAACCAATACAAATTGTAAATGTTTTCTGAGGCTCCGGTCCTAACTGTCGGCCAAAGCATACCTACCTAAGGTTCGCGCGAAGTTTCACTATCACAAACTACATAGAGATACTATGTGTTCATTATCTAGAAATTGAACAACAAAATTGAAAGAACCACATTATCTGATCTCCCAGAGTGAATAAAAAGCTATGTATAAGCAGAGTGAATAAAAAACTCATGATACTTTGATTTGTTTTTTTTTAATAATAGGTTAGGGACAGCGAGTGCTGGATGTGTTACATCTGCCAGACGAGGCTGCAGCAGTGTCACCGGCTGCAGCAGTTGGCCGTACAGACACGGGGCCTTGTTGATGGTCTCTGCCAGAATAAGGTACTTCAGAAGTGAAACTGTAACAAGGGGATTCTAATACTAACACTTTGTTGTATGTTTCCAGGCCAAATCGCAGGTTAAGTACTGCTTGTATATAAAATTTGTGAAAATGTAGCTGTCTAGCAGCTTTAATTTAGTACTTTTGTTGCATGCCTCTCGTAATATAAAAAAAAATATATATTTCAGAAAGGCTCCTAGATACAACAAATGGTGTATTTTTTCCTTTTTAGGGTTCCGTACCCAAAAGTTAAAAACGGGCCCCTTTTCTGTCTGACGAAACTCATGAAACTTTGTACACATACTCTTGGCGGTGTTAGTTCAAGTAGCATAGGATACTTTTTATTTAAAAAAAATATTTTTACGAAAAAAAAATGTTGATGTGAACATGGACGAAGTAGCGGGCAACAGCATATTTATATAATATGTAGCATATTCTGTGACTGTAGTATATATTTTATACTTATATTTTTATTTGTAGATAAAAAATCATTTTTATTTATTTATTTATTGTGTGACTCATAAAATATAATATTATATTCTATAATTTTTAGACTGGTATTAACATTGGAGCAATTGGATCCTTATTAGAACTATCAATCTATAAGATGAAAAATATTTCCACAACACATCCTACCGCAGATAATATAAAAAAGGAGCCGGACATAAAGACTGAACAATATGATGAATGTGGTAATGTATACTATATTTGAAGTACTTTACTTTTAAACTTCTTTAGCGGCGTTGAGCACTTTTGTGGGATGGGTAAAAACTGTGAAGTTCGCGTCAGATTCTCGTGCTGATCGAAAAACCAAGGAAAATAGTAAGATGGTTGAAGAGTAGTGTTTTGTGTCGAACTCGAACTCGAATTGATTGTAAGGGTTTCAATTAATTAATAAAATCGATTTTTTATAAATCGATTTTCATAAAAAATGGGTTAAAAATTTAATCAATTGTAAGGGTTTCGATTAATTAAAAAAAACGATTTTTTAATAATCGATTTTCATAAAAAATGGATTTAAAAAATGCACAACGTTAATAATCAAGTTTTCACTTCTGCTGGCACTCCCGGAGTTCAACCCATCTTTTTTTTTATTTATTAACCCATTAGCTGATACAATTCTTGTGCTTATTATCACTGCGCTTTTGTATGTTTTAGGTATCAGCGTGTCCTGCTGGCCGATTCTGTATCATACATTTGTGAGTTAATAACTGAGTTAGTAACAAAACAGAGGAGCGAGCAACGGAAAGTCTCACTTTTGTATGCAAGTGAATACAAAAAGTGGCACTTTCGTTACTAACTCAGTTATTAACTCACAAATGTATGATACAGAATCGGCCCACTGATGACACATAGGTTTATGGGTTAGTCTTAGCCAGAGACGGCCTGCAACTCTTCTGAAGTCATCAGACCATCTTTTCCTTGGTCTACCTCGTTTTCTTTTTGTGTTGCTTCGAGGTACCCATAATATCGTTAATTCTGTCCATTTTTCCGAATTATATGAGTATATGCCCTGCCCAACTCCATTTTAGTTTTTTGCTCTTCCTTATACCATCCTTTAGTTTAGTTATTTCACTTATGTCTATAGCTCTCTTCTTGTCTCTTATTGAGTATCCAAGCATGCTCCTTTCCATGCTCCTCTGGCATGTGACAATGTGTGTTTTGATGCTGTTTTTGGGTGAGGGCCCAAGTTTGGCACCCATAAGTTAGTATTGGAAGGATGCAGATGTTGAATACTCTCCGTTTTGCTGCCATGGTGTAGTGTTTACTTTTGAATATCTCTTTCAGCGACCAGTATCTGTTCCAGGAGTTTGTTACTCGTCGTTCAATTTCTTGATCTGATTGGTCAGAGCTTTCTCTGATCTGTTGGCCTATGTATATATACGAATTTACATATTCAATGTGCTCACCATCCACCATTAAAAGTTGTTTTATGTCATTTGTCATGGCCTTTGTCTTTAGTTTTTTGCTTTTGTTGCTATATCTTGAAGCATGTGTTGAAGTGTGCAGTTATTGTTTGCTAACAGTACCAGATCCTCGGCGAATCTCAGGTTGTTCAGGAGTTTTCCGTTTATGTTGATGCCAATGTTTTCCCAATTTAGTGTCCTGAATACCTCTTCTAATACCGCCGAAAAGATCTTTGGCGATAGTGGGTCCCCTTGCCGAACTCCTTTTTGGATCGGGAATTTCTAGTTTGACCTGTGCTGTGCTGTTTGTATAGATGTTTCTTATGATCCTTATGTATTTATTTGGGATGCCTTGGTTTTTTAGTGCCTGCCATATTTGGGAGTGATCCAATGAGTCAAAAGCTTTGTTGTAATCCACAAAACCTAGGTAGAGGGGGTATTCTTGTCCTTTTTCGATGACCTGTTTGATAGCATGCATGTGGTCCGTTGCCGAGTAGGATGACTGAAAACCTGCTTGTTCAATATGTTGCTCTTCGTCTAGTCTCTTTGTGATCCTGTGTAAAATGATCTTTGCGAATATTTTATAGAGATTTGACGTCAAGCTTATTGGGCGATAGTTGTTTATGTCGCTTATATCTCCCTTTTTAGAGTTCTGTAGCCAAAATGGCAAAAAACGGAACCCTTATAGATTCGTCATGACTGTCTGTCTGTCTGTCCGTCCGTATGTCACAGCCACTTTTCTCCGAAACTATAAGAGCTATACTATTGAAACTTGGTAAGTAGATGTAGTCTGTGAACAGCATTAAGATTTTGATACAAAAATGGAAAAATTATTAAAAATTTTAGGGGTCCCCATACGTACAACTGAAACAAAAAAATTTTTTTTTTCATCTGGCCTATGCGTGTAGGGTATCTATGTATAGGTCTTCAAAAATCATATTGAGATTTTAATATCATTTTTTTCTAACCTGAATAGTTTGCGAGAGAGACTCTTCCAAAGTGGCAAAATGTGTCCCCCCCGCCCCTCTAACTTTTAAAGTAGGGGCATGATAATTTAAAAAAAAAATTATGATGTACATTACTATAAAAACTACCAACGAAAATTGGTTTGAACGATATCTAGCAAGTAGTTTTTTTTATACGTCATAAATGATAAACCTTAATTTAACTTTCATTATATCAAAAATGAAATATTAAAATAAATCAAGAACCTTATAATTTTATAGAAATAATTCTTATTGCTGCTGCGGAACCCTTCATGGGCGAGTCCAACTCGCACTTGGCCGGTTTTTTTGTGAATTATGATAATGATGCTATTTTTCCATTGCGTAGGTAGTAGTGTCCGACCGAAGGTCTATTTTTGGCCGAAGCCGAAGCCGAAGCCGATTAATCGGCAATCGCCACAACCATCGGCCGAAGCCGAAGGTTTAAAATCTTAATCGCTCGACTCTCAGTAATTATTTTTTAACCAACTTCAAAAAAAGGAGGTTATCAATTCGACGTGTATGTATGTAATATTTCCAGAACCGCCCAATTTTTGTATAATATGTTAGTGTATCAGCGTCAGAACAAATGTGCCAAATTACAAGTGTATGTATGTATGTTTATATTTTATATTTGTGTTCGCATAATATATCTGGAACTACCATTGCGATTTCAGTAATTCTTTTTTTGTTGTACTAGGGACTGTTTAACTTAGGGAATAGTGCAAGTTTCAACAAAATCAGTTCAGTTTAGAAGTCGGTTTTATCTTTTTTAAATACAGTTATATTCAATACTAGCTGTTGCCCGCGACTTCGTCCGCGTTTACATAGAATAATAACAAAGATGGATAGTTTGCCCCTTTTTTGGTTCCTTATACAAAGGGTAAAAACGGGACCCTATTCAAGTAAACGTCAAACGCAAACGTCAATAAACTTTCATGTTTCTAACTCAAGAAGTCCGTCATGGACTTTCATTGAAACTTTCTACCCCAATTTCACCCCCTTGGGGTCGAAAGAAAGTTTCAAAGAAAGTCCGTCATGGACTTTCATTGAAACTTTCTACCCCAATTTCACCCCCTTGGGGGTAGAATTACCAAAAACGCTTAAATACGTATCCATTCATTTTTAATCAGCAGTCCAAAAATAAAGTTTCGTGTTTGTAACTTAAGAAATGACGGACTTTTATTTAAACTTTCAACCCCTATTTCACCCCCTTGGGGGTAGAATTTCCAAAAACGCTTAAACACGTATCCAATCATTTTAATCTGTAGCCCATGCATAAAATTTCATGTTTCTAACTCAAGAAATGACGGACTTTCATTCAAACTTTCAACCCCTATTTCACCCCCTTCGGGGTAAAATTTTCAAAATTCCTTCCTTAGTGGGTGTCTACTTAATAAAACAGCCCTGCTCACCAAATTTCGTGGCTGTATCTTTAACAGTTTTTGCTCAGCGATGATGAATCAGTCAGTCAGTCAGTCAGGACATGTAATTTTATATTCAATATTGTCTACAAGCTACAATTAATACTAAAATCAAGTATTTCAAAACTTCAATATTGAAGGTTTACCTCTATAATGACTGTCTCATAGAGAAGTTGATTTAGAGATGGTAATAAAAGTTTGTGATTTCGTGATTTATTTATTACTTAATAATTTGTGGACTACAAATGATTAATTAAGTTTAAGGAATTACTAAAATGTGTAAGTTCGAAAACAGATTCTCGGAAAAAGTGTAAAAAGAATAAAAATTAAAGAGTTTTATTTTTTTCATTGACTGTTTCTAACTCAAGAAATGACGGACTTTCATTCAAACTTTCAACCCCTATTTCACCCCCTTCGGGGTAAAATTTTCAAAATTCCTTCCTTAGTGGGTGTCTACTTAATAAAACAGCCCTGCTCACCAAATTTCGTGGCTGTATCTTTAACAGTTTTTGCTCAGCGATGATGAATCAGTCAGTCAGTCAGTCAGGACATGTAATTTTATATTCAATATTGTCTACAAGCTACAATTAATACTAAAATCAAGTATTTCAAAACTTCAATATTGAAGGTTTACCTCTATAATGACTGTCTCATAGAGAAGTTGATTTAGAGATGGTAATAAAAGTTTGTGATTTCGTGATTTATTTATTACTTAATAATTTGTGGACTACACATGATTAATTAAGTTTAAGGAATTACTAAAATGTGTAAGTTCGAAAACAGATTCTCGGAAAAAGTGTAAAAAGAATAAAAATTAAAGAGTTTTATTTTTTTCATCGTAGAATGTTTTTTGCAACAACGCATCGTTTTTTAGATAACTAAAAAACGATGCGGCTAATAAGTCAAAAACCAAAAATTGAGACTGGCACTCTCCCCTCACTCTAGCTTACCTCTTAGACTTCAGGACTTTTAAGTGTTTTATCCCTAAGGACCCTGAATAAGTTCCAGCAGAAATCTCATAGGTTCCCGCTCACGCATTCTACAACTACTTTATTTCTTTATTATTTCACAAATAACAATAATTAGACCAATCAATTAGTCTTGGTTTTACTCGACTAGACCGAAACTAGACTAATAAATAAAATAAAAACACTAACTTCTTAAAAAATTATTTATTAAAAAGTTAGTGTTTGTTTATTGTATTTGACAGTGACTTCCAGCTGCCTTTGCATAGTGAATACACGTCAACCGTTTGTGATGTTGTCTGGTCCTGGGGCTTTGTCGTTTTTCTGAGTTTTAACAGCGTTGATGACTTCGCTTTTTAGGAAGGGAGGGATATTTTCCTCATCTTGGTCCTGTGCTATGTTTAGTGGGAGTGTTGGTAGACCTCATCTCTGGAGTATAGCTTCTGGTAAAAGTTTGTTGCTATTTGCAGTATGGATTTTCTGTTTGTTTCGTGGAGTCTGTTATTTTTTAATTTTGGTATCCATTCTTTTGTTTCTTTGAGTTCCTTTAGTGCTTTTCGAATGCCACCAGTTTTTGAGATGTGATGGTTTAGTTTTTCGGTTCTTTTAATGTTTCTCTCTTTCTTTATCTGTTTACTTATTTTTTTACTCAATTCTGTTATTTTTTTAGCAACATCTTTGCCCGTTCTAGTAGTCAAAAGTTCTTTTCTCTCAAAATCAATTTCAATCTTTATCTTAACTCTTTGTACAATTTGTTACCTCTAAATCATAAAGTTTTTGTATTTCTAGTTCTTTATTCGTTAGATTTAGTGAGCGGCTACTGGTTTTCTTTACAAATGGTGTATTGTATGCGGGGTGGGCAAATTGTTTCCTATATTTTCTCTGTTGGGAAAGTTTTAATGTTGCCCGTACCATTCTATGGTTGGTATGAAAGTTGAATTGGCTTATTACTGCAACGTCCTGAAATGGTTTGCGGTTGTTGGTTCCTACTTCCTATATAGTCTATTTCGTTTTTGTGTCGGTTATCTGGAGATATCCAGGTCTACTTCCTTCATCGGCCGTAGCAAGTCCCACATACCCCGGTGGTCCTTCCCCAATGCTGCCGGGGATGCGTAATTGCATTTCCAGACAAAAAAAAGGTCCACTTCCTTGATTAATTTTTCTTATAGTTCATGAACGAGAGTTTGTGTTCGTGAGCTAGGTTTATCATTCTACTGCTGCTATCATTTCTTTGTCCTATTCCGTATTTTCCAATTACATAATCTTCGCCTGGGTTCTGTTGTCCAACTCTACCATTGAAATCGCCCATTAGAATAATGTTTTTATTTTTAGTGGTGCTAAGGGTTTCGGTAAGTATTCTATAAAATTTGTCTTTTGATTTTTCGTCAGAGGTTTCGGTAGGTGCATATATCTGAATAATAGACCATTTATCTTTGTGCCAGGGAGACCCATATTCAAGATGGCAATTCTTTCGTTTATTCTTTGGAATTCGTCAATATATTTCTTTAGATATTGTTTCCAATGAATCCGACTCCGTTATGACCTTTGGTTTCGCCTTTGTGGTAGAATATAATATGTTCGATGATTTTTTCTCCTTCTCTTCGGACCTCACTAAGACCTAGTATGTCCCATTTTATATGAGTTAGTGCCTCTTCTATTTCTTTGAGTTTTTCGTCAGTTCTTAGGCTCAAAGTATTCAATGTTGCAATATACATTAAGTTGTCTTTACGTTTTTCTTTTGTAAGGATATAGTTTTTAGAGTTCTTTGGGTAATATTTATCTAGGGGGTATTGATCTAACTCCTCCACGGTGACCAGCCGGGTTGGGGAGTAATTGATTGTCTTGCCGCAATCACTCAGCTTCTCACTTAATGTTTTGGTTACTTTAGTGGTATTTAATATTATAAATAATTAATGAATGTTTTTTACATATTGGTTTATTTTCACTTATACTTGTACAGATAACGTTAGTTGTGGTGGTTCTGGAGGCAATTTTGAGTTGTTGTGTTTTGCTACTGCTGGTCTGTGGTGTTTTTGTGACGAAAAATATGGAAGTTTTTGTTTATTTTGCTTGGTGCGCTTGCATCTGTTTCTTTGTGTCTTGTTTCAGAATCTTTTGGTGAGTTTGTCGGTGACCTCTTTCTTTTCGTACCCATGTTTTCTTTTCCCTTTTGTCTATTAACTTCTCCATATTTTGTGCTATGTTCTTTTGATCTCTTTTCTGATGTGTTCTCTTTGATAATAACTAATAAGCTTATCATAGCGTATAAATGCATGATTGCTATTCTTTAACTCTTCTTGTTGTTTGGTTTTGAGGTCTTTTCTGATTAACAGGATGTATTTTGGGAGATCTTCTGTAGCATAAATTTCTGTAGGGAAATGCTTGTAATTCTTCAATATTTCGTTTCTTCTCCACGCAAGCGTCAGTTTCACGAGTATAGGTCTTGCCTTGTTGTTTCCTTTTTCCCCTAGTCTGCGTGTTTCGCTTACTTCCCATTTGTCAAATTCCTCTATACCGGCTTTTTCCCCATCTCGTTTAGGGTTAGAAGCACAGATTGCATAAGCCTACTATAATGTTGTTTTTTCTTATTTCCCTTTCGAGGAAACGAACTTTTCCTTGAAGTGTACTTTTTCGTTTAGTTTTGAGTTATCGTCCGTCAGTGGCTTCAGCTTCTCTTCCATTATAGATACCATATATTTTGATATTATGTTTTTTGTTTGTTCGGCAAAACCATTTTTAACTTCGTTCATTTTTAACAAAACCATTTTTGTTCATTTGTTTTACTCATCAGATTATCGTTCATTTGTTTTATAAGAGATTAAAATAAATAAAAATAAATAAAATATCTTTTTATTCAAAATAGGTATCATGATACTCTTTTTGAAAGTCGAACGAAGAAGCTATGTTGCCTACCACCGGTTCGGGAACTACCCCGCCGAGAAGAACCGGCGTAAGAAACTCGCACGGGGCCATCTTTTACTAAAAAAAAAATGGAAAATTACAATGTTATGGCTTACAGCTATGTAACAAAAATAAAAGTAACCTGCATGGAGCCACCCTATTCCCAAGGTGTGCGGTCCTCGATGAAATCATTGACTTTATAATACGCTAAAGCACACAAACGTTCTTTAACTGCTTTTTTAAATTTGTTTAAAGGTAGATTTTGAACATTTTCTGGGATTTTATTGTATAGGCGTATACATTGGCCTTTAAAGGATTTGCTTACTTTGGCTAGTCTGAACATTGGTATTGCTAACTTGTTCTTATTTCTAGTATTTACATTATGATAATCACTTTTCTTTTTGAAAATATTTATGTTCTTTCTAACATATAAGAGATTTTCCAAAATGTATTGAGATGCGACGGTCAGAATTCTTATTTCTTTAAATTTTTGTCTTAGAGATTCAAAAGACGACATCTTATAAATAGAACGAATAGCTCGCTTCTGCAGCACAAATATTGTATTAATGTCCGCCGCGTTTCCCCACAAGAGGATGCCGTAAGACATTATGCTATGAAAGTAGCTAAAGTAAACTAATCGCGCGGTCTCTACATCAGTGATTTCACGAATTTTTTTAACAGCATATGCTGCAGAACTAAGCTTATCTGCTAGTTTTGCAATATGTGGACCCCATTGTAACTTACAATCCAGCGTTATGCCTAGGAATACGGTGGTGTCTACTAAATTCATTTTCTCATCATTTAGTAGTACATTGGTTTGTACTTGCCTAACGTTTGGCAAGATAAATTTTAAACATTTAGTTTTATTAGAGTTCAAAAGCAAATTATTAGCATTAAACCAATGTACTATTTTTGAGAGAGCACTATTTACCTCGTCATAATTAAATTGTCGCCTCTTCACATTAAAAATTAGTGAAGTGTCATCAGCAAAAAGTACTATCTCATGCTTATCTTTAACAAGATAAGGTAAATCATTTATATAGATGAGAAAAAGAAAAGGGCCTAAAATGGACCCTTGTGGCACACCTAGTTTTATTTTGGTTCCATTAGACCTTACGGAGTTAACTTCCACCCTCTGCGTTCTATTTATAAGGTAAGATTTTAGAAGTTTTAGTGCCGTGCCCCTTATACCATAATGGTGTAGTTTTCTTATTAGAGTATCATACTCTACACAGTCAAATGCTTTCGAGAGATCGCAGAAAATACCAAGTGCATCCTGCGACCCCTCCCAAGCTTCAAAAATACTACACAGAAGACTAATGCCTGCATCTGTTGTAGACCGACCTTTAGTAAAACCAAATTGATTATTATGTAATAAATTATTTGAGTTAAAGTGAGCAAGTAATTGATTTAAAATTATTTTTTCAAAGATTTTACTTAAAGTCGGCAATATGGATATTGGTCTATAATTGGTTGGGTCTGATTTCTTCCCAGCTTTAAATAGAGGAATCACCTTGCTGTGCTTCATTAAGTCGGGGAACACACCACTTTTAATACAATTATTAAAAACTAAAGCTAGATAAGGGGCAATGATGTCAATTACTGATTTTATAATTTTTGTGGACATACCCCAGAGATCAGTGGTACTTTTAATATTGATTGATTTGAAAGTCTTGATAATATCTCTGGAGTCAATGTCTTTAAAAATAAAACTGACATCACATTCCTTGACATGTTCTCTAAGTATTTTTTCTGCAACTGTAGGTGATGAATTTAAGTTCTTTGTAGTTGAGATTGGAATGTCTGCAAAAAACTTCTCAAAGACTGTCGCAACCTCAAGATCAGAATTGATTTTTTTATCATTAATTAAAAGTTCAAATTTAGAGTTACGACAGGTGACTTTTCCAGTCTCATCTGCAATTACTTTCCAGGTGGTTTTCACCTTATTTTTAGAGTCTCTAATTTTCTCTTTTATGTGAAGTGCCTTCGCTGCTTGACAGGCCTTTTTAAAAGTTTTCGAGTATTTCTTGACGTACAATTTAAAAGCTTCACTCCGGTTTATAGTTTTCTCGTTATACAAATCATATAATTTTTGTCTACTTACAATAATACCTGCAGTTGCCCATTTTTTGAAATTATTTCTTTTATTATTCAAACTGACCGTTTTAGAAGTAAATACAGCGTTATATTGCTGTTTTACTCTATTGAATATAATGTTAAACGCTTTATCTGGATCATTTGATACATTTAAGTTCTCAAAACTTGATAATAATTTACTTCTAAACTTCTCAATACGTTTTGTATTTATAGGTATGTATTCAATTTTTTCTTTAAAATTATTATCACAATTTATATTAAATGAAGCTAACTGTCCACAGTGATCAGAGCTTAATACATTAACTATTTCCTTCCTATAGGGAGTTATGTTGGTGAAAATATTATCTATGCAAGTCGCAGTTGTATCACAAATTCTTGTCGGCTCGTTGAATAAATTAATAAGGTTATACGATTTGAACAATGATGTGAATCTAACAGTGGTGGAGTTTAAGTCTAGTAAATTAATATTGAAATCACCACATACTATAATCTTTTTGTTAGATGCACACACTTTTGTTAACACTTGCTCCATTATTTGTTCAAAAGAATCATATAAGCCGGATGGAGGTCTGTATACGCTTACAATAATAAGGTGGCTCAGCTCGATACAGGCTAACTCAGCAATTCGTTCAGTTGACAGTCTAACAATATCCTTACGTTCTTTAAATTTAAGTTTTTTCTTAATCAATATTAACCCATTCCATGCGGCAATAAAAACTACACTTATTACCCAGGTGCGGGGACGATTTTCGTCGTGACGCCGATGGGCGTCTTCCGCACCTCAAAGGGTAACAATAAGACGCCGATCGGCGTTTTCAGCACACTAATAAGAAATTAATCATTATTACGTTAAATTCATTGGAAAATCTTCAGTTACGTCAAACGGGTGGTGTGTTCAAGAGCGTATTTGGCGTAAAAATTAATCTTACGGCATAAATTATTATTTGTGTGCAGTTATTGGCCTTCAATTGTTATATGGTGAAAATTGGTTGAATATGGCGAGAAATGGTAAGTAAATTGTATTAATTAAATAAATTATGCCCCCTTTCGACTAACATCTCATATATTTTAGTTTTTAGTGATAATAATAGCAAAATTATCAGTATAAATTAATAACAAATTAATAACAGGGGTGGCAAACCTTTTCGTAATTTCCGTAAGCGTATTATGCATATTTTCAAGAATATTTTTAATAAGTACCTAACCTGAAAATAAACTATGATAACATTATGATATTTTTTTAGCCAAAGTAGTCAAAATAATACTCAAACAAGTCCAGTAATCGTAAGAAAAGTCTAGAGTCCAGTAAACGTAAGCCAGGTCACAAAACTACAATTGAACGGAATACCTAAACGCATGCGGCGACGAAGGGTTCGTACAGAGCACTGATATTAGGAAAAAAGTTAACAAAAAGTTCTAAAAACTTGCTAATAACGTCACCTGAAATAAGCCAATGGGAACAACGAAATACTGTAATGTGCATTCCTGGCGCTTAACCTAGCCAATTCGAGCTTCGCAAAAACAATGTTATCAGTTCTTTTGTTTCTCACATATTCCTTCTCTACCGAGGACTCAAACGACGCTTGCTAGCTGTCTTGCTCTACTTAAGTTATAAGAAATGTAAATATGTAGTCAATAACAAAAATGTAAATAACAAAAATGTCACGGAATGTAGTAGTTCAAATGTAAAAGTATAGAAGTGAAGTCTGTAAAATATCAAAGTGTATCTTATAATAATTAACATTGTAATAAGGAAAAGTAACGCAGATAATTGTCCTGTATTATGTATACGGGAAACAAGAATAAAAAAAAAGTACATCTGTAAAATAAATATATTTCCTAAAAATAGTCTACACCCCTTTTATGAAAATAATGGTACGTAACGTTATTTTTCTGGTAATTGATAATGTTATGAAGCCCAGGTATCATGTTGAATTTGTTAATAATAAGTAGACATCGGATTATATGCACGATCAAAGTGACGAAATATGCACAAAATATGCACAATCAAACGTTACTTAGTATTAAAATTTGTTATTTTTTCGATGAGTTTTCCGGTGGTGTCGCTAATAAATGCGCCAATATTCATCATTCCATTAAATCTAGGATTGGTCATTTCTTGCACAATACCAATAATTTTCTACCAACATTTTCCGATTGCAATATTATTGCCCATATCCCATGAAAGTTCATTACCCTACTTTATTATTATTTTTTTAATGTTGTAATGTTCAATTTTTTTTCCAATGTGTAAAAAAAATTGGTTTCTAGAAATATTATATTGTACCTACACGCTGCCTTAGTGCTTGAATGGGGGGTTTGGTCGGTGGGCCATTCAAGCACTAAAGCAGCGTACAGGTATCGGGTGTATCGCGGAACTCTTTAAATAGGAATGGGGCCACATATTTGAAATATTTTGGTCCATCGTGCCTCTATTTCTTGACCTCTGTGTGTATTATGATAGCTAGTTTGAAGACTACGAGGGCATAATATGACTGTAATATGCACTATCAACGAAAAATTGCCAAAATATGCACTAACGCCTAAAAAGTGTCATTATATTATGCATCTGCATATTATGCAAATGCATATAATCCGATGTCTAATAATAACTTTTTTTTAATGAAAAAAGTGGGCAAACGAGCAAAAGGGTCACCTGATGGAAAGCAACTTCCGTTGCCCATGGACACTCGCAGCATCAGAAGAGATGCAGGTGCGTTGCCGGCCTTTTACGAGGGAATGGGGTAATAGGGTAGGGGAGGGTAGAGAAGAGAATAGGGGAGGGTAGGGAAGGAAATAGGGGAGGGTAGGGAAGGAAATAAGGGAGGGTAGGGAAGGGAAAAGGGTAGGGGATTGGGCCTCCGGTAAACTCACTCACTCGGCGAAACACAGCGCAAGCGCTGTTTCACGCCTGTTTTCTGTGAGCCCGTGGTATTTCTCCGGTCGAGCCGGCCCATTCGTGCCGAAGCATGGCTCTCCCACGGTAGAAAATTTTTATATACTTACCCAGTGGCGGGGCAAGACCTAAATTTGATGTGGGCAAGATTATATCTTGCGAGGCCCCCTAAAATATATTTTGCGAGGCCCCTGATGGATGACGCAAGAGGACTGATTTGTTGAGAGAAATAATTTTTGATACTTTTATTTATGAATATTTGGGTATCCAAACTCATAAATTCTTAAAAAAACCTCTCGGTCCTAGGGGCGCGAGGCCCCTTAGAGCGCGAGGCCGTGGGCGGTCTCCCACGTCGCCTACGCCTTGCGCCGCCTCTGTACTTACCCCAAAATCAATTAAATAATTATATTTATTTAATTGATTTTGGGGTAATTTGAATAACATGGCAACACAAGCCCGGGCACCACATACATAAAACCTGCTTCACGCGCGTTGTTTGAAGCAATCTGAATTAGAATGTAGATAATAATATTATTATAGATGTTTATGGTAAGTATTACAGTTGGCTGAAAAGTTGAAGAAAAATTTATTAAAACCAAAGGTTGTCAATAGCTGGAAAACGCCTTTAGGCGTCTTCCGCATCTAAAAAGGAATTGGCCATTTTGCAGAAAGTTGAATTTATTGAAACGGCGTGCATTACGTTATTGTATTTTCAAAATTTGAGCATATATTGCACGTATAAACTTTTATAATTTGTTTTAGCCAAAATATAAGCTACTAAAAAAAGACGCCGATGGGCGTATGCCGCATCTGAATGTGACGTCCAAAGACGCCGATGGGCGTCCGCCGCAGCGAATGGGTTAAGGAGCCACCCCTAATAGCATTCTCTCGACTGAACGAACTTGCTAGCTGGTGACCAGAATAATTAAATACCAATTCATAATTTTTTAACCAATGTTCTGACACACATAAAATGTCAATGTTACATTCATTTAAAAATAACTCAATTTCTAATTCTTTTCCTTTTTTTCCCTGTAAGTTCTGATGCACCAAGTTTATACTAGAATTACAATTTTGTCTAGAAATCTCACTAGGTTGCTGGTGGTAGGCATTAGTATTATTATTTTTGTTTAATAATATACTGCTAGAGTGTGCCTCTGTTGTCCTAGAATCTAATTTAAATTATTTGGAACATATTCCAAGCTCTCAGTTACATATTGATTAGAATAAGAACACTGCTCAATAAAAGCAGTGGTCAGCTTAGCCAATTTTTTGGCTTGTCTTAAAACTATAAAGTTGTATAGCCATTTAGCTAAATGTCGAGTTAAAAAATTAGATAAGAAATACTTATCATATGTCAAATTACCTAATCTAGAATCGAAAATATTATTAATGTCCACCACATCAATTTGTGGTAAGGTATTACTTAATACTAAACAATTTTGATTTGTTGCGCTACATAGTAGGCTGTTCAGCTTAAACCTAATATAATTTTCCTTACTCTCGTGTGGCAATTTCTTAATGTAAGGAAAGGTAAACAAAATAAGTCTACTAACATTTTCTTTTCTACTTAATGTATCAATATAGTCAGTCATTTGTTTTTTGTTCATCTTTCCCCTTCTCCCGACTAAGATAACTATGGTTGTGTTGGGACAGCAAGCAGAATTTATTGCCCGGCTAATTACTTGTTCAAATGATGCCCCGGGCAAACAAGTGCTAATTATTTGCTGACCCACACTTAATTTGTTCATAAGTACACTAACACTATGTCCTATTTCATCACAGTATATATTTACTGGGGCATCTGTCCTATTATAATTATACTTTAAGGGTTCAGTATGAGCCTTTACCTCTGAACAGGTAACTGAAATGTCAAGATCATGCTGTGAATGATTTCCATTTCTGAGACACTGACAGTTATTGAGCAAAGAGTTTACTCGTTCTTCATTGTAGCGTCCCATTTCTATTAAACCATCCATAGCCGATATATGACAGACAATTTCTTTTTGCGCTAATTCATATTTAATTTTTATTTGTGTTAGTGTGCTATGTAGTTCTGTAATTTCAGACTGAAGGCTACATACATCTGCCTCGTAGCTAAGCCTAGTATGTTCCAACTCTTCACAGCAGCTTAATAATTGATCTTTAACTATTTGTTTATTTTTTGATAAATTTTTAAGCTGCTTTACAATTTTTCGGTTTTTTTGTAGCAATTCTTCAGTTTTTCTAATACATTTCTTAACCTTAACATATTTTTTTATCTTCCTTTTACTATTCATAGTGTGACAAGCCATTATTGTGTCATCACCAGTCAAGTCAATGGTAGTTATGTTATTTTTTGAAAGGTCCTTTACACTTCCCAAAAGTTCATCATATAAACTTTGTGTTCTTTGAAAATTTTTTGAATTTAGTTCACACTCTAAGGACTTAATATACTCCTGAGCATCCTGAAGCTTCTTTTTAATATTACAAGTGTCCTCTAGGCATTGTTCATATTCCACTCTGCAATTGTCAAAACTGTCCACAACACTTTGTAGTTCAATGTTACGCTCACAGGTAAGTTCATATTGTTGACTTAATTTGTTAAGTTCTAATTTTAAATCAGCATTTTTTTGCAAAATTAAAAGCATTTCCTGTTCATTCTCATCGCGTTCAGTAAGTAGCCGTTGACATTGCTCCTTTGAGTCCTTTAGCTCCTGGAGAGCAACTCGGAGTTGTTCTTCTGTCCGGCGGGCTGCATTTGAACGTGTCATCATTTTGCTAATTTATTTGTTCCTGATATCTGAAACTGAAACAGATATTATTTAACGGGGTGAAAAAGTAAAGTAAGAGCTCACCTTCTGCACAATTGAAACTTGTCAGCCCCAAATTTGTTTCAGTTGTACAGTATGTACACAGGAAACGGTTGAAATAAATTGAAATTAATGTAGCAAAATGAAGAGATGAAAAGAAAGTTATGTAAAATGAGAGAAAAGGATCAGGAAAGACAGAATAGACAGATTAAAGTAGTGACTGAAATCTGTGTATACTGTACTGAAATATTATGTAAGTAAAACAAAAATATATTTTGTTTGAACAAATTTGAGAATGACCGAGTATGTTAGCTATATAATATACTATATTGTAAGTGTTCAGAGTATGTTAGTGTTGTTTTTTTTTTTTTTTATCATCTACTTTGCTTTAACATCAGTTAAACCAAGAGAGTGATGATGAAAAGATTTGTAATTTGTTTTGTTAATAAATGTAAGTACTTACATAGACTTTGAATATTATAAAATTTGTTGTGAGAGCAGTCAAATATCATGGTAGCTAACACGGATTATGGTATATGAGTCGGCTAGTGTATGTCCATCATCTTTTTAGCTTCCACAAATGTTAAGCCAAGAGAGAACTAACAAAGCCAAAGTGTAAACCTTGTTTGTAAGTGACTCAGGGTAAGTTTTGTGAAGTGTTAGGTGTCAATATCATATAATATTGAGCAGAAGGTGAATTAGTATGTGAATAAAACACTATACTCCCCGGGTTTTTTGCAGAATATCAGGAATAAAATTCATTTTCACTTTGATTTCGTAAAGTTCGTTAACTTGCCGTCAGCTGTCACTTTATAACTTCTCGGAACTCCACATTATAGTTCAATAACTAATAAAATTATTATTTTTTCTTGAAGTTTATACACTAAGCATTAGTTTTACAAACAATTTTAACACAAATTACCTAAATAATTAACTATATTACAATTTTATAATCGGGAGATACAATTTAACGTATTGTCACAAATGTTGCCACACCGAAAAAAAAAGATTTAGAAAGATTAGAAAGATTCTTAGAAAATCCTCAGACACTGTTTAGATAAACTTTCTCTTGACAGCTGCCAACCGGAAACCTTCTTCTCTTCTGTAATCAACAAAACTTGGTTGAGTACGATACCCTAAAACGAAACCCTAACTAGCTGATTTTTTGTATATTTGTAGGTTAAGGGCCTGTTTCACCGCTTCCTGATAAGGCTATCCACCACTTAATTTGACAGATGGAGTATGGAAAATCTGTCAAATAACCCTATCGGGCACCTTATCAGGAAGCGGTGAAACAGGCCATAATAGTTGTATAATTTAAGAGTAACCTTGTCCTACAAATAAAACAATCCATATTTTAGGACCATCGAGTCAAAGTATGAAATCCTTTCTATCTCTGTTAGCTACCACTTTAGAGATTTTTCGAAAATAAAAATGTTGTTCGTCTTATGAAAATGTAGGTCACAAGAAATTAACTTGTTAGTAATAACAAAAAAATTTTTTCTAGGGCTTCCGTACTATAGCGTCTATAGCCTATGTTCAGCAAAAATAATGTAGGATTCCAATGGTAAAATAATTTTTCAAATCGGTCCAGTAGTTTCGGAGCCTATTCAATTCAAACAAACAAACAAAACTTTCTGTATTCTGTAGAGGTACAACACCAATTGTAATGTCACAACTCATAGCACTATGCTATGAGTTGTGACATTACAATTGGACTGGCTGGACTATATAATATATAATGTTAATTTAATCTATATATATATATAGATTAAATTAACATTATTATAATGTTAATTTAATCTATATATATATATATATATATAGATTAAATTAACATTATATATTATATAGTCCAGCCAGTCCAATTGTAATGTCACAACTCATAGCATAGTGCTATTATTATAATTTCAGCCCGATCCGTCCAGTGGTTTGAGCTGTGCGTTGATATATCACCATGTCAGTCAGTCACCTTTGAGTTTTATATATATTATATATATATATATATATATATATATATATATATATATATATATATATATATATATAAAACTCAAAGGTGACTGACTGACATGGTGATATATCAACGCACAGCTCAAACCACTGGACGGATCGGGCTGAAATTTGGCATGCAGGTAGATATTATGACGTAGGCATCCGCTAAGAAAGGATTTTCATAAATTCCAACCCCAAGGGGTTAAAATAGGGGATGAAAGTTTGTATATAAAAATACTTCTTAACGCGAGCGAAGCCGCGGGCAAAAACTCGTTTTTAATTAATGCAGTCTTAATTAAGCATCGAGTGGTTTCATTTCTCCCGAACCACCACCTTACACTTTCCTTTTTATAATATTAATGTAGATATCTAAATAATTATAATCTACTAATTAATAACGACGGACGAATATAGGCTGATATGATAATGATGAATTAATAATTATTAATTAGTTTTTCAGTTTGTAATCTTATTTTTTTTTCTTACAGAAATAATAATTGAAGAACACACTGTAGAAAATACAAATACATATGGAGAAGATTATGCACCCGTGTTAAAATTTGAAGATGATGATGTGTCAGATAGTGATGCTGTTTGCAAACAGGAAACATTGAGCGTTGACCGCATTGATGATTGGCTAGGCTCAAGGGTGCTTGAATTGAAATTAGTAAAGTTGAGTCAAAGTGTCATTGACAAGTATGTACTCCAAAGTCCCCCCAAGCAGCACACAGCCACAGAAGAACATGCTGGGGACAAGGGGAAGTGCGCTGGTGAACAGAGCGTAGAAAATGACGACAAAAGGGCACAGTACAAGAGTCACAAGGAACAACTCATCTGTGATGTTTGCTTAAAAATGTTTCCGTATAAAAGCAGCTTGCTTAGGCACATCCGGACACATACTGGTGAGAAACCATATAGCTGTGATATATGTCAAAAGAAATTTGGAACAAAAGGCCACTTCAAAGTACACAGGCTAATTCATACTGGCGAGAAATCATATAACTGTGACATATGTCAAAAGAAATTTGGAACAAAAGGCCACTTCAAAGTACACATGCTAATTCATACTGGAGAGAAATCATATAACTGTGACATATGTCAAAAGAAATTCTTCAGAATAGGGGAGTTAAATAAACACTTATTAATTCATACTGATGAGAAACCATTTAACTGTAAAATTTGTCAAAAGAAATTTAAAATAAAATACAGCTTACAAGTACACATGCAAATTCATACTGGTGAGAAACATTATAACTGCGATATTTGTCAAAAGAAATTCTTACGAAGATCGGAATTAAAATCTCACTTATTAGTTCATACTGGTCAGAAACCATTTAACTGCAATATTTGTCAAAAGAAATTTGGAAGAAAAAGCAACTTACAAAAACACTTGCCAATTCATACTGGTGAGAAACCATTTAACTGCAATATTTGTCAAAAGAAATTTGGAAGAAAAGACAACTTACAAGCACACTTGCTAATTCATACTGGTGAGAAAGCATATAACTGCAATATATAATAATTATGTCAAAAGAAGTTCACAGCATGCAGCTACTTATAAAGTGAATTCATACTTGTGAGAAGCCATAATAATATTTAATTTTCTTTCTTTTAATTTTTAGAATCTGCAACAGATGGCGTAACGATAGACACTTCTAGATTTTCTATTGGTTCCCCACCGATCTGAAATTATTTGCAGGTTGCCATCACGGACATCATATTGGTTGTAGTTCTAAAAAATGACAGTGTTCTGTCAAAAAAGAAATTAAAATAATAGAGTCGCCACTTGTATCCGGTGTGGCCTCTTCTGGCCACACTTTGTCCGGTAACTATAAAAGCTTTTGATACTTTATATAATACTATAGCGACCCGCCCCGGTTTTGCACGCGTATAAAATAGCCTATGTCACTCACTGAATAAATTGTTAAAATTGATTCAGTAGTTTTTAATCTAATACTACTACTACTCATAGATCTAAACTCCCCTTCCGCGAGCGCATCCCCGCCTTGGTAGCGCTTACTTCGAAACGCCATAACTTCTAAACCAAACGTCCAATTTTAATCATTCAAATACCAAATACTATCTACATAACGAATAAACTGTAGTTAGTGATGAAATAATTTATTTTGATAAGGATTATTAGCATGAGTAAAATAAATGCGTTTAAATGTAGTCCCAAAAAAATCAAAATTTTAAATAAAACAATGGTTGTTGCGCCTCACTTGATATTGATAGGTAGTGTGTCGCGGACATTTTTGTAGATATTTATAAGATATACATTTACTTAGAACATTGTATGGTTCTATCTTTTATAGTTTAGGCAGCGTACGCAAAATAAGTAAATTTTCTGGATGTTTCCGAAAAACTGAAATATGTTACGGAACCGTATATTTTCCAAAATAAAAAGTAGCCTATGTTACTCGTAAATAATGTAGCTTTCGAATGGTGAAAGAATTTTTAAAATCGGTCCAGTAGTTTTTGAGCCTATTCATTACAATTAATAATAATAAAATGTCATGTCACAGAATGAAATGATATTTATTCATTTCAAGCAGCCAATTTCCTCAAATATTACAACCTCAAACAAAGACATCTTGAAGATAACATCGTAGCAACCAGGGCGAGCCCCCTCTCTAGCATCTCCAATTCAGCTGGTCACTGCGGAGATTTACGACCAAAACCCTCCAGAGAAAATATTGCATATTTATAACCTTTAATGTGAGGAGTCTATCCTTAAGATTTTATGAGTCAATAATTGGTTTGTCAGACCGGGTTGCTCTACTAACACTGAACATAAATAATTTTAAACTCGCCATTGTTCAAGCATATGCCCCAACAGGATGTGCAATAGAAAACGAAAGAGAAAATTTTTATAAGACACTTGATAAAGCACTGACAATGGCAAACTACAACAATATTATAGTAATGGGCGACTTTAATGCCAAAATTGGCTTCATATCCCTAAACCGGAGGAACACATAATAATGAAGAAATTAGGCTTACGGCACCAGAAATTCTGCTAGAGAATGAATGGTAGAGTTTGTATTCGAAAACAAGCTCCCAATCATTAACACATTCTTTGACAAAAAACCCAAAAACGGTTGGACGTGGAGATCACCCGACGGTAAAACCAAAAACGTATTAGATTACGTACTGTCCACCTTTCCCCAGAATATAGAGAATATTGAGGTGTCAAACATTGAATACCCTTCCGACCATAGACCAATCAGAACCAAAGTAAAAATCAAGCAACCTCACAAGCCGAACAACGTACAATAGAAATATTAAAAACCAATTTAAGTCTGACGAACAAATCTCTACATTCCGCAATTATCTACAGGAAGAATTAAATATTTAACCTATTACAAGACCAAACTGACTATACAACACAACAATATTATGATAAGCTTATAAACATCATAGATACAAGCTCGCCGAGAGCCCAAAAGACAGGCAATGAGCAGACAAAACACTCCATTATCACAGACCGTACCCGACAACTAATACGCCGCCGGCACGAGCTACAGAACACCAAACCTAAAACTCGAAGCATGAGAAATGAGTTAAAAGCATTATATAAACTGACAAGTAAATATATAAAGCAAGATTATACTGCCTATAGGTCACATACAATAGAAAAACATCTAAACACAACAGGTAGCCTGATTAGAGCTTTAAAGAATTGAGAACACATAAAAACTGGATAGAGGAATTAAAAGGCCAGGAAAATATGCATAAAAGCAAAAAAGATATTCTAGATATAGCAACGCGCTTCTACAGAGACTTATATAACTGCTCTACGCCTCTATCTCCTCGGGAATATCCCTCACGTTATGACAACGAAGATGTCGAACCCATATCAGAAACAGAAGATATTGAACAAATAAAGAAGTTAAATTTGGAAAAGAGTCCAGGCCCAGACAGAATAACTAACGAAATCATAAAATTAAGAAGCACGTTAATAGCAAAGCCAATAACAAAACTGTTCAATATGATTATAAAATCTACACACACTCCCTATCAGTGGTCTGAATCTCATATAATCTAATATATACACACCGGCAAAATTAGCGGAACATAATAAAATTTTATTTTTTTTTGAAAATTCATCGCTGTTTTTTATATATTTATTTAATAATTGATCATTAAAAAATAAAACTTATATTAATTTAGAGCATAAAAACGAGTAAAATTAAAAAAATCTGCAAAAATCTAAAATTAAGAAAAATCTTTGAAATTTCAGTAGTAAGTTTTTAAGTTAAATTCTTCATTTTTACTTAAGAAATGCCATGTTAACAGCGTGTAATGCCTTCTATGGATCTGAAGAGAGTCTGGATACGCCATTATATGCTTGCATTTTGATTGTCAATCATTTCCTGTGGGATATTCTTCTACTCCTCCAGTAGCGCCAACTCGAGCTCCTGAACACATTTTGGAGCTGGAGTTTTAATTCGTACCGTTCACCCATTGATGTGCCACACGTTCTCAATCGGATCCACATCCGTAGACCGTGCTGACCTCTCCACCTGGGCTACGCTAGCATCATTTAGGTCATAATGCCCGATTTTTTTACTCTATGGACGCGCAAAAAATTGAAGTTACTACCTAAAACTGTGTAAAAGGCACAACATGCAGTTCTAGGATGTCTGTGCTATTGCCCTGTACTGTCAAAGTACCATCATTAACAATCATCAGCTCTGTGCGGGCTCCAAATCATATGCAACCCCAAACCATTACGAAGCCTGCATGATATACCACTGTTTCCGTTAAGTTTGATGGTCTATAGCGTTCCTTACGATTTATCCACATTCTTTATCGCCTGTCAATAAAATTTACATAGAATTTGCTCCCATCACTGTACAGCACACGATTTCACTCACTTGTCAAATTTTGATGTTCACGCGCAAATCTTAGCCTGGCTCTTTGGTGCCCTGTCTCAAGTTTTGGTGCCCTTGCTGGCACCTTTGAGTTTAATTTAACTTCTTTGAGTCTTCTTCCTACTGTACAATCACTTACAGGTACATCTCGGACCTGTTCCTATAGGTTTCATCTCTGCAAAGCAGTTTAAGGTCGATTTCTTAAGGCTTGTACCCTTACAAAACGGTTATCCTGAACCTTTGCCACCCGATATATGCCTTGTTCTCGTCTCCGAACGTAAGATCCAGTCTCTCTGTAGCGTTGAAATTTACGATGGACCACGAAAGCCGACACACCTAAGGCCTGACTGACCGAACGGTAGGTGTGACCTTTCTCTATCGTGGTTACAGCTCTAGCTGTCGTAGATGCTGGAAAATCCACTAATTTTGTATCTAAGCAATGTGTTCTTCCAAAAACCAAACAATCAAATGAGCTGGCATGCCTTGCACCCCGCTAAAAACGCCATTCTTATCAGAAACACTTATACAACGTCAATCATCGAAAAACACTTAGTAGGCCATAATTGCAATAAAAATCTGTCAACTTGCCAGTTTTGTTCAATATTTTATTTCTTAAATGAGCTTAGAAACTATAAAAAAGGATTTCACACAGCCCGACCCACTTGAATTCAAGTTGTGGCCCTTTTTACTTATGTTCCGCTAATTTTGCCGGTGTGTGTATATAAATCTCCTGTCACGATGTTTGTCCGCGATGGATTCCTAAACTACATAACCGATTTTAATGTTTCTTTTTTTTAAATGTGTGCTTTTATCCAACTTGAGAGATAGCTTAGATCTTTAATAATTATAATCGCAATTTTATTTTATTGCAAATTATTTGTCTATAAAGACGACCATTGTTTATGCGACGCGGGTCACGGGATAGCGATGGACGTTGCCATGGTGACATGCTTTTTAACCGACTTCCAAAGAACGAGGAGGTTATATATTCGGCTGTTTTTTTTAATTTAGTTTGTTATTATTTTTAGCAATATTCCGCGAAATAAACTTCCACCTTGGTGTGAATATCGGTAAACAGGGCTATTTCTTTTGTGAGTTTTAACTAAAACATCGTTATAATAACTCTATTGGATATATGGAATTTTATTGCGTATGATAAAGATGATGAAGATTGAGTACAGAAATAGTTGAGTTTTAGCCGAATTCGGAAAAAGGCACTATTAGATAGGAATAATTATTATTTAATACTTTTTAGTTCATATTATAAGGATGCTATTATTGTTTTTACCTTGGAAGTCGGTTTTAATTTTTTGTTAAAAATAATTTCACACTTTTTAGTTACCTAGTAAGCCATCGCGTACTATACGTAGAATAATACACCTGTATATTATTCTACGTAGGTATCTTATTAGAATAGAATAGAATAAACGTTTATTTGCAGCTATAATAAGATAAATAATAATATTAAAAAAAAAATACTAATTAAAATAGAAATATTACAAAATAGTTAATTAACATAATATAGGTAGGTACATTAGCCGCAAATTGGACCAAGCTCGGCATTGTTGGCACACCCAGCAGGCAACCAACGCCGGTCTTCCGCTTGACCCATTCCGTGACCTCACAACCATCCCAACTTCTAAGTAACAAGCCTTACATATGACATAACTCATGAATCATTAATTATTTGCAATAATTTACAATCGAGTGTAAACATGGCTCATTAAACATAAAACAATAACTAATTTGATTTCAGTTTTCACCAACAATTGTATTAATACAACTCAATTTTCACTAGACTAAGATATTATTATAATATAATTATTTATACCTATTCATATTATTATGACAAATAAAACCTAGTGCATTGAATTAAAACAGTAAAACATAATAAATAATAAGTTACAAGATATAAAATAAAAAGGGCTGCTTAAAAAAAAAACCAAAAAGAAGGTGAAGAAAATGACAACAGGCATACTTCCAATAATTATTGTTTTTCATAGATCATTACTAATCACAAAAAATATTATTACACTCACACTTACAAAATATAATATCAGCTGCAGCCTGCAGATAATTTTAAACAATATATTTAAAAAAATCGAAGTGAACACGTGTGACGTGCTAAGTAGCCGGTCACCGGACTAGTAGTAGTAGTTCAATAGGCTGGCACTCGCTCGACTTGTCGCACACGCGGACGCCTCGCACTGTTACATAGTAGGGTTGGTACCCGGCCCGCGCCGCGCCGCCGAGCCGCGGCTCTCGCGACTAAACGCGATGCAAAAGGTTGAAATTAGGTTGTTTTCCAGAATATCTCGGCGAAGTGAGACAGAATGTTACATGGTCGAAGCAACTTTAACTTCTCAGAAGTAATGTCAGTTAATGTGTGCCTTATGCTCTGGAGATAAGGCTGAATTTGGTGACATTGGTGACCCTGACTTGGTAATGATGATTATAATGATAATGATGATGATGATGATGAATGTAATTTGCATAGTATATGCTTTCAGTTCTTAAAACAGCGCCTAAACTCCCAAACTTGTATCTATAAGGAATCCGGAGTTCTCTTAGTATCTTCGGAACCATAGTATACCTTGGTGCAAAATCTTGCGTTTTGGTAGCATATGCTTAGGATGCTTCTCATGAAACCAAAATCACCATATGTTTCCATATAAATTTCGAGGAGTTCCCTCGATTACTCATGGATCCCATCATCAGGTCACCACTTTTGTGAACATGGTACCAAATTGGAGTGAAACCTAATACAACAAAACAAAAATTTCGAAAATCGGTTCACAAACGGCGGAGTAATCGTTGAACATACAAAAAAAAAATATCCACAGCCGAACGTATAACCTCCTCGTTTTTTGGAAGTCGGTTAAAAAACTATCCTTATGTCCATTTCCGTTTCTCATTACCTACCATATTTCATATATGTAATATGGGTTTGAGCCAAAATAAATGTACCTTTCTCACATGACTTTTGTGAGAAACATTTCTCACGTTTCTCACAAAAATGCGTTCACATAGGCACAGAATATATATTAGTTGTGCCAACAGAATTCCCACTAACGAAACCCGTTTAAAGAATTAACGACTCATGCTACGATACGAGTACTATAAAGTTCAAATTCCGACCGCGCAGTGCTAGGTGCATACAATTATGTTTGCCTCATAAAGGTAATATACCTATCGGATACAATTATGTTTACGTGTGCGTGTCAGTGATGTACAAACATCTTGTAAATCGACAAAATATCGATCATGGAATAATAATTGTAAGATTGTAACCATAATGCCGGCTGTATATTCTCGCCGAGACACAGCGAGGCGGCCCGAGTGCGAGAGTGTAAATGGGTGCGCTCGCCTCGTCTCGCCTGTCTCGGACCCTCTCGGTCCGTTGTCGCCGTCGGTATTTTGCGCCCGAGACAAAGGGTCTTGCGAGGAAAACGAACGCACTACTGTACACTCTCGCGTCTTTTAGTACTAGTCCCGCCGTTGGACAGTGTAGAACAGAAAAATAACAATAATAAACGTCATTATCAGTCATCATCTTTGAGAAATAAAATTAAATATGATGAACTAAGCGAGAATGTACATGATCGCACTCGGGCAAGGGGCTCTCGCACGAGACTAGCTTGCTACATATATTAATCTGTGCACGAGACTCAGTCTCGCCCGAGAGTTCTCGGCGAGAGTGTACAGCGGGCATTATAAAATGGGATAAAATAAAACTGCATAGATAATATAATAAATTGTAATTTTGAAGTAAAATATGAATTTTCTTCAAAATGCTTGCTACATAATTAAGTATGCATGAATTTTTCTTCGGAGTCCAGTTTGGACGGTTAATTATTTTAAGCCATGAATTTCTGGTATCCAGGTCAGCAGGAAATCTGAAAAATTGGCCAAGTGTAAGGGTGACTGGTTTCAACCGGGCATTTTCCAAAACCCGGTACGATACGTCTTACGACACGACATGTCATGACACGATTCGACACGACAGGTTACGTCACCTCAGTACCTACACGACACGACTTCACTAGACCCTATTAATTTTCAATTCATTCTCAATGAGCCTACTGAGCCCCTTTATTTGATGCCCATCTTGCAGAAGTGCTTTCAACTATTTCCCTATCTCGGATGAGCAGCCGTATTGGATGTAGAATGACATTACATCTGTGGAAATTTCAGAAGTCTATTACTATAGTGGTTCTTGTTATACAGCCTGAAGACAGACAGACGGACGGACGGATGGACAGACGGACAGGCAACGAAGTCTTAGTAGTAGAGCGGGCTGCGGGACCCCACTACTAGGACTTAATTTTTACCCTTTGGGTGCGGAATCTAAATTATGTATGATAGTATATTAATATACTTAAACTAATTATAAACTACGGATGAGTATGTTATCATTTCAACATTCCTAGATAATTAGTATACTTAACTAAAAAATATTTTCATATCGACACAACTTATCGATAACTTGATACAGCCCTAGTGTAAAATAGATGATAATTGTTTACACAAAATATCCTTAAATTGTGCACCATGGCTAGTCAAGTTATGTTTTCCATATAATTAAACATATACAGAAGAGAACACGGACGTAAAAATACCAATAACTCGTAGGGAATTGGCAAAAACAAACTTAAAACTAGGTCCTGTCGATGTAGAATAATTCACCTGTGAAATTAATATTTGTCCGGGTTTTTTCGATGTGTGGATCCAGAATCATTCCACAAACACTTAACCATGTTTCTAGAGCAGTATTTCTAAAAATTATTCATTATTTAACTTAAAATCACAATTTTTCTGAGAGCCCAAATTGACAACGATCGGCCCAGGGGCCGACAGACTGTCAAACAGATGAAAAAAAGCTATGCAACCTCAAATCACGCTTCTCTTTCTACCACGCAGTGTTACTGATAGTGACATCTCGCTTGCTCAGGTCTTTGTTTCTCTATTCCGATAGGTATATTAACTTTATGGTTTGCCTACATCTCCGCTCTCTTTCTATCGCATAACGCGTACCTTTTCTTAACAAATCAAGGTTTTCGCCTTTTAGAAAACAAAATATTTTTTTTAAATTACTAATGGTATGAATAGCAAACCTTTTTATAGTTATATCAAATTTCAGTAAAACAACCTATATTTTATAGTAGTTCTATATTGGATTATGATATTGCAGGAAACTTTTACAATTTAAACATAGTAACTTGTGTTTATTTCTGTGTAGTTTGTGTGTTTCTTTGTATGAAATTGGTTTATTTGCTATGTTTGTATAGTTTTTATCTACTATTTGTACTCGTATTTAAATACCTTATTCAAATATAATAGGTACATATTTCATTGGCTTTTTTATTTGTTCATTTTTATAAGATTTATAACGATTTTGTCACAGCGGTTAAATCAGTATCATATCGCTCATTTGGTACAACAATGTCGTAATTACACTTTAACAAATTTTACAGGAGACACAATTAAAGACTTGAATCCAATATATGGCATTTTGGGAAGGCTTATTATGTACCCACTCAATTTAAAAGTAAGGTTTATTTGTGTTGTTTCTATTAGAGTTCAAGACTTTTCGATACATCATACATTACCTAAATTATAGGCATTTTTATGAGGATGTGTATGTAAATACGTCATTATCTCTTCAGAATTTAATTTAAGAAATAATGCATACGATAGCGGATTTTGCATTTGTGGCAAAATAAAACTAAGTAGATTAATAAATCAGCTTCACCATTTAATTAAGTAAGTTTTAAATCAGTTCAAAACCAGGAGGTTATTTCTATTTCAACAGTTACATATTTAAATATTTAAAATAGAAACATTTTAGTAACAGAAACTAAATTCTAAATAACTAGACGTTCAGTGCGGCTGCGCCCTCGTAATTTAGATATTTTACAGATAAATTAGTTCACAAAAAATAGCCTATAATCCTTCACGTGGTCTATAACTTCTTATCAGTGCCAAATAACAGAAAAATTGCTCCAGTAGTTCGTGAGATAAACCCTTTTAAATAATTTCCCCTGTTTTTTTCACAATTTCCTCTATTTCTTCGCTCCTAATAGTCTTAGCGTGATAAAAAATAACTTATTCCTGAGATTAGCGCGTTCAAATAAGTTTTATTTTTCTCTATTTCTTCGCTCATATTAGTCTTAGCTTGATAAAATATAGCCTATAGCCTTCCTTGATAAATGAGCTGAAATAACACTGAAATAATTTTTCAAATCAGACCAGTAGTTCCTGAGATCAGCACGTTCAAATAACAGACAAATAATCTGTAATTTTTGTATTCGTATCTGTGATTATAATAAAACGTAATACAGGATCAATTTCCGTTGCTCCTCCACCTCCCGTAAGCTTCATGCTAAAAGTAACAATAAGTTTGGTCTTCTTTTATACAAGGGCGTGCACAAGATTTTGACACTGGTAATGCAGCGATATCGGTTCAGTAGTTTTGGTGTGAAAGCAAAACAGACAGACAAACGGACAAAAAGAGATATTTTCGCATAAATTAATATATACTTACTTAATTAATTATTATTAATTAATACATACTACTATATTAATATAATAATAATAGTGTGGATATACATTGAAAACTATTTTCTAAACTAATTAGTAATTAGTTTAATTACGTACTGTTATGAAGAAATAAAAAACACCATCTGTTGTCACGCGTTGGAACTACAATGAGAGTTTATTTCATCGATGTATACCAATTACCATACAACATAATATTGTGCGCTAAGCTAAAATAAATAAAAAAACGCCATCTATTGTTACGTATTAGAAATACAATGTGAATTTATTTTCATCGATATTTCCATGGAAATTAGATAATATATCTTTGCCTCATCAAAATGTAGCCTATGGCTCTCTCAGGCTCTAGACTAACTGTGTTCAAAATTTTATTACAATCGGTTCATTACTTTTGGCGTGAAACAAAACAAAACAAAAACTTTTTCTTTTACAACTTTTTCATTTTTGTATCTAGTATATTTTAAGTACTCACCTAATCAGCTTAACTTTTGTCTTTTCACATAATCAAGGTTCCGGTTACTTGAGATCCGATCCATAATACGATGTAAATAAATGCAAAATTTCGGCCACCACAAATTATCTTATCCAAGTGAGTGATACTTTATGAATGTACGCAATTATTAATGTTAAACTGTTAAATATTATACAAACTTTCGAATATTGAAATCTAAAATATTCTTAGAAAACTATAAAACCAAAAAAAAATGGTTGCCTGTAAAGTCGGTTTTACGGGCGAAGATTTTACGTGACAACGTGTGGGAGAGAGACGCAAGGCATTCGGCGGGCCTCTCTCTCGTTCGGTGACTCATCGTAACGTTACCGAGCGTTACACTTTTTTATAAGTGACTCCCAGCCGCAACCTAATTTAAGACGTTGTCACGTCAATAATAATATAATATAGTAACAGTTCTCGATCACATGAAAAAAGCAAATGGCCTCCCAAAACACTAAAAATTTCAGCTATGTAAAATGTAAACAAATATTATAAACCTCACAAAACAAAAATGCATAATGTACATATTGTACGTAATTAGTTAGATTAATTGCGTCTATTCATTTTACTCGGGTTATATCCGATTGCTCACGACTATACTTCACGAGTAGTTCCGATCGCCGTCAGCAAGGCGCGCGCCGGCCGCGGCGCCAGTGATGCCAACTGTTCAAAAATTTCCCCCTTAAATTAACTTGAAAACACATTGAATTTCAACCAGAACTCCCCAACTATTATTTAAATATATAATTTATTACTTGGGGTACTTTCCACTGAGAGATCAAAACGCTGAAAATACTACTTCAGCCGACCGCAATTATTGTGTTTGCGGCAAAAACGACACTCATGATGTCATTATTTATATAAAAACTGTAATAAAAACCCAATAATACAATACATACAATTCAATACATACAAGGGGCAGTTTTCATACTCTGAAAACTGCCCCTTGGCACAATGTTCTAGATAATACTGACACCCATTTTGCTACAGATACATTTTATAATATCTTGTATAACGCTTTCGATACTTCTGTTCCCAAGAAAAAAAGACAATCCTCGGGCAACAGGCGGTATCCTGTCTGGTTCACTGCAGATATTGTTAGTGGTTTAAGACGAAAAAAACGACTGCATAATAAATGGAAACGTACTCGTTCCGAGCTAACCTATACTCAATTTAAGAACCTGCGTTCGGAACTGAAAACGAAAGTACAGGCAGCGTATAGCTCCCATTGCTCTGCCATTGAAAGCAGGTTGTTCAAATATCCAAAGCAATTTTGGCAGCACATTTCCAATTTAAAATCTAAGGGTGGGTTTGAACCAACTGTATCATTTAACGGTTCCTTCTATTCTGGAGCTAAAAGTGCTGAAGCATTCGCTCGATACTTCTCCAGCGTTTTTCTCCCTGATGTACCTAAACTAGATCCCAAATCAGAGCCTGTAAATGTAAATGCAGTAGGAACTAATATAATTCTTCCGTGCTTAACACCTGGAGACGTAGGAAAGGCTATTGATAAGCTAAAAGCACAAAGCTCGATAGGCACTGATAGTGTACCCCCATATGTCCTAAAAGCGTGCAAAGACATCTTTACCGTTCCGTTATGTCATCTGTTCAACACATCACTGAAAGCTGGAATATATCCTAAACAATGGAAATTATCTAGGGTCACACCTATTCCCAAAACGAGCGATCGACTATCAGTAGAAAACCACAGACCTATAGCTGTCTTGCCTTCTGTTGCTAAAGTTTTTGAGCTTGCACTACATAATATACTAATGAAACAGATCCGTGGAATTCTTTCTGACAACCAGCATGGTTTCCGTCCTGGTCGCTCTGTCAGTACCAATCTTCTAGCTCACGTCGACATAATTTCTAAGGCTCTTGACGCAGGCTATCAAGTGGACGTTCTATACTTTGATTTCTGCAAAGCCTTTGATAGAGTCGATAATGACGTCCTCCTTAAAAAGTTGTGCGCTCTTGGGTTCTCTCCTGGTCTAGTTCGTTTTTTCGCAGATTATCTTCGTGATCGGATGCAATTTGTGGGGTATGGATGTTTTGAGAGTGCCCCCTATCACACACGCTCTGGTGTTAGCCAAGGGTCAGTGTTGGGCCCTCTCTTATTTCTTATATTTATTAACGATCTTACAACCATTATTAAGTTTGCTAAGTGTTTACTGTATGCTGACGACCTCAAGATTATTATGATAATAAAATCTCTTTATGACTGTCTTCTTCTGCAAAAGGACTTGGATGCTGTACTACGCTGGAGTATTTCCAACAACCTTTTATTTAATATGAATAAGTGTAGCGTAATGACTTATGGGCGGAAGCTACACCCGATCATCTTTGATTACTCTATGGATGGTCATATTATTTCCCGTGTCCATAGTATCAAGGACTTGGGGGTGTACTTTGACAAAACTCTTACGTTTAAGGACCACATATATGCGACGGCTCAAGACAGTTTTAAACGTCTAGGTTTTGTACTTCGCAACGCTAGGGACTTTAAAAATCCCGCCGTTATAAAATTGCTGTACAACGCACTAGTACGCAGCAAGCTGGAAACAGATGCGTGTGTCTGGGCTCCTTATACAGCTACATCAACCCTGATGCTAGAAAAAATCCAAAAGGCGTTTCTCAGATTTTTATTTAGAAAAGTGTATGGTTACTACCCTTACATGTACCCAACGGGTTATCTCTTGGGTATCTTGGGTTACCAGTCTCTTGAGGTGCGACGAGGTGTAGACCTAATATTTGTTGCCTTAAAAATTCTTCGCAACATAATAGATTGCCCCGAACTCCATGCCTTAATTTTCCGCTTGTATGTGCCTGATAACTATTTGAAGCACCGTCCTAGCCGTCGGCCAAAATTATTTGCACTGCCGACATGTCGGACTGTCGCGAGAGCTGAGTCCCCACTGTACAGAGCATTAAATTTGCTCAACGCCCTTCTGTCGGCCAATCCTGAGTGTGATGTGTTTGCTGATAAATGGATGGATGTGAAGAGAGTATGTATAAGATTCTGTGAGAATAAGTATCAAAGGGTATCTTCTGTTACTATTTAATTTGTGTAGTTAACTGTTTGTGTATTTTTTGTGACAATGTTATCACTAATTTTAAGTTAAGATAGTGCTTAGTTGTAGTTAATTATTGTAATTGGGGTAACCCGTTTTAATTAACTTTAATAATAAATAAATAAATAAATAAATATACATTTTTGCTTAAAAAATTTCACGCCCATGAATATAATAGAACCGTTTTCCACCCCGAAGGGAAGAAAACGATTATTTTAGGTCGTGCCGAGGCTTGACCTTTCGGAGATTAACCTTCGTTACTTTACCTCAATGCAGTGTTCAAAAGTTCCATACTTACGTCTGATAGTGTGTAGAGAGGCGACGCAGGGCGCGGGGCGCGGGGAGGTAGGTTCCCCGCACCCCGCACCTCGCGAGTCGGCGGCGCGCGCGACGTAGCGAGCTTCGACAGTACTAGTCTTCGAAAAGCCGGCAAGGCCCTTACTCCAGGTCAAGCCTCGGCACGACCTAAAATAATCGTTTTCTTCCCTTCGGGGTGGAAAACGGTTCTATTTTAGTTCGGTGCCTTCGGCTTGACCTTTCGGAGACGTGCTCTACCATCTGCCGGCGCCTCAAGCGTACTGTGACTATTCTAGCAAGGTAAGGTGTTTCAAGGAAACGGCAGAGAATATAATATTATGCACTCAATTTGCACTTCATTACGTCATAGGAAGATAGTAAATTCTTAAGCAATACCGCAGTATAGCAATATTGCTATACAGTCCGGTAAAGAACCCGAACAAAAATCATATTAAAGCGTTTTAACTTTATCATTATAATCACAGCCGCTGATACTTCTAGAACTTTAATGTTATTAATTAACTATTACAGTTATAATCACAATTCACAGCTCTGGTAGCGAGATCAGGCAACTTTACTTAATTGTTTAAAGTGTTGGTACTAGAAGAGCGGGGACGATCTACAGTTCTGCTATAATGTATAATGCTTTACTGCTGTAAGAAATTACTGGAGCCCCGCCAGTTACGTCTCGACAGAATCCTTCAAGTGGAACATAGATGATGCAAACTTCTCCCCGAGTAGTAATAAACCAGTTAAACAAGCCTTCTTGAGCCCTCCTTTCTGAAGAGCATTCAGTCAAACATTTTATACATTTGACCAAATCTAAAGAAGAATCTTCCGAAGATATCACCTCCCAAACTGACTGTCGAGTTTTGATACCAGCCATCTTCGATCCAAAAACCGGCTAGCATTTGAAAGATTCCTCTAAAATCCGACAGTATTGTTCCTCTATTCTAAATAGTGTTAAATCGTGAATCCTTCGTCTTAATGCCAATAACAAAAGAAGAGCTACATGACGTGACTCCTGAAAGATACTCAGCGATGGAGCATTCCTTTTTAACCATTCTAACTATATGATCCTGTACATTCCATATTGTGGAAGTTAGGCCTATCCCCCTCAGCATTACAGTTACCTGGGGGTGTGAAGAAAGATGACTCTACTGAGATGGATCAGCCTAGTATACTATCATTGATTTATGTACCAATATTTTAGCATAAGCCAAGTTTTTTCCTTTGGCCAGATATCCTAAGTGAGACGATAAGACCAGTGGGCGAGGCCGACTAGGATTTCCCCCATTCTTTTTCCTTCCGAGACCCACTTTTTTCAGGCTAACCTATAAGGTCTTCCATATAGAGTGCCGCCAAACGGACTGCAACAGATCCACATAATCAGGCTTCAAACCGGACACTAACTCACTCCGCCGGCCGCCCCGTACCTTCCAAACCTCTTGATAGCTATTGGCTATTGACGTTTCTATTGACGTTTCGACCAAGTGCTGATTCAGGTCTTGAATCTCGAAGGGTGTCTCTAAGGATCTGCGTTTTAGAGTTCCTCTCCAAAAAGCTTTCTTCCATCGGGGCACCTCCACTAGAAAAACCCCCAGATGTCCTGTTGAGATGCTAAATAGCCTTGGGAATTAACGGAGGGGGTGGAAAGACCCCAGCCAGATTGAAATGCCACTCCTGACTGAACGAATTTATGAATCTCGCCTCTGCGTCCCTTGCATCCATCATCACATAGCAGGGAACCACTCTGGACTGGTGAGTAGCGAAGAGGTCGACTCGAGGTATTCCCTCACTTCATCAAAACAAAAGTTGTTGTCCACCCGCTCAGATGTCCATCTGGAAGATCATAGACCTGGACAGTCGATCTGCTACCGTGTTGTACCTGCCTGGTATATTGTAAGGCTTGAATGGTGACCTCCAATCGATTTGATCGATCTTCTAGAAGGATCACTGAGCGTATACTCCGGTGGTTACGAATATACGCCACAACAGTTTTGTTGTCCGACTGAAGCATCAACGACTGGCCTTGCACCGCTGTTTGAAATTTAGACGGGGTCGGTTAGATACTATGAATAGTTCAAGTCATCCAAATTCCAGCCAGCCGATGCTGACCCAGCTGTATGCCCCCGCCGAAATCTGACGAGTCCGTCGAGACAAAGATTGTGGGCTCGGGTATGAAAAATCTTTCCCAGGTTTCGAAGGTGTTGAATCTACCAAAAACAATCAGCCCTGTTCAAAGCTGGCATGACCAACTTTTTGAAGGGTTTCTTCTTTCAAAACCCTTGCTACCTTTTGGAGGTTTCGAGTGTAAAGCTCCAAAGGGCAAGCCAAAGGACCCTTGACGCGAACCCTAGCTTTTATAAGTTGTAGACTTCCATTCCCCCTGGCATCTTTGAAGATGTTCTGAAGATCCGACGAGTACCGTACTATCTTCGCGCGTCGGGTAAAAACTTTCTATATAGTAAGTCGGCTTGATTACAGACTTTTCCAGACACACAACCCATCCGAGACTTTGCAGAAAACTCAACGCAGATTGAACCTGATTCTCGAGCAATAAAGAATCCTGATGAGCAAACTGAAAGTCATCCAGGTATACTAGTGCCCGGATGCCTCTTGATCTTAAGACGCTCGTAACTCAATTTGTGAGACGAGAAAAGACCACAGGCGTGCTTAATAAACCGAACGGAATACTTGTCAACTTGGACAGTTCTCCAGCCAGATTACTTAGCTATTCTCACTAGTAATCGGAGTGAAGGAGAAATTTGGGGATATGATTTTTATTTACCAAAAGAAATTTCCAAGGATTTAAAAAAGGCGTTTTTAAACGTCTTAAATCGAAGACCTGCCGAATCTTCCCGTTCTGTTTGAGAATAAGAAACATTCGCGACAGAAAAATCGTTGTCCGTCTCATCCGACTGTTGAGGCGGCTGCTCAATGGTCTTTTCGACCATTATCTCGAACATCCTGTCCATCTTTTCCTCTCTGATGGGTCAGACAGATCTGAAGCCATAAGGAAACTAGACCCTAGAGTGCCCGACAGGTAAACGGGACACCTGATGGAAAGCAACTACCGTCGCCCATGGACACTCGCAACATCAGAAGCACTGCAGGTGCGTTGCCGGCCTGTAATACCTCAATCGTGGGTATCGCAGACACAATAGATTTTAATTGTTAGGCGGCAGCCGGCTGCCGCTTGGGGATTGGCGGGTTAAGAGGGAATATGCTCCCTTCTTGAAGGTTTGCAGGTCGTATAGGTCCGGAAATACTGCTGGCGACAGTTCGTTCCTGAGTTTTACAGAGTGCGGCAGAAAGTTGCGCCAAAGACGCACAGTAAAATACTGCCACTTATGAAGGTGATGAGGATGGTATATTTTTCGCGTGGAGCGATGGTAAAAAGTTGCAGGAGGTATGATTCCGAACAATTCCTCAGAGCACTCCCCGTGATACAACCGATAGAGGATGCAGAGTGAAGCTACATCTCGGCGTAATTCCAAGGGGTCCGGCCTGTTTGAAATACTATGACAGACAACAATTCAACGGCCCTTCGTTGGATACGATCCAGAGGGAGCAGTTGGTATTTTGGCGCCCCTGTCCAGAGATGATAACAGTATTCCATATGAGGCCGAACCTGCGCCTCGTAGAGTTGTAGGCGTTGGTCCAGACTAAAATACTGTCTTGCTCTGTTAAGAACATCAAACTTCTTCGAGGCTAACTTGGCCTTACCCTAATCTAGATGATATCGCAACTGGACTTCGCTCGATATGTTTTCGCCAAGTATTTCAATGTTAAGAGATATTGTTAAAGATGTGCTCTCAAAACGATACGACCTTTGGTGACTTTTTAGTGGTGAACGCACAGACTTTTGACTTGACGGGGTTGAATTGGACTGAGTTACGTTTACCCCATTCAAAGACTTTCTCCAATGAATTCTGTATTTTAGACACAAGTTCGTTTCGACTCTCATTGACATTTAGCCGAGAAATATGGGGGGAGCCGGTATATAGGGCATCACCTGTACTATCATCCGCATGAATGCCGTTGGTATGTAACATATCATTGATATTATTCAGTATGAATAGGGTAGACGATAGCACACAGCCCTGAGGGACACCAGCATCAACAGACTGAGTTTCCGAGCATTAGTCGTTAATTACGACATAACTTATGCTTCTATTTGTTAAGAAACTTGTGACCCACTTGCATAATTTGAATTAACTTGTGAAAACCGATCCGTATGATGGAAGCTTTGATCTGCTCTGCCTCCTTTCTCGATATCATTAATGACTTTAATGGAGCGATCTAATATCTCAGTCCTAGTCGCGAACCCCCGAATTCGATTGATGACTGTCGGAGGACCCACTATCAGCACCCGCGTGAACGCCAAGTCTAAAAGCTTTTTGCGGAATATCCCGGTAGGCTTTCTCCGACAGCTGGTGGTCCGCATCCGGGTTGAAGGCCTTAACAAGACCAAGCGTGGGTATTGGAAACACTGACTTTTTTAGAGTGGAACCCTGTACAGTCTACAGTGTCTCTGAAAATCTCCTCCCTGAAAGGCTTCTTTACTTCCCATCTTGTCCAGTAGGCTAGCTCCTGTGCGTTAGCACCAACACCTTCAACCTTCCTAGGATCTCCTCGTCCTGAATCGTATGCACCCGGCTCCTCCAGTAAGGTCCCCAGAGTAACAAAATCACAAACATTCGCCATCTGTAGCAAAGCAAAAAGCTTTATCAGGTATAGCTCATGTTTCAGGGGTCCCGAGCTGTGCATCTCCACCTTGAAGCGCGCCTCCCGATTTTGAGACGTACGTCTCAATTTTTGAGACGCGCGGCCTAGTATTCGAGCCGCGCGACCTAATATTGGGACGCGCGTCTCGATTTTTGAGCCGCGCGTCTCGATTTTCGAGCCGCGCGTCTCGTTTTTCGAGCCGCGCGTCTCGATTTTCGAGCCGCGCGTCTCAATTTTCGAGCCGCGCGTCTCGATTTTTGAGCCGCGCGTCTCAATTTTCGAGCCGCGCGTCTCAATCTTCGAGCCGCGCGTCTCCATTTTTGAGCCGCGCGGCCTAGCTATCGAGCCGCTTGTGCGGGCACATAGCATTAAAAGGCTTGCGATAAGCCGCGGATGTGGCTGAATGGCCGACATACCAACGTTAAGCCATGGATGTCGCTGAATAGCCGACATACCAACGTTAAGTCATGGATGTGGCTGAATAGCCGACATACCAAAGTCAAGTCGTGGATGTGGCTGAATGGTCGACATACCAACGTTAAACTGTGGATGTGGCTGAATAGCCGGCATACCAACGTTAAGTCATGGATGTGGCTGAATGGCCGACATACCAAAGTCAAGTCGTGGATGTGGCTGAATGGCCGACATACCAACGTTAAGCATCCATAACAGTTGCAGCCATGTGGCAGACAACCAAAACTTTTGCATTTCCATTCCATTGTATAAATCTTTTACTATCGCCACACTCCACACACTGAAAGAGACATAAGTTAAAAACAAGTGGTAAACTTACCATTTATTCGAACAATAATCCGAATCCCGAACGTTACAACAACGTTTAATCAGAACACTATAAAACACTACACATCGGTTGGGTAACAAAAGCGTACTGTCGAAGCTCGCTACGTCGCGCGCGCCGCCGACTCGCGAGGTGCGGGGTGCGGGGAACCTACCTCCCCGCGCCCCGCGCCCTGCGTCGCCTCTCTACACACTATCAGACGTAAGTATGGAACTTTTGAACACTGCATTGAGGTAAAGTAACGAAGGTTAATCTCCGAAAGGTCAAGCCGAAGGCACCGAACTAAAATATGATATTTTTACTCCCTAAAATACGCACTATATATTTAATTTTTCCCTATTAAAAGTGGGATATCCCCATAGTTGGCAACACTGCTGGTGTCTGCCGCAGAGCTTGCAGTACACAATCGCATTCGATATTCATGGTTGTGTGCGTTTTCGGCTGTGCACGGACACACTCACACATACGCGCAAGGCAGGCACCTCAACACTGAGCCTATCTTGACCTCTCGTGAACCCGTTCGCGCGTGTACCTGATTACATGTTGCTATTTTATAAATTGAGGCGTTTTAAATGTGTATATTTATTTTTTTACTATATTTTTTACTATTATGTATTATTAAAAAATTAACGTCATGAGTCATTTAAAAAGTACGAAAGTTAAATTAAAATATCTGTTATCTGTGAATGGCAAGCACTGCCTTTTTGCCTATAAAGACCGCACGCGCATGCTTTTATACCTGTAACGCATAAGAAAAGTCATTTATAAAATCAATTAAAATTCAATTTGGAGCTACATTACATTGACATAATTTACACAATTATGTCGTAGTTTCACCAAAAATTATCGAATTGAATGTCATATGTACCTTTACGACGTTGTAGCTCCTAAATATAACCACAATCAGCGGGGCGCCCGGCGCAACTGGCTGTCCGGACGTTGTAGCATCAGAAATGTCGCCATTTCGATCAATTCCACAATGACAATCACGCTCCATCGCGGAAAATACACATAAAAACATTACGGTCGCTGTTTCTCCGGGTGTAAATATACTTTTGGAACATAATGACATAAATAACTCACTTTTGAAAAAATAGGTAATTACGACGTTGTTGTACCAAATGAGCGATATTGTATTAAATTCCTCTATGATCAGTATACAGGAGATACGCGACGAAAAATCTTGCGCGTGCGTCACCGCTCGCTTATGAGTCCCTTATGATTTGCCACCCGCGGGTGGTACTTACAGTTCGATGCCTATTCGCGCGAGTGGGACAGGCCTGACATAGGTAACTTTTTACTGATGAACAAATAGGTACCTATGACATATTATGAATTATGATTTAGATGTACAGGAATAAACATAGGATTCAAATATGTACATGATATTTTGTGTTTAGTCTAAGGAAGATATTTAGGCCAATATAATGTGTATACGTATACTCATATAGATATTATGTTGTTGTTGTACCCTAACTCCTAACTTCTTAGGAATTGGACCTTCCATCATCAGCTGAGCAGGGCCGTCTCTAGCCTATGTGGCGCCCGTGTGCAAATATTACCCTAGCGCCCCCTAGCGCGCGCGGTTAATATGAAATGGGTACAGAGCTACAGACTACAGAGTACAAGTACAGTTTGTCAATTGTGCGGCCGCTTATGGTTGAGGACCAGTGCTGGTCCTAATCTCAGGTGGTGCGAATACCAAAAGTGGCGCCCTTATAAATAAATAAAAAATTCGGCCAAGTGCGAGTCGAACACACGAAGGGTTCCGTATGATTATAAAGCAAAAATAGACAAACAATTACGTTTTTTTATGGGAGCCCCATGTTTATTTTTAAGTACAAAGACAATTAAGTCTTTTGTGAATATTTCAACTTTCAAGTGCCTACGTGTACTCACTAGCGTTGCCAGATTTTTTTAGTGCCAAGTCGGGTCCTCGCAACGTTTTGAGTGAAAAAGCGGGATTCTTCAGTCAAAAGCGGGACAAAGTAAAATAATCGGCTAAGTGCGAGTAGGACTCGCGCACGAAGGGAAGGGAATATTTATTTTGTTTTTAGTATTTGTTGTTACGGGTAACCAGCGTTGCCAAATGCCAGATGACCTGATTTTTTCATCAAAATTAAATGTCCCGCGCGGGACTGGCAGAGTCAGGCTTTTCGGGGAAAGCCCGAACGTACGTGCAGCGTGCTGAGATAGAAAGGTGCGTAATGAAGACAAGAGTGAGGATGAATAGAGGGATGGATTTTCTTTGGCTACTTTTGCTATCTATTTGTTCTATTGTCACGTTAGCATTATTTTAACGCAAATAAAAAGATAAAAATTTAAAACATTTTTGATTTTATACCTTTTTAGGGTTCCGTACCCAAACGTAAAAACGGGACCCTATTACTGAGACTTCGATGTCTGTCCGTCTGTCCGTCTGTCCGTCCGTGCGTCTGTCTGTCACCAGGCTGTATCTCAAAAACCGCTATAGCTAGAGAGTTGAAATTGAAAGTGTGTGTCTGTTGCCGCTATACGAGTATACACTGATATTTTTTAGAAATACAACCAATATGATAAATAATTTCAGAAACCAATAGAAAATCTAGAAGTGTCTATCTTTACGCCATCTGTTGCAAATTCTAAAAATTAAAAGAAAGAAAATGCCCTTCTCACCAGTATGAATTAATGAATGTATTTTTAAGTACTTTTGACATATTCTATACTAATATTATAAAGCGGAAGAGTTTGTTTGTTTGAACGCGCTAATCTCAGGAGCTACTGGTGCGATTTGAAAAATTCTTTCAGTGTTAGATATCCCATTTATCGAGGAAGGCTATAGACTTTATTATTTTATCACGCTAAAAGGGGTGACAGACGTACGAAATTAAAGTACGCGGGTTTTAAGTTCGCGAACTTACTGGGCTCGCGTCGGTGACACACGAGAATCACTGAATTACACTGGATTACCATGCCCTCAGGCTCGCGGCTCACGGCTCGCGACTCTTTGCTGACACACAGGCGATTAAGATCGTCGAGCCATAAGTCCGCGTACGTACTCGCGTGTCTGTCACCCCCTTTAGACTAATAGGAGTGAATAAATAGAGGAAAATGTGGAAAAAACGGGGGAAATTATTTAAAAGGGCTTATCTCACGATCTACTGGAGCAATTTTTCTGTTATTTGGCACAGATAAGTAGTCCACGTTAAGGATCATAGGCTATTTTTTGTAGACTAATTTGTCTGTGAAATATCTAATTTACCAGTTACGCGGGCGAAGCCGCGCAGAACGTCTAGTAATAATATATTGCAGTTATATGGTTTCTCACCAGTATGAACTAATAAGTGTTATTTAACTCCCCTCTTCTTAAGAATTTCTTTTGACTTATATCACAGTTATATGGTTTCTCACCAGTATGAATTAGCATGTGTTCTTTTAAGTGGCTTGTTTGTGCGAATTTCTTTTGACAAATATTGCAGTTAAATGGCTGCTCACCAGTATGAATAAGCAAGTGTTTTTTTAATTCCGATCCTCGTAAGAATTTCTTTAGGCATATGTCACAGTTATATGCTTTCTCACCAGTATGAATTAGCAAGTGTTTTTTTAATTCCGATCCTCGTAAGAATTTCTTTAGGCATATGTCACAGTTATATGGTTTCTCACCAGTATGAATTAGCAAGTGTTCTTGTAAGTTTTTTTTTCTTCTAAATTTCTTTTGACAAAAATTGCAGTTATATGGTTTCTCACCAGTATGAATTACTAAATGTTTTTCTAAGTTACAGCGTAATGTGAATTTCTTTTGACATATGTCACAGTTATATGGTTTTTTGCCAGTATGCATTAGCAAGTGTTCTTGTAAGCTGTCTTTTCTTCTAAATTTCTTTTGACAAATATTGCAGTTAAATGGTTTCTCACCAGTATGAATTAGCAAGTGTCGGTTTAAGTTGCTTGTTTGTGTGAATTTCTTTTGACAAATATTGCAGTTAAATGGTTTCTCACCAGTATGAATTACTAAATGTTTTTCTAAGTTAGAGCTACCTGTGAATTTCTTTTGACATATGTCACAGTTATATGGTTTCTCACCAGTATGAATTAGCAAGTGTCGGTTTAAGTTGCTTGTTTGTGTGAATTTCTTTTGACAAATATTGCAGTTGTATGGTTTCTCACCAGTATGAATAACTAAATGTTTTTCTAAGTTAGAGCGTAATGTGAATTTCTTTCGACATATGTCACAGTTATATGGTTTCTCACCAGTATGAATTAATAAGTGTCGTTTTAAGTCCGATCTTCGTAAGAATTTCGTTTGACAAATATTGCAGTTAAATGGTTTTTCGCCAGTATGAATCAATAATTGCCTTAGCAACCTGCTTTTAGTCGGAAACATTTTTAAGCAAACATCACAGATGAGTTGTTCCTTGTGACTCTTGTACTGTGCCTTTTTGTCGTCATTTTCTACGCTCTGTTCACCAGCGCACTTCCCCTTGTCCCCAACATGTTCTTCTGTGGCTGTGTGCTGCGTGGGGGGACTTTGGCGTACATACTTGTCAATGACACTTTGACTCAACTTTAGTAATTTCAATTCAAGCACCCTTGAGCCTTGCCAATCATCAATGCGGTCAACGCTCAATGATTCCTGTTTGCAAACAGCATCACTATCTGACACATCATCATCTTCAAATTTTAACACGGGTGCATAATCTTCTCCATACGTATTTGTATTTTCTTCAGATTGTTCTTCAATTATTTCTATAAGAAAATTTTTTTAACTTTACAAACTTAAAATCTAATCAATAATTATTAATTATATATATAATATATTAATTATATATAATTAATAATATTATTAATTATATATATAATTATTAATTATTGATTAGTGTATTTTAATTTATAATAATTATAAAATACATTATATGTACTCAATTTCACAAAGTTAAAAGGGGCAGAGCAGTTAAGTGGCAAACAGAACACTACAAATGTAGCCCATCTGGAATATGAATACATAAAGTACAGTATAGTATACATTACCACATTCATCGTATTGTTCAGTCTTTATGTCCGGCTCCTCTTTTATATTATCTGCGGTAGGATGTGTTGTGGAAATATTTTTCTTCTTATAGATCGATAGTTCTAACAAAGATCCAATTGCTCCAATGTCAGTATCAGTCTGTAAATTATAGAATATAATATTATATTTTATGAGTGACACAAAAATATTTTTTTATCCACAAATAAAAATATACAAATAAACTAGATGACGCCCGCAACTCCGTTGCGCCAAAATTCGTTTATCGCGCGGGAACCGTACATTTTTCCGGGATAAAAAGTATCCTATGTCCTTTCCCGGGACTCAAAGTACCTCCATGCCAAATTTTAGCAAAATCGGTTCAGCGGTTCGGGCGTGAAGAAGTAACAGACAGACAGACAGACAGACACACTTTCGCATTTGTAATATTATATAATATATAATATAATAAATAGGACAAAAAAAGGTATTAAATTACGAGAAAAATAATTGAAAATAAGAAAATGAATTGTAGTGTGAATAATTATAGCTCTTAATTATCAAAACGCACGGCCGTGCGCGGCCAAGTTCCAGCAGGCCGCGCGCTTGCCGTGCACTATTTACACGATGCACATGCGACACGTGCATATTACTATGTAGCTCAATGCCTATTGCGAGTACAAAGATAAAATTATACCTACGTAATTATATACTAGTACTTAAGCAGTATACCAAATTTCATAGATATAGCTTCGGTAGATCCTGAGATATCTCCCTGTAAAAATAGCTAATTTTGGCACTGACTCACTCACTCACTCACTGACCGGTAATCAAAACCTCTAGGCCACTTCCAATTGTCCTAGCGTTATGAAATTTGGCACACAGGTCGGGTGTTTTATATAGATTAACAAAAAATTCAGAAATTTTAGAAATTGGTCAAGCGTGAGTCGCTTCATCTACGAAATTAAGAGGCCACTTCAAATTGCCCTAGCGCAAACGTTATGAAATTTGGCACGCAGGTCGAGTGTTACGTATGGATTAAAAAAAATTGCGAAATTTAAGGAATCGGTCAAGCGTGAGTCGATTCATCTTCGAACTTAAGATGCCACTTCCAATTGTCCTATCGGTATGAAATTTGGCACACAGGTCGTGTGGTATAAAATATGTAGATTACAAAACAATAAAGAAATTTAAGAAATCGGTCAAGCATGAGTCGGCTCATCTACGAGCTATAGATAAAAATTCTTATGTACCAGTGATAAAATGAGAATAAGAAGGAGGGTGGGAGGAGGATGCGGGGGGGGGGGTATAACATAATATTGTCATCTATAATGCACTGCACTGTATAGCTTATTAAATAAATACTGTTAACTTAATGATTTGGCTTCTATTGATAGTTTAACAAATACCACTAATGCAATCCATCGAAAGTATTGAAATCCCATCCAAAACATGCCTGTAAAAATGGGGCCAAGTTCGTATCGGCTAATTTTGGCCTAAAAAAGAGTTGAAATCCAATCCAATGCAAGTTCAGATGCACTTCATCGATCGAAATCATCTTCATCCACAGCCTGATCCATAATACTTCTAAATTTGAACTTGGCAGGTTTTCGTGCTATACGTAACACTTGATTAATTGTATAATTAAATAATATAATTATATAATTAAATTAACCTGTATAATTTTCACGCTTGTATAGTTTTAAGTCGTTATCGATGGTTAGCCTGAATCGATTTGGCAGGTTAATTTAATTAAGGTTGTAAATTTTATATACTTAATTAAATTAACAAATGTTACGTATAGCACGAAAACCTGCCAAGTTCAAATTTAGAAGTATTATGGATCAGGCTGTTGATGAAGATGATTTCGATCGATGAAGTGCATCTGAACTTGGCATTGGATTGGATTTCAACTCTTTGTTAGGCCCAAAATTAGCCGATAGGAACTTGGCCCCATTTTTACAGGCATGTTTTTGATGGGATTTAGTTGTAAGTGACTTGTAAAATTTCCAAAGGCAAAATAAGAGAACTGTTTACCTGACTAACATCATAATATTGTATCTTATTTTAGCAAATAAAAGATTTCTATTCTATTCTATAAGTATAAATACAGGGTGCAATTAAACCTTCCTGCCAAATTTTGATATATTGATACTTGTTAAAAATAAAAATACACGTATTTTTTCTTTTATAGTCACTCAGTACTAAAATGTTGAGAAATAGCTTTCGAAAGTTATCCTAAAAAACAGTACAATCAATGGACACAATGCGTCAGCCGCGCGTGACGTGCCCTCGCGCGCGCGCCTCATCCCGCGTCACCCCCTCTCATTCCCTCGCACCCGCGAGTGACCATTCTGCAACGATTTTTAATGGGATAAAATATGTCATTGAAAAAAATAACACCCAATTTTTTTTTGGTCAAATGGACTGTCCTAATGATATCTAAGCCCTGGAAAAAATTTGGCAGGAAGGTTTAATTGCGCCCTGTATACTACAGTCACAGAATTTGCTACATAATATACACACACTGGCAAAATTAGCGGAACATAGGTAAATAGGACCACAACTTGAATTCAAGTGGGCTGTGTGAAATCCTTTTTTATAGTTTCTAAGCTCATTTAAGGCCTAATACAACGAGGATTAGTGAAATTTCATGTTTTTATTTTCACTAGAACTTTGACCAGAAGTAATTATAAGCATTTAAACATTTATTGTAGGTTTGTTACGTTCTTTGCCAAGGTTCCAGTCAGCTTAGAATTTTGATTTAAATCCATTTACCATTAAAAAAAGAGTAATAAAGAATGATACTTCCAGATGTTTATTTCGTCTAGAATTCAGTGAAAGTAAATGTAGGAAAAAATATTTTTACACAAAAATGTTTCAATTATGATTTTGAAGGTTAGGGTCAGCTTCGTTTTTGATAAATAGTAACAATCCGCTGCTCCAGTCCGCTGGGAGCGCCCTCCTCGGGCCAGGCGGCAACACCGGCCGGCCCTGGTTGCCTCTTTGCTTCACCGCGGTTGTCCAAGCCGCGGTTACTAGAGCCCCACCGCCACGACAAGGCGAGCAACCATCGGGGGGAGGATAAAGCACCTGGAGCAGACAACATTACCAATGAGCAATTAATTGAAAACATGGAACACATTGCTCCCATACTAACAATAATATTTAATGAAATTATAAAAACTGAGAATATTCCGGAACAATGGTTGTCCTCTACCATCACGTTGATACATAAGAAAGGCACTAAAGATGACATAAATAACTACAGGCCAATCAGCCTTAAGTCGAACATCTATAAAATTTTCGTCAAAGTAATACTTAATCGAATAAGCAGTATATTAGACGAAAACCAACCTCGAGAGCAAGCCGGATTCAGGAACAATTTTTCAACAGTAAATCATATCCACGTGGTTAAACAAATTTTCGAGAAATGCAGAGAATATAATTTCCCACTGTATTGCTGCTTTGTAGATTATTGTAAAACTTTCGATTCACTTGAACATGAAATGATATGGAGAGCCCTTAATAACCAAGGAATAGAAAACAAATATACTAGAATACTTAGAAATATATACGAAAACAGCACAGCAAAGATTAAGCTAGAAAAAGAAGGAAAAGAGATTAAGATTAGAAGGGGCGTTCGACAGGGTGACCCTATCTCTCCCAAGTTGTTCAGCGCTGTTCTGGAAGAAATATTTCGAAAAATCGAGTGGAAAGAAAAAGGATTGACTATAAATGGCGAAAAGTTAACCCACCTTAGATTTGATGATGATCTGATTGTATTTTCCCCAACAAAAGAAGGGCTGCAAGAAATGTTAACTGACCTGGAAGTAGAAAGCCAAAAAGCAGGATTGATGATGAATACATCGAAAACCAAAATAATAACTAATAGCACCGAAGAACCTGTAACTGGGGGAGGCAGAACTATTGAATATGTCAGCGAGTATATTTACCTGGGTCACTTAATATCTACATATGACCTCATGTCGAAAGAAATAGATAGACGTATTTCCAATGCCTGGAAACGATATTGGAGCCTAAAAGAAATAATGAAAGATAGGCAAATTAATATGGAGATTAAAAGAAAACTTTTCGATACATGTATCTTACCAATTCTTACGTATGGTTGCCAGAGATGGGCATTGAACAAAGCACAAATAAGGAAATTAACGACATGTCAAAATGCAATGAATAGAAGCATGATGGGAAAAAAACTCTCAGATAAGATTAGGATAGAAACTATAAGAAATAAAACAAAAACAAAAAATGTAATAGTTACCATCAAAAGACTAAAATGGAAATGGGCAGGGCACATAGTACGTGGCAAAGATAAATGGAGTAAATCAATACTTTCTTGGTTCTTGGGCCACTTTAAACGGAAACGTGGACGTCTCCCCAGGCGATGGATAGACGATATAAAAAAGATTGCAGGTCCCACGTGGTCTAGAACAGCTAAAGACCGATACACCTGGAATATGTTGGAGGAGGCCTATGCCGTGCAGCAAAAAGATAGCAAATAGAAATATTAAATATGTTATAGAATATTAAAAATAAATTAGAAATAAGGATTAAGTAAATAAGCATAAAAATGTCTTGTAAATGTGTGATATCTGAATAAAGGCTATTATTATTATTATTATTAAATAAATAATAATGATCAGTAAATTTGGATAACCAGTAAGTCTGGCTCTGACATGAATTACATAAGTTGCACAGATCTTGCAAAAGAATTAGGTTCATCACTTTGTCGAGCTCTGCCAGGATTTCATGCCTTCACAGGTTCCGATTATACTGTAGATTTCGTCCGCAAAGGAAAAATCAAGTCGCTGAATGATATCAATAATGATGATAAAATCATCGTTATTGATATCATTTAAAAAAAAACGCCACTGAACCTCGATGTGTATTAAATGAACCCACTGAATGTGGATGGCAATTAAATGATAATAAATTAGAACCACTGTGGTATAAAGGCCCAGCAGCACTTCAAAGGTAGAAGAAATTTTACAAGCACAGATGCATATTACGGAAGAATCAGAGGAAGAGTTATATGAAGAAGATAAAGAAGCAACAAATAGTAATCATTGGAATATTGATGATATTGACTTTGACGATTATTTAAGTTCTAAACTATGTTTTAGCATTTAAAACACTAATATATAATTGATACGTGTTTTAAATATATTAAAATATATTATTGGATCCATCCAAAATATTTTTTTTCTATTATTCCTTTGATCGTATTTGATTCGTGAGTGAAAGAATCGCATGACTAACATTTTATAACGTTAGGACAATTTCTCATTTTTTTCTTTATAATTTGAATAACCTTGTAACACACAAGCCACACACAAGTTACAAGCTTGTAACTTACCTCCTTACCTAATGCCTCCATTTATGCAAAAATGACAATTTTTTAACTTTTACTTATCAGGTTCATCCACTCACGTCTTCATTTATAATATATATAATTTATAATTTCAAATCGAATAAATAATTCGAGTTTATTATCTAAAGTTATATTAATAATATCAATTATTTATAAAAAAATAAGATTAATCTTATATATAAAATTTCCCTGTCACAATGTTAGTTACCGTACTCCTCCGAAACGGCTTGACCGATCTTTATGAAATTTTATATGCATATTCAGTAGGTCTGAGAATCGGCCAACATCTATTTTTCATACCAAAAAACCCAAAAATTATTTATATGGCAAAACAACGTTTGCCGGGACAGCTAGTTTTATATAAAATAAGGGGGCAAATGAGCAAACGGGTCACATGTTGGGAAGTAACTTCTGTCGCCCATGGACACTCGCAACATCAGAAGAGCTGTAGGTTCGTTGCCGTCCTTTTAAGAGGGATTAGGGTAATAGGGTGAAGGAGGGTAGAGAAGGGAATAGGGTAGGGCAGGGGTTCCCAACCTTTTTAGCCTGCGGCGTAGTTACATGTTAAAAATTACGCGCACAGTTTGGGAACCCCTGGAGTAGGGGATTACGCCTCCGGAAAACTGACTCACTCGGCGAGCGCTGTTTCACGCTGGTGTTCTGTGAGCCCATGGTATTGAAATGTGTCGGACATATTATCTAACTTATCATCATACCAGGACCGAAAGTTTAATGACATTGTATATAAGAAAAACTAATGTGGTTTAAATTATTCAATGACGGGATCCGAGGCGAAGCGGTTCTATTAAGCGAAACGATACTAAGAGGGAATAGTGTAATAGGGCAGGGGAGCGTAGGGGAAGGGAATAGGGTACGGGATTGGGCCTCCGATAAACTCGGCGAAACACAGTGCAAGCGCTGTTTCACGCCAGTTTTCTGTGAGCGCGTGGTATTTCTCCGGTCGAGCCGGCCCACTCGTGCCGAAGCATGGCTCTCCCACGGTAAAAAACGATTTATTCACTATAGTTTATAGAAAACGAGTTCAGAGTCGACTAACTTTAAGGTGGTTTGCTGAACATTTCCGGCCATTTGTGAGCCCGCAAACCAACATAATCTTAAAGTAGACATTGCAAGGAACAAATTACAAAAAAAATAATCATGACACGTAATGAGGGCAAAATGACCTCCCTCATCACACACTTAAAGAGGCTTGCCTGACTCACTTTCGGCCAAAAAAATTGGTTTGCGTATTTTTTTCCTGAAAGGTAAAGAAATGTTCTATTGAATACACTTTAGGCAAACCAGTGCACATGGTGCGAGCAAAACATTTATCAATTTTTTTTTTTCAAAATTTTTTTTACCTACTTTTTGTAAATCCACGCAAACCGAGCGTTTCGAGTAGCTATAGTTCTAAACTATCTATTTTCATCAAAAAATTTCATGCACACTATGAGGGCACTTTTGAGATTGACAGCCCCCGGACCAAGAGACATGCAACAAAAGTACTAAATTAAAGCTGCTAGACAGCTACATTTTCACAAATTTTATATGCAAGCAGTACTAAGCCTGGATACATACAACAAAGTGTTAGTATTGGAGTCCCCTTTAACTATTATGTTACGGTTTCACTTCTGAAGTACCTTATTCTGGCAGAGACCATCAACAAGGCCCCGTGTCTGCACGGCCAACTGCTGCAGCCGGTGACACTGCTGCAGTCTCGTCTGGCAGATGTAACACATCCAGCACTCACTGTCCCAAACCTATTATTGAAAAAAAAACAAAAATCAAAGTATGAGTGACATAGAAAATATATTTTTATAGTTAGTTATAATTAGTATAGTTATAGAAAATAGGTATATTTTGTAGTTTCACCAATGTCACACACGGATAAAAACCGACTTATATATTATACTATTATTCATATTATTATATTAAATATTATTATTATTATTTTAATTTTGTTATTCGATATCTAGATAATGAAACTTCGCGCGAACCTTATGCTTTGGCCAACATCAACAGTTAGGACCTGAGCCTCAGAAAATATATTATTTTATCCGTTCATTAGCATTACGAGCATTAGCAATTGTTTACGTACCTTATAATCTGCCAGTTGCTCATAAAAGTAAAGCAGATCCGTTCTATAAATGTTAACAGTTCTTTTATTTGTAGATAAGCATATACAGCAACAAGTTTTCTTAAACATTTTGAAATATTTTCGTGATGAAACCTTGAAAACTGAACCCTGGTTCTAGAGGACTGAGGAAGTTACGTGGCACAAAAAATAATTTCCATACAATTAGGTCTTTTTCTTAATATTTTTTACAAATTGTTTATAATTTCGTGTTCATTAAATAAAATCTTTTTATTATATGTCCTTGAAACACATATGTTAATTGGAGATAGAGAAGCTGTCTACATTGCCTTGTATGGTCATGCATTTTATACTTACCGATGGCGTTTTGCTATCCCCCTCGCTCTCATGGGGATATTGATTACCTTACTCTTTCCCTCCAGCCGCCTGCCATATTGGTTTCATAGCGTCAAAATACATTGCCGAGCGAACATCAAATTTCGCCTTTCGGTCAAATTGACAAAATTTTAGTGTAAATTATTATGTTATAATTCAATCAATTTCTACTTATAAAAAATTTAAAGTGTTTTGAGTATAATATATGTGCCTCATTTATTTAGTTTTTGCAATAACTAATTTCTATCTCAGTTTGTTTCGCTTATTTGTTTGTAAACAAACGGTGCACGTGGTAGGTAATAAGTAAATATTATGGATTTCGATTTTCGAGCTCCGTGAGTGATAGCTGATAGGTGTTCTGTGATTTCGAGTGACACAGGGAGTGAAGAGAGTCAGGACTGGTCGTCCTCGGACTTCGGAGGAGGATTGTCAGACTTCAGCCACAGGCGCAAAGGTTGGCGTTCCTCCGATCAGGTCAATAACCTAGAGAAAGAGGTGAGTTACATCTCAGAATACGCAACTCCATTCAATAATTTGTACATTTTACAAACACCTAAAAGATACTCAAAACCCACTTAGGTATACCCACAGATGGTATACCTAAAATGTCTTGGTCTCAGCCATTCCTGGTAAACTATAACAAGTTGTAATAACACAAGTTTAGAACATAATACCAGAGGCAAGAACAGAAGGCAGGTATAGAAGAGATCGAGGCTCTCTAAAGATTTAATTCACAGTCCTGGAAGGGCATTCGCTGTAGCGATATAGCGAGCTTCTATAGATCTGTAGAGCTATCCTAAGATCTGTACTCTGCCACTACAACCCTTGTGGCGTTAAAGATTAATGAAAAACAAAACCTACAAAACTTTGTGAGCTGTACAGGATCTAAAGCTTGCTTACTATGATAGCAGACCTTTAGGGCCCTAACTCTGAAATTGGGTCACTAGGTATATGACAGGTAAGGGACCAGAGCGGATTAGCTGTGGTAGGAAAAATAGAATACTGAACATTTATTTAGTCAGGAGAAACTACCACTTTTAGACAGGACAAAGATATATAATAATTATAATCCTAGGAGCCACAACAACAAGGATACCTAGGTACATAGGTAGTAGGTACTCAGCAAGATCTAATAGGGTACAAATAATTCAAAACAAATTATAAAAAGTAACAATTCCTTTCCTACAAGAATAACCAGGGTAGAAGAGAAAAAACCAGGCCGTGTTCAACGAACAGAAGTAGCCATAAAAGTTCTGGGGGAGGCACTGACTTATAGAAAGCTTAGTCGCAGGGAAAACACTTGTTTGTAACAAAGTTATACTCCAGTTATACTCTACTTTATTTATAGGATCTTACATTCCCTTCAGGAATAGATCACCTATGTATTTTCCCCCAAAACAATTAATAATTAAAGTAGTTAATAAGATAATTAGGAGGTGACACTATACATATAGTGTCAAATATTTCAATAGCAAAGGAAATCAATTCCAAAACCTAGATAGATTTTTCAAATATAATAGGTTGGTGCATTGTGAGCTTATGTCAATGATCGTGAGTGACACCTTAAGAATTTAACCTTCTGTTAGTAGAAAGGATATAAAGATAAGCAAACTCATAGGTCAATTAACAAACAGGAACAGCTGTACTGTTAGAGAACTACAATCCCCAGGAGGATCTCTACACTTTGCAAACATCTCAACACTCCAGAGCTGTTGACATTGTCAACACCCTGTCAATAGGTTTTCCTAATAAATTTAGGGACAAAAGATTAAAGCAAACGCTTTAAATACTAAAGCAGCTGCGAGACTTACAACTGGGTGACAGGCCTTAAAAACAGCTCTATAAACCTCTATAATAAGGGAGGTATTCCACTTTCTGACAGCGGATGCTGCAGACATAAGCCGAGGTGCCAAGCTAAAACAGAAGTAGTTATCAGGAGTTTAGTGACCACACCAGAGAGGGTGGCACTCAAACAAAAGTGAAATGTATGCACTTTGGTAGCAATAACAAAGTCTCAAAGACTGCTCATACATATGCTATTCGTATACTTGCAGTCATACAACAGGACGCTGATAGCTTACAGAGGAGTCAAGGGACGGACACGCTCCTTAGACCGGTTAAACCTGACATTAAAGCTGGCAGAAAAGCAAAGAATTTTGTAAATTTAGTCCTAATTATATGCTATTAATTTTCATTACAATATTAGATTGTTAAATATAACATTATCAACAGCTTTTCTGCCAGAGAGACACAACAGCAGAGTAGATATACTGTCTCATTACAAACCGGTGCCGGAAGTGCACTTGTTACCCCAGGCCTTAGGGGCCAGTTTAATAGGGGTTGTCCTAAAGGTGGCTATCGCACGACATAAAAGCGCTGGAAGGGCGCCTGTTACCCTAGCCCTCGAAGGCCATTTTCAATAAGGGGCGATACAAGGGTGGATATCTCACAACAAACCCATACCGGAAGGGCACGTGTCACACCAGGCCTAAGAGGCCATTCACAATATAGGGTGTCAAAGGGAGGTGGATGTCTCATAGCATACCCGTGCCGGAAGGGCACTTGTTACCCCAGGCCTCGGAGGCCATTTTCAATATGGGGTGTCCCAACGGCTAGACTTGCTCGACTAGAGAAGATCAGCCATGGCCCATGAGGCAATCGCAGGTTACCTGGGACTTGAGAGACGTTGCTGCAATATTCTGTGATACCTTTAGTCAAGGAGGGCAGCACCATTAGTTTGGATATTTCCACCAATCTCCCAAATAATACTTTAAGAGCTGCACCATAGGTACGGTGCCAAAGAAATAGTTCCTCAATAGAAGCAATGCTTCTTGGGGAAAAAATCCATAATTTAAGACTCAGGTATTACCTAGGATTACTATCCCAGATATCAGGACTCGCACAACAGCCCCCCACTCAGGCAGACATAATACAAAAAAAAAAAAAAAAAAAAGGGGGGGGGGCAGTCTGATCAGGGAACCATTCCTCATAAGAACTCAGAAGTTATTGTGTACAATAAAGTACATTAGAGGGTGAGGGATGTAGATGGATTCCTAGCACATTTAGATCTAAAAGAAAACCTAGAGTCTAAGACCTGGTTGTTACATAAATCAGTCATAAGTCATAATAATTGTGCTAGGACCCCAGCAATACTACCAAGAAGTTTTCATATACATCTTTATAAACTAGATACTTAGAGCAATAGAGTAGAACTAACATATTATTTACAGGGATAATTGAATCCAAAGAAATAGTAATTGAGATATCTAAGAAAATAGTAAATAGTAACAACTAATAGTACTCTTGGTAGCTGGAACAGTGGCAAGACCTAATATTCTCGAGGTAGCTAAGGACAAGATTTTGTTTCATTAAGGAGGGCACAGTTACAGGGGCGTAGCTACCGCCATATATGCCGTATTAATTATATGGAGCCCCCGGGCCACAAGGGCCCCCAAATGGAATATAAATTACTTTTATTGAGTTCAAGTAAGTTCAAACAAGATATGAGAAGTGTAAAAAAAAAAAAAAAAAAAAAAAAAAAAAAAAAAAAAAAAAAAAAGGGTAACCCTTCCTTAGGACCCCCAAACTAATTTTATATGGGGCCCCGCCAGATCACGCTACGCTTCTGGCAGTGTGGCCTGGAGTTGACCATAGGACAGACTCTGATGGACATAGGCTATTAAAAAGGGGGGACTAATATATTAGCTAAGTTATAATAATAAATAAATAACTTAATTAATAAAATTAAAAAAACCTGAGATATGTCCTGTAAGGGTATATATTAAAATACTAATAAATCTTACACAACCCTGAAGATATTAGGTAGCTACTGAATCAAGTAAGATTAAAATTATAAGGTCTATAATAGCAAGAGGGTGGTCCAATTTTAAAGAGGAAAATACAGCTAGCTGCTCTATAATATAAACTAGTAGTTGGTTGAATAGTAATAATAACAAAATAAAGAGTAATAATAATAATAAATAGAGGAGGTACTCTAAGAAGTTAACTATGACAGGAGTAATGAGAATCGACTAGAAGATAAGATTTGCAGAATTTATAAATGCTGATTTATTTAATTCCCTTACTATTTTAAAAATATTATGCTTTCTAGCCTAATAATATTAGGTGACTTATTTGCTAGACTCAGAGATATTTAAATATGATTAATATTTATGTTAATTAATTAGTTTGACAGAATGAAAATAGAGCTTAAATCAAAATGTTGAAATCATTACATATAATGTTAATAAGTAATAAAGGTTCCAATCTGAGTGTAGCACTGAGAGAGCAGACTGTGTTCTTACCAGAGACATTTAATTATGATTAAACTTCAATTTAATGAGGAGTTTGATAGATAATGTAGGATCAGGGCTTAAGCCAAAATTTTAAATTAACTACATTAATAACAATTAATGCTCCACTCGGAGTACAGTTGTTAGACATTTAAAATAAAAGCTTTGTTTTAATTTATAGTAAATAAAAAATTAACCTTTAAATTAAGCTGTATGAGTAATAAACTAATAACAGTAGGAGAAGTCATATTTCGTAATCTCGGATACAATATTATTATATTAAAATATTAATAAAACTTAATAAATATATTTTGTTTAAGAGACAACAACTATTATTAAGAAGATCAAGGAATAACAAGCAGAGGAGTTAAAAGGATTTTAGGAACACATTATGTTACCAGTCATATTTAAAATTATTTCCTTCCCTTTTTTGTTTACCATGTTTATCGTCCAATTTTTACAGGGAAATTGCTGCTAAGGAATATTATTATAATATAAATTATTTTTGCTTTAAAAAGGTGCAAGGATAAAATAACATAAGAGACATTTTACCATGTACATTTTATTAGATATTGAATTCAGAATCACATAGCGTCAATCACATAGTAGATAAGAATACCTAATCAATTCTACTCTTTCACCAGCAGAAATCAAACAGGTCTCCAATTAACATATGTGTTTCAAGGACATATAATAAAACTGTTTTGCACTACAACAAAACAGATATTATATGGACAAGAAACACATATGTTAACAGCAAGCTCTTGCTGGTTCATTGGAGACTGCTATGAAACCAATATGGCAGGCGGCTGGAGGGAAAGAGTAAGGTAATCAATATCCCCATGAGAGCGAGGGGGATAGCAAAACGCCATCGGTAAGTATAAAATGCATGACCATACAAGGCAATGTAGACAGCTTCTCTATCTCCAATTAACATATGTGTTTCTTGTCCATATAATATCTGTTTTGTTGTAGTGCAAAACAGTTTTATTTTAAATTCAAGACAAGATAATGTAGAATATGTTTCTTTCTTTCTTTTTCTTCTTTTTTGGCAACTTGACACAAATGACAAAGGATGTGTATGTTGTGCCACAGACAAGGTAAAAAAGTAAGGAATATGGCGGGAAAACCATATTCCTCATAATTATTATATTTTTCATCATCGTTTTCATGTATCGTCAGGTCTAAAGTCTAGTCAAAGTCTAAGTAAAAGTCAATACAGTCAAGGAGTCAAGTCGGTCGATTCAGTAAAGTGGTAGTGGACGCTTTACTGAAACTTTCGATGGAGTTTTGGAGGGAACACAAAATAGCACGTTTCTGGATATTACATCACTTTCCTACACTTGTGCATGAACACGAATATCTAATGGTTAATATTCTACCAATATTACACATTAAAAACCCAGCTAACACAATGAGGAATTTTCTTAGCTTTTTAATTTGATTGTCAAACAGCTTCCATTTTAGTAACTAGATGGCGTATGGGTAGACAACTATCGGTAATACCAGGGACTACCATCAATAATTGCTACATAACTGGGCAAAAGCATGTAAAACTTGATACATTTCAATTTGAAAAAGACACAATAATATTCCAATGAATAGGATAATAAAGTTATAATAACGATGTTTTAGTTAAAACTCGCGGAAGAAATAGCCCTATTTACCGTTGTTCACACAAATGTCACAGGAATAATACATTTTGGTTTTGACAACATCTTACCTGCACTTGTGCAAGATAACAGATATTTAGTGGCTAATATTTTACCAATAATGAACATCAAAAACCCAAATAACACAATTTGGGGAAAAATAATAAAAAACACACGACAATAAAAAGTAGAAGTAGAAAACTCTTTCAGTTATCATGTTTTCAGTTTGACAAGTGCAAGCGTGTTCCTAAGCTGTTACCAGTACACTGGCCTAATTGCTTAGGCCAATGATCGCTTAGGAGTATGATATTTTGATTGATATTACACTTGACAGTACACTGATATTTTTTAGAAACACGACCAACATGTAGTCAGTAATGCCAACCTGCAGATAATTTCAAATCGGTAGAAACCAATAGAAAATTAGTGAGTGTCTACTGTCGCGCCGTCTGGTGGAGATGATAAAAAGAAAACATCCCCACCAAAAACCTACAGTGCCATCTATAGTTTTTGTGTTATTAAACAAACTATTTCCTTGTTAACCTGAAAAGTATTTTGGTAAATATTATGCATGATAAACATTGCACCAAAGAAGTAAATTCAAAGGCACATTACTTACTATTATATAACAAGAATTTGGTGAAAACAAACATTGAAACTTTAGATTCATGTATAACATGCTCCTGATAAATATGCACTTTGTAACGTTGCACGTACATGGTCCTTAATTATTGTAATTCTTCAGTTATAAATTTCTAAAAAAAATGTAATTTTTTATTTAATTAATAGCGAAACACTTGTTTCGCTCACTGTACTCGCACCACGGGCGGTCTTTCGTAGCTGCACGAAGCCGGTCAACGGCCAATCACGGGCCGTCGCGCGAGCCATTGTTCCAACTAGAGCTGTAAAAGTAACGAAAAAAAGCGTACCCGTATGTATTCGTTACTTTAACTGTTCGTACTCGTTACTATTGTATCGTTACTCGTTACTCGATAGTTTTGAATTTTGAGACCTCATACAAGTCATAACAACCAAGTTTTGTTGATTATTGGGTTCCGTACCCAAAGGTTAAAAACGGGACCCTATTACTGAGACGACGATGGCTGTCCGTCAACATCTGTCTGTCTCCAGGCTGTATCTCAAGAACCGTTATAGTTAAACTTCTGAAAATTTCACAGATTGTGTGTTTCTGGTGCCGCTATAACAACAAATACTAAAAACAAAATAAAGATAATATTTAGGTGGGGTTCCCAATTCCCATACAACAAACATGTTTTTTTTGGCCTTTTTGATCGTAGTCCATAATGGTAACATGTAGTATAGGTAGACATTTGAAATTTTCACAAAATCCTGAGATATAAGATAATATACGTATTTTTTAAGTCCGTGATATAAATGATACTTTAATAAATGTATTTAATTATAAAATTAGAATAAAATAAATAATTAACACTATTTTTCCCTACTTTCACTCTATCACAGTACGGAACCCTTCGTGCGCGAGTCCGACTCGCACTAGGCCGATTTTTTGTATATTTGATAGGTTAAATAGTTATTTAATTTAAGAGTAACATTATTCTACAAAAATAACAATCCATATTTTAGGACCATCAAAACGAAATTTTAAGTCCTTTCTCTATCTGTTAGCTACCACTTTCAAGAATTTTCGCGAGAAAATGGTTGTTCTTAGATTATCAAAATGAAGCTACTCAAGAACAATTTGCTTGATAATAATTATTAAACTACATATCTGTGATAATAATTAAAAAAAAAATCTTCTAGCAGACTGTAAAATCTTTTTTCTAAAAAATTAAAATAATCTATCAACCCCCTTATAGACAGAGACACCAGCGACCGCGACAACAATAGAATAACAATAGATTTCCAAGAATCCCCGATCGAAGGATTAAACCTAGAATATTGCAGTCTGCAAGCGTATCACGCCAATGAGTTTCTAAAATACTAGAGTGGCAATGTCTTACAAACGATTCTCAGAAATGCGTAACCACTTGATAGCCCAAAAGACAATGTCACTTCATAATGTTATTATGTCATTATGTATGGCAGATATGCCAGCAGGCATCTTCAAAGTGGTGACGCGTTTCTGTCGTAGACTGCCAATCTAGTTACGTTAGTAACATACAATATCATTGTATCACGCTGCCATCATACAAAAACGTCATTTTTGACAGTTCTCCTTTACCAGCAGCGCTCCCGCCCATGGGCCATGTTCATATTACATAATTTATATGGCAAATTGGCAACTACGAAAAATGCGAGTAACGAAACGGATTCGTGAGTAACGTTTCGTTATTCGGTACTAGATGGCCTACCCGTTACTCAGTACCGAATACATACGGTTTGCTACAGCTCTAGTTCCAACATTCACTCTCGGGTCTCGCTGGAGCGCGGTCACGACTCACGTCACATTATCTTTGTCTCCGTGAAGTCGTTACGTTCTAACACCGTATTTAAATATTATCACTTTAATCAGTAATCGAGTTTTTAATAAATAAGTCCTAGCAAATTAATTATAGACTTCAGAATTAGTATTTTGATAATATAAGTGTCGTCTTGCACCCCGATAGGGTAAGTGTTGCATATTGTTAAAATTACGTACTTACATATCTAGTTTTGAACTGCTTTTTTGTAATTTATGCTTCATCATGCGAAATCATCTCGTGTTATTAGCTTCTATTTTGTTTGTAGTTTTTACATTATGTTATTTCATCTCCATTTTATTTATTATCACTTTTTTCGCTATTTTAAAAACATGTTACTTACTATTATATATACTTATTCGCTTGGTCGCGCGGAGCAGGGTGTCACTATCAGAGGAGTCCCATAGGATATATTTTAAAAGTGGACGATGGGTATTCCAGGGTTCGACCTTTGGATCGAGAGTCGAGGCTGAAGAGGTGACTCTCTAGCCCCTGGATCCTGGCTGGAAGAAGCTGGCGTCCCGGACACTCCCCAGAGCCATTCCAGTTCATCGCAGGCTGGACTTCCTCTTGGTTCCTGACTTCGCCGGTGCCCTGTTTTCCCCTGCTAAACCAGGAGAGTGAAGGAACCTAAACCAAAACCAGATCAGGCACATAGTACCCCGACCTTCTTCTTTTGTTAACAATACATTGTAAAATATTCTGTTGACGTTTTGTTTTATTTATTTAGACCAAAAGGACAAAACGCCACAACTTTTTCATTTATAACTTCTACTCTTGACTGCAATATGGTATGTACAAAGGGAAAAGTGTAACAGTCACAAAATTTTACTCAAAAATAATAAAAAAACCTATGTTATCTAAGTACTTTATATGTTTTAATTCTTAGGGACCTATCAGACAGAGAGCGGTCACAATATGTTCAAGCACTCTGCGTTTGAGCATTCAGTCACACAGGAGAAATTCTGATGCGTTCAGAAGCGTGTGAGACGTATCTCTATATTATATAAGTTAATACAACACAAAGAACGCAAAGCTAACCGCTTGAGCGCTCTCTGCCTGAGAAATCTCTCAAGGTAATTTCCTATAGTTTAAAGCAGTGGTTCCCAACCTTTTTTTCATGCGGGCCACAAACATGTTTTGTTCTTGGTGTCGCGGGCCGCAACAAAATTTTGTAGGGTTAAAAAATAACATTCTTTAAAATTAATGATTTAAAAGTGGAAAAAATTTAACGTCTATCACGTAGACTACGTGATTTTGCCGGTGGGCGTGAATTTCAGAATTGTTTAACATGACGCGGGCCACAAATAAAGTCCCGGCGGGTCGCATGCGGCCCGTGGGCCGCATGAGCTGAAATTATAATATTGTTTTTATCTTTCATCAAAGGAGTTCATATTTGTACTCCTTTAATAATAATCAAATATTTACACGATGGATATTTTATTCAACTTCTTTGATTTTAAGTGACAAGGCGGAAAACTTGTTTAAGATTTCCGCTGATTATGTATAGTTATATAAAGAGATGTTTTAACACTTTTCTATCTGATACTAGGTTAATAATAAGATGTTAAGACAAATAAAGTATTGAGTAAAGCTGTGTATTGCTAAGTACTGACATAATATGGTTTTGCTCGACAGTTTTACTCCAAATAGAGCAATAACCACCATGTGGAGTGGCAAAACTGACAGCTCGAAGGCTCGCTTCGAGCCGGCTCGTTGGAATTAAATATGTCAAATATGTCATTTCCTTCGATTCGGAGTAAAACTATCGAGCAAAACCGTATGTCAGTACTTAGCATATGAATATAATATTAAGTATATGTAGGTATATTTGAATTAGACAATAAATGAAAAAACATTTAAAAAAAAGTTTTTATTATCTTTATTCTAGTTTTTAAGCTTTTGAGTGAATGTATTATTATCTTCCTTTTAGGATTTTGTCATTATGACGATAATGCTGCACTTGCAATTATTGGTTTCTTCTTTAGGAGCAAATAGCAACCTGAAAAATATTTGGTTCAGCGTACACAGTACTTACTAATAATATAAAATGTCTTACAATTTGTAAAAATGCCTTACAACATACAAGGCATGAATAAGCGAATAATAGCGATAGCGAATACTTATAAATTGCCTGTTTATGTTACAATAGTACCTACCTATTTGAAAGCTCAAAAAACGTAGTTCAAGTTCAACTTACGTACGTAAACTATATTGTTGTAATGCATATAATACACAAGTTTGATGCATTCCAGACTTTTTTAAGGATAATTATTAACTAAATACTTTGCGAAATACGATTATTAAACTCACGAAAGTCGTAAGTGATAAGTCACAAGGAGTAAATTTTTTCTGTACTTCTTTTTTATAATGGTCGACACCGGACACAGTAAGTTGCCAATGTCAGAGAACTAAAGGAAGCTCTAAACTACCTACCGTCACAGTATAGCAATATCCCTACAGTAGTGAAACGAATGTACTTGCGCAGAGCAACGGAGGGGTACCCGCGGGGAAGCGGGCGGCGCGGATCCGCGTACACAAACTCGCGGAGTTTGTATACCTGCCCGCGCAGGGGTGACGTTGGCGCGTTGTCTACGAGTTTTGTGTTGTAAAACGATAACTTATCTTATAAATTATTATAAAATTGGGATGTAATATGTGTTCAGTGTCCGGATGTAAATCTGATTCAATAAAACAAAAAGGATTTAAATTTTCATAAATATCGGCTCACAGTTCACACTAATATTGTGTTGGCCTTGGCGGCATTTATTTGCATATCTGTTTTATTGTTTACGTTGTAAGAAGTGTAACATGGAGAGAAACAATAAAGAATAAATTAAAAATCTGTCAAATACCCTGTTACATACTAATTAGTACCTACCTAGCTAGGTACACAGGGCCATACATCAAAAAATGTTACACTTAGTGTAACATTTTGACCTTTGGACCGCTCTTACCGCGCACGTTATAAGAGCGAGTTTTGAATGGCTTCTGTTACTCCTGACGTGTGGCCTACCGTACCTACCAATTGTTATATGATTAATTGTTGGATACTTTATATATTCCTACTTTATTATTCGTAGATAATATAATATTCGAATGCGTCTTCATTATTTTAATCCTTCGATAGTGGATTCTTGGAAATCTATTATTATTTTATTGTATCTTGCTCACCGGTGAGCTTTTGGGGCTTGATGGGTAATGAAATTTTTAAATCCATACTAATATTATAAATACGAAAGTGTGTCTATCTGTATGTTACCTCTTCACGCCTAAACCGCTGGACCGATTTTGCTGAAATTTGGCATGGAGATACTTTGAGTCCCGGGAAAGGACATAGGACACTTTTTGTTCTGGAAAAATGTACGGTTCTCGCACGATAAACGAGTTTTGGCACAACGAAGTTGCGGGCATCATCTCGTAGAGAATTGAAATCATCTAAAAATAAAGTTTCACGTAAATATAGATTAAACAGATTAAATGATAACATTACAAGCACAATATTTTATTTTTATTTTATTTCCCGTTTCGTGGCAACCCTGGCATATCTGCTCGGTACCTACACCGGTGGCGGCATCGTGCGACATCAAAGGCGTTTCGTTACTGTAGGGATAATATTGCTATACTGTGCTACCGTAGTAAGTACCGTAGTAGTAACTAAACTACCGTACCTACCTATATAATTATAGTGTACCTACTCAATCATACTATAAATATAATTAATAAATAAACATTAAAAATACTTACGCTATTCCATATACATAATCACAGTATAGCAATATATCCCAATAACAGTAGTGAAACGAATGTACTTGCGCAGAGCAACGGAGGGGTACCCGCGGGGAAGCGGGCGGCGCGGGCCCGCGTATACAAACTCGCGGAGTTTGTGTACCTGCCCGCGCAGGGGTGACGTTGGCGCGTTGTCTACGAATTTTGTGTTGTAACAATTATTGTGAAACGATAACTTATCTTATAAACATGGGATATTATAATGGTTCAGACTTCAGTGTGCGGATGTAAATCTGATTAAAAAAACAAAAAGGATTTAAATTTTTATAAATATCGGCTCACAGCAGCTGTTCACACTAATATTGTGTTGGTCTTGGCGGCATTTATTTGCATCTCTGTTTTATTGTAACGCGTTGTAAAAAGTGTAACTTGGAGAGAAACAATAAAGAATACATTAAAAATTTGTCAAATACCCTGTTACAACTTACATACTAATGAGGAATTTTCTTAGCTTTTTAATTTGATTGTCAAACAGCTTCCATTTTAGTAACTAGATGGCGTATGGATAGACAACTATCGGTAATACCAGGGAATACCATCAATAATTGCTACATAACTGGGCAAAAGCATGTAAAACTTGATACATTTCAATTTGAAAAAGACAAAATAATATTCCAATGAATAGGATAATAAAGTTATAATAACGATGTTTTAGTTAAAACTCGCGGAAGAAATAGCCCTATTTACCGTTGTTCACACCAAATGTCACAGGAATAATACATTTTGGTTTTGACAACATCTTACCTGCACTTGTGCAAGATAACAGATATTTAGTGGCTAATATTTTACCAATAAGGGCCCCCGCGCACGAGCAACTTAGTTGCACGGCGATTTATTTGTCTCTTTCGAAAAAATTGCGGCCATGTCGCAGGGGTGCGCGCACGAGAGCGACAGCAACGCAACTTTTTTCCGATTTTTCTAGACAGTCATCAACATGGATTTGGTCGAGACGGCTGTGGTTGTTGCACTCGCAATAAAAAACCGAATAAAGCGTCGCAAAATAGAATATTGGGTGCATCCATTATGGAGCGATCGCCTGACTCTTGGGAAATTTCATACTGTGTTTATGAAATTGAGAGCATACCCAGAAAAATTTTACGTTTTCTTTAGAATGAGTGTCGAAAGTTTTGATGAACTGTGCAGAATCTTACGACCTGGCCTCGTTCATGAAAATCTAGGGGAAAACCCGATATTTTGCCTCTATTTTGCCCCTATCTTGGACGAAAGCTCCCTAAATCTAGGGGGAAATCTCCTGATCTGGCAACACTGGGCCGGTCGGCGACTTTATTGTTGCCTGTGCGCGCACTTGCATAGAAACCAATAGGGAACTTTTTTAGTTGCAACGCAACTGTCTCCAGTTGCGTTGCAACTAAAAAAGTTGCACAGAGTTGCGTCGCATCGCGTCGCTACGTGCGCGCACTTCCATACTAGCTCCTAGACTTGATCAAGAGACAAATAAATCGCCATGCAACTAAGTTGCTCGTGCGCGGTGGGCCCTTATGAACATAGAAAATCCAAATAACACAATTTGGGGAAAAATAATAAAAACCACACCGACAATAAAAAGTAGAAGTAGAAATCTCTTTCAGTTATCATGTTTTCAGTTTGACAAGTGCAAGCGTGTTCCTAAGCTGTTACCAGTATACTGGCCTAATTGCTTAAGCCAATGATCGCTTAGGAGTATGATATTTTGATTGATATTACACTTGACAGTACACTGATATTTTTTAGAAACACGACCAACATGTAGTCAGTAATGCCAACCTGCAGATAATTTCAAATCGGTGGGGAATCAATAGAAAATTAGTGAGTGTCTACTGTCGCGCCGTCTGGTGGAGATGATAAAAAGAAAACATCCCATTAGTACCTACCTAGCGAGGTACACAGGGCCACACATCAAGTGTAACGTGTTGACCTTTGGACCGCCCTTACCGCGCTCGTAATATGAGGGAGTTTTGAAGCGCTTCTGAGTTCTGTTACACCTGATGTGTGGCGGCCTGGCGGGTGGCCTACCGTACCTACCAATTATGTGATTTATAATTATTGGATATTTTATAGAATGCGTCTTCATTATTTTAATCCTTCGATCGTGGAGTCTTGGAAATCTATTGTTATTATATTGTGTCTCGCTCACCGGTGAGCTTATGGGGCTTGATGGGTGAATTAAATTTTTAAATAGAGATCTAAATCATCTAAAAATAAAGTTTCATCTAAATATGTATCTGGCAGTACGACATAATATTATGTAAATATAACACGCTGATTATAATAATATCCATGGACGCTTCACACCACGTCAGTCTGGCCCCGTGCTAAGTACCTGAAGGACTTGTGTTACAGGTACCAGACAACAGAAATAAATTTAATACTTTTATACTAATATACATATATTTAAGATTTTTTATTATATCATACACATATTTAATGCACATCCATGACCCAGGAACATTGAAAAACTTTTTTGTTCCGTCGGCGGGATTCGAATCCGCGACCCCCGGCTTGAGTTGCCACACACTCTAACCACGAAGGTCGTCAAATTTATACAGATAATATATATGATATACAGATAATACATATGATAACATTACAAGCACAATATTTTATTTTTATTTTATCTCCCGTTTCGTGGCAACCCTGACATATCTGCTCGGTACCTACACCGGTGGCGGCATCGTGCGACATCAAAGGCGTTTCGTTACTGTAGGGATATAATATTGCTATACTGTGACATAATTCACAAATTGTTGAGAATCAGTGTTGCAACACTAAATTATTAAAAATTGCCGCCAGAAAATGAAATACTTAAAGTGGGGAATGGGGATCTAATGTAGTGCAATGACGTATAAATATTAAATATTAGAAAAATAAATTCGTTGTGTATTTTAAGATTAATTTATGATAAAAAAATCAAAATCTTTTATAACTGAATTTTTCATCTTGAGTTACAATTTCTCCGTTAGTCCAAATAACACTTGCGCCATTCCCTTCAAATCAAAAATTATTGAGATTAGTGCATAGATATTAGATAGAACTTATGTATTTAAAAACTGAAAAATTATTATTTCTCCAAGTTTATAATCGTCCCAGTTAGACAGTGTTGCAACATTTCAAATATTTACATTAGCCGGGCGCCTTTGTAATTAAAGAATCTATTTATTATGTACCTATAAATATTAAAAATTTAAACGACGAACGAACACGGCTATGTTATTATACAGTAAAAAAATAAATTCCATAAATTATAATGTGTATAATTATATTTTTACATATTGCAATGCGGTACAGTTTTTCCGTTCGTCATTGGCTATGTCCTATAAGTGTATTCCTTAAAAAAAATGGTCGTTACGTCAAGTTTCAACTTTAACGTTTCCTAATGTCACCTACATGCTCGTCTGACGTTTAAAAAATATAATCCATTCATAGACAACCAAACTGGATAAATCCACAAAGAGTATATAATCACTACGTGTAAATCCAGTCAGAAAAATAATAAGTTGGCTGGCTTTTGTCTGGAGCAATTCACTTTCCGTGAATGGTCATAATAACCCAGCAGAGGTAAGTATTAAACAGAACTTCAGACTCTTTAATCCTTATACAATATACATGTTAGAGAGTTTCAGCGTTACTATGCAGATCACATATTTTATCAACATCATCATCACCACCATTAAAATATACATCCTTACATTATGACCTTATTATTTGACCTTACCATTTGTATAGTCCTTTAGCTCAAGACTGATGTTTTTGATCATTAATCTGTCATTTGACAAGCGATGTTTGCCGAATAGGCGCCGGAAGCCTATTTAATTTTAATCTCGCTTTTTTGACTATACAGTATGCACTGATATTTTTTAGAAATACAACCAATATGAGGTCCGTGATGGCAACCTGCAAATAATTTCAGATCGGTGGGGAACCAATAGAAAATCTAAAAGTGTCTATCGTTACGCCATCTGTTGCAGATTCTAAAAATTAAAAGAAAGAAAATGCCCTATTATTATAGCTTCTCACCAGTATGAATTACTGAATGTCTTTTTAAGTTAGAGCGTAATGTGAATTTCTTTTGACATATGTCACAGTTATATGCCTTCTCACCAATATGAATTAGCATGTGTACTTTGATGTGGCCTTTTGTTCCAAATTTCTTTTGACATATGTCACAGTTATATGGTTTCTCACTAGTATGAATTATTAAGTGTTTTTTTAACTCCCCTCTTCTTGAGAATTCTTTTTGACATATGTCACAGTTATATGGTTTCTCACCAGTGTGAATTAATAAATGATTTTTTAACTCCCCTCTTCTAAAGAATTTCTTTTGACATATGTCACAGTTGTATGCCTTCTCACCAGTATGAATTAGCAAGTGTCGTTTTAAGGTGCTTGTTTGTGCGAATTTCTTTTGACAAATATTGCAGTTATATGGTTTCTCACCAGTATGAATTAGCAAGTGTTGTTTTAAGTGGCCTATTTGTGCGAATTTCTTTTGACAAATATAGCAGTTATATGGTTTCTCGCCAGTATGAATTAGCGAGTGTTGTTTTAAGTGGCATTTTGTTCGGAATTTCTTTTGACAAATATTGCAGTTATATGGTTTCTCACCAGTATGAATTACTAAATGTCTTTCGAAATTAGAGCGTAATGTGAATTTCTTTTGACATATGTCACAATTATATGGTTTCTCGCCAGTATGAATTAGCAAGTGTTGTTTTAAGTGGCATTTTGTTCCGAATTTCTTTTGACAAATATTGCAGTTATATGGTTTCTCACCAGTATGAATTACTAAATGTCTTTCTAAATTAGAGCGTAATGTGAATTTCTTTTGACATATGTCACAATTATATGGTTTCTCGCCAGTATGAATTAGCATGTGTACTTTGAAGTGGCTTTTTGTTCCAAATTTCTTTTGACATATGTGACAGTTATATGGTTTCTCGGCAGTATGAATTAGCATGTGTTCTTCTAAGTGGCTTTTTATTGCGAATTTATTTTGACAAATTTTGCAGTTAATTGGTTTCTCACGAGTATGAATTAGCAAGTGTGCTTGTAAGTTGTCTTTTCTTCCAAATTTCTTTTGGTATATATTACAGCTAAACATTTTTTCACCAGTATGTGTCCGGATGTGCCTTAGCAACCTGCTTTTATTCGGAAACATTTTTAAGCAAACATCACAGATGAGTTGTTCCTTGTGACTCTTGTACTGTGCCTTTTTGTCGTCATTTTCTACGCTCTGTTCACCAGCGCACTTCCCCTTGTCCCCAACATGTTCTTCTGTGGCTGTGTGCTGCGTGGGGGGACTTTGGCGTACATACTTGTCAATGACACTTTGACTCAACTTTACTAATTTCAATTCATGCACCCTTGAGCCTTGCCAAGCATCAATGCGGTCAACGCTCAATGATTCCTGTTTGCAAACAGCATCACTATCTGACACATCATCATCTTCAAATTCTAACACGGGTTCATAATCATCTCCATACGTATTTGTATTTTCTACAGTGAGTTCTTCAATTATTTCTATAAGAAAAAAAGTTTAACATTACAAACTTAAAAACTATTGATTAGTAGATTATAATAATTATAAAATATACTATACCCAAAATCATGTTAAAAGGAGCAGAGCAGTTAAGTGGTAAACAGAACACTACAAATGTAGCCCATCTGGGATATGAATATGTACATAAAGTACAGTATAGTATACATTACCACATTCATCGTATTGTTCAGTCTTTATGTCCGGCTCCTCTTTTATATTATCTGCGGTAGGATGTGTTGTGGAAATATTTTTCTTCTTATAGATCGATAGTTCTAACAAAGATCCAATTGCTCCAATGTCAATATCAGTCTATAAATCATAGAATATAATATTATGTTTTATGAGTATCTACAAATAAAAATATAAGGGGTTTTCCAATAAGGACTTGACAATTTTTTTCAAAATAAAATTAAAACCATTTGAGATATTTCAAAAATTTTAGTATCGAATTGAAGTACAATAAAACCATTTTTAATGGAACTCGACTTCGCTCATATGGTCACCGCATGCCCGTTTGGAGCGATGATTCTTTGAACACAATTTTCTATCACTTTCCCACACATTTCAGCTATTTCACGTTTAATTTTGGCTCTGAGCTCTTCCGACGGTTCGGTTTATCCAACGATTTGACGCGCCCCCAGAGAAAAAAATCTAGAGGTGTTAAATCGACTGGTCCGTATTTTGAGATAACACGCTCATCAAACTTGCTCTTAAATAAATCGATTGTAACGTGTGATGTGTGGCTTGTGGTGCCGTCCTATTGAAACCTCATGCTGACCAAGTCCATATCTTCTAATTCGGGTCAAAATAATCCATAATCATGGCCAATCTGTCTGTCTGCTAGGGCGAGAATTACGATCGAAAATCAGAGTTAACGCTCTTAAAGTAGCTGCCACCGACTCCGAATTTCTGTAGTAAATTTTTAAGATTAGCAGACGTTCGTGTACTTCACTATGATAAAAATATTATGTCTAATGAGTAAAATGACGGTAACAGTTCGATGTTAATATCGTTTTCGGCATCCGAACTGCCCCGGGGCAGGGTGGGCCGACAGGATACGGAAACAGACAAAGTTTAAATTAAGAACATAAACTTCGTATTGCACTAGTACTATGCTCCGGCCGCCCGGGGCAGGGTGGGCCGACAGGATACGGAAACAGACAAAGTTTAAATTAAGAACATAAACTTCGTATTGCACTAGTACTATGCTCCGGCCGCCCGGGGCAGGGTGGGCCGACAGGATACGGAAACAGACAAAGTTTAAATTAAGAACATAAACTTCGTATTGCACTAGTACTATGCCCCGGACGCCCGGGGCAGTTCAGATGCCGAAAACGATATAAGTGAAAAGATGTGTCCACAAACTAAATTCAAAATTGTCAAGTCCCTATCGGAAAACCCTTAACATATTATGTTACGCTCAAAGACCGAAAACGCTCAGTGAGCGAAAAAATGGCTCACAACGCGTTGTGGTCATAGTGAAACGGCCACGACGGAAATTCGTTCGTTAGTTAATCACAGAAACACCACATAGTGAAATTCGTGTCGTGGCTGACGTGCTATTCGACCACAACGCGTTGTGGTATTTGAGAAAAGCCATGACGCGTTCTGAGCATTTATAAACAGCCACTACGCGATACCGTGTTGTGGCCTTAATAGACTACAGGCCCACGTCGAAAATGGATGGGTCAAATGAACCACTTGGGGACGTATATAGGACGATATTAGAGCACAAAATAATAAGATTTAGCACTATGCGGTCACTTGTAAGCTGTCCAACTGAGTGCTGGTGAGAATTCAAAAGTGCATGTAGGGTGAGTACATTTTGGTCATATGATCCTGTACGGCATTTTTACCATCGATAGACACATAAAAATAATAAGAAAGCCCGCAGTGCCGTACAAAAATAATGCGCCAACAAGTCGTTATTTTTATTTTATTTTCAGCCAATTTCCATGGTAAATTTGGTCATTTGATTCAATACGGCATACGTTTCATACTGTTCGGATACAGCTTGGAATCAATTATTCCGCAACGCTGTTCAAAAATAATGCGACAATAGAAAAAAATCGAGGGTAACAAACCCCTGTTTTTCAGGGGTCCGGGGGGTCATTTGAAACATTACGGCTTCGGTTCCAAACATTATTTTAGCACTCAAAAGTACTATTAAAAATAATGCCGTCAAAAAATTTTTGTCCATTTTAATAATTTATTTATTTATTTATTTACAGTTAATTAAAACGGGTTGACCTCAATTACATTAATTAACCTAGAACTAAGATAATATTATTACATAACTAAAATAACAACTTAACTTAGAGACAATAGTAGAAGCTCTTGCATACTTTCCCTCGCAGAATTTCACACATACTTTCTTTATATCCATCCACTTGTCAGCAAATATATCACACTCGGGGTTAGTAGACAGGAGAGCGTTGAGCACGTCTACACCACGACACAGTGGGGACTCAGCTCTCGCGACAGAATTGCAAACAGGTAAGGCAAATACTTTAGGCCGACGGCAAGTGCGGTACCTGCGGTAATTGTCGGACACGAACAAACGGCAAACGAGGGTCTGAAGTTCTGGACAGTCTATAAGTCCTCGAAGAACTTTTAAAATTATTAGTACTAGGTCCACACCTCTCCTGACCTCTAGTGAGTGGTATCCTAGGGTACCTAAAAGGAAGTTCGTGGGGTACATATAAGGATAATATCCATGAACTCTTTTGTAAAGGAATCTTAAAAATGTTTTCTGTACTTTTTCAAGCATCAGTGTTGATGCATCTGTGTGAGGGCTCCAAACACAGGCATCCGTTTCTAATTTACTGCGTACTAATGTATTATACAGTAACTTAATTACATTGGAATTTTTAAAATCCCTCACATTACGGAGAACAAATCCTAAGCGTTTGAAACTTTCTTTGGCAATAGTTGTAATATGGTCTTTAAATGTAAGGGTTTTATCAAAGTATACTCCTAAGTCTTTTGTGTTGTAGACTCGAGGTTGCCCGTCCATTGTGTAATTAAATACAAGAGGCCGTAACTTCCTTCCATATGTCATAACGGTACACTTACTCATATTAAACAGCAGATTGTTCGAGATACTCCATCGGTAGACAGCATCCAAATTCTTTTTGGAGAAGTAAACAATCAAGCAAAGATTTTATTACCATTATAATCTTCAGATCGTCGGCATATAATAAGAATTTAGCATACTTTATCATTGCTGGGAGATCATTTATGAAGATCAGGAATAAAAGAGGGCCTAATACCGATCCCTGACTAACACCAGAGGGTGTGCTATAAGTAGTACTTTCAAAAGAACCGTATCTTACAAATTGCATCCGGTCACGAAGATAGCTCGCATAATAATCTTAATTACATGGTATACTTACTTGATTTTTTAAGCTGTAAAATTATTTGATTCTGTACGGCGACTTTATTGTTAATATGATATTGTAAAATACAATTGATATAGAGTATTGCCGTTCAAAAGAAACTGTTCTAAAAAAATAAACAGAAATACAAAATCGGAAATTTAAAATATTCATAGATTAATAAAATTAAGCAATTTTCTACATTTTTCCTTCGTATTAAATAGTATTAAGATAAATAAATTAGGAAAAAATTATGCCGTACATTTTAATGCAGAGTAAGCAAAGTTCCGTACCATTATAGAACAAAATTGTGTTTTTTTGTATGGGAGCCCCCTTAATTATTATTTTTTTAATGTTACTATTAATTTTTAAATTAAAAATATAATTGAGTATTTTGTGAACATTTCAGGTGTCTAACTGTTGCCATTATTGATATCGAGCAAAAAATTGAAAAAAAATCACGTTTGTTGTATGGGAGTCTCCCTTAAATATTTATTTTATTTTGTTTTTAGTATTTGTTGTTATAGCGGCAACAGAAATACATAATCTCTGAAAATTTCAAATCTCTAGCTATAACCGTTCTTGAGTTCCAGCCTGAAAACAGACAGACATCGAAGTCTTAGTGTTCAGGGCCTACAGGCTACAATACCTGACAGGATTTAGAAGACAGCAAAAATATGCAAGATTGCTATTTTATTCCACCAGGCGTTTCAATTTATTCATAATGTCCTTTTTCAATGTCATTCGTTCAGATTGCATTCTATCGAATACACGCAACATTGTATTACGGGCTTTCATTTTGCTCTCCAAAGGTAAAAAAAGCTCCAGTCCAGTCCTAAAACTGAACACTTAGTAAAAGGTAACCGTTTTCACCCTTTGGGTACGGAACCCTAATAAAACAACTATTTTTTAGAAAAAAATCGATATATTTCGTTTGGTGGACTTTTCTTACATTTCGTTCTATGGATATTTGCTTGAGTTTTTTTTTCTCCTACTAACCGGAATTATTTTTAATAGTACTTTTGAGTGCTAAAATAATGTTTGGAACTGAAGCCATACTGGTTCAGATGATCCCCCGGACCCCTGAAAAACGGGGGTTTGTTACCCTCGATTTTTTTCTATTGTCACATTATTTTTGAACGGCGTTGCGGAATAATTGATTCCAAGCTGTATCCGAACAGTATGAAACGTATGCCGTATTGAATCAAATGACCAAATTTACCATGGAAATTGGCTGAAAATAAAATAAAAATACCAACTTGTTGGCGCATTATTTTTGTACGGCCCTGCGGGCTTTCTTATTATTTTTCATGTGTCTATCGATGGTAAAAATGCCGTACAGGATCATATGACCAAAATGTACTCACCCTACATGCACTTTTGAATTCTCACCAGCACTCAGTTGGACAGCTTACAAGTGACGGCATAGTGCTAAATCTTATTATTTTATGATTCAAAGATTCAAAGACTTTATTAGCATCCAAGTATAGTATAGGTACACATACAAACTCAGCACCTTGCAAAGGCGGTTGCTTATAAGATAGTAAGTTAACAAATATTTTAGAATATAATTTCTTTACGTAACATAATATAATATGTATTATTCATTTCTTAATTTCTTATATTACAATATATATACATTATACAATTACAATAGTACATGAATGTTATGAATTTATTATACTTAATCTTCTTTAGAAAAGAATTCTTCTAGCGAGTAGAAACATTTTTCAGTTAGGTAGCTTTTTAATTTTCTCGTAAATGATAATAGTTTTGTTTCATTTTTAATTGCATCTGGGAGGTGATTAAATATTTTAACTGACATGTAGTATGGGCTTTCGTTTAGCATTTTAATTCTGGAGTATGGTAAATGTAGTCTGTTTTTGTGTCGTGTGTTAATGTCATGTGTATCTTTAATCTTAGTAAAGTAATCTAAATTTTTGAAAACAAATAAGCTAATGTCTAATATGTAAATGGATGTAAGTGTAAGTAATTTGTATTTAATAAAATATGGCCTGCAGCTGTCTCTATTTTTTATTTGTGCTATTATTCTTACACATTTTTTTTGTAGGATAAAGAGTTCGTGGCTGTTTACGCTGTTCCCCCACAGTATGATCCCATATCGCAGCCAGGAGTATGCATATGCATAGTATGCTGTGAGGGAGGTTTGTGTATCTGTGCTGCATTTAAGATGAAAAAGTGCGTATGTGAATTTTGATAATTTTGATTTGATGGTTTGAATATGTGTTTTCCAATTTAAATGAGTGTCGATGTTAATGCCGAGCAAGTTAAATGTGTTTACTGTATCTAAATTAGTGTTCTCAAACGTTGTATTTATTTTTATTGCTGGTTTTTTATATGATCTGAATTGAATAGTTTTTGTTTTTTTAAAGTTAATTTCCAAATTATGATCTCGAAGCCAATCTGTTACATCTCTTAATATTTTTTGTAATATGTCGTCTGTTGAGTTCGTATTTTCATATTAGGTTGACTCTGCCCCACCCTGAGCGCAAGGCTGGCTATGCCCATGGGTACAGAACTAAAAAGGGAAAAATACACCATTTGTTGTATCTAGGAGCCTTCTGCCTTTCTGAAATATTAATGCAACAAAAGTGCTAAATTAAAGCTGCTAGACAGATAGCATTTTCACAAATTTTGATACATACAATGGCCTGGAAAGCCTGGATACATACAACAAAGTGTTAGTATTGGAGTCCCCTTTAACTATTGTTACGGTTTCACTTCTGAAGTACCTTATTCTGGCAGAGATCATCAACAAGGCCCCGTGTCTGTACGGCCAGCTGCTGCAGCCGGTGACACTGCTGCAGCCTCGTCTGGCAGATGTAACACATCCAGCACTCGCTGTCACTAACCTATTATTGAAAAAACAGAATACAAAGTATGAGTGACATAGAAAATATGTTTTTTATAGTATAGTTATAGAAAATATATTTTGTAGTTTCACCAGTGTAACACACGGATAAAAACCGACCTCCCTTTATGTCTGTCTGTATAACTATTTGCAAGATTTTTATATTAAGTCTGGAAGATCAATAATGGGGTTCTTTTAATTTTGCTATTCAATTTCTAGATAATGAAACTTCGCGCTAACCTTATGCTTTGGCCAACATCAACAGTTAGGACCTGAGCCTCAGAAAACATATTTTATCCGTTCATTAGCACTACGAGCATTAGCATTTGTTTACGTACCTTATAATCTGCCAGTTGCTCATAAAAGCAAAGCAGATCCGTTCTATAAATGTTAACAGTTCTTTTATTTGTAGATAAGCATATACAGCAACAAGTTTTCTTAAACATTTTGAAATATTTTCGTGATGAGACCTTGAAAACTGAACCCTGGTTTTAGAGGACTGCGGAATTTACGTGGCACAAAAAACAATCCTTAAGTATTTTTTGCAAATTGTTTATAATTTCGTGTTCAATTATAATCTTTTTATTTTAAATTCAAGACAAGTGATTAAGTACCTACTTATAAATTATTCACCAACAATTTCTTCTTCTTATTTTCTTTTTTTTCTGAATATGGCTGTCAGAGTCAAGCGCTTCTAATGATTTAGTCAACTACTAACTAACTTTCTAAATGGTATTCCACTTGACTAAATTTAGTCACTTAATCATTTAGATGTCTAAATTTAGTGAAATGGAATAAGCGCTTTAGATATCTAAATGATTTAGTGACTAAATTTAGAATAGAAGTTCAAGTAGAATAAGAGCGTTTTCACACGAGACCCGACCCGACACGACAAACTGCGGTGACGATTCCGTGCGCCATACATTTCTATGTACCGTTTTCACACGGAACGACACCGCACAGCACGTCACACGATTTTGAGACGACAATCCGCTATGTCGTCCCGTTTTTTAGCACAGATAAAAAAATTACAAAGATATTATGAAAGTTGTCTGTGGTTCATTGATTCAGTTTGAATTTTGAACCAGGCCACTAAAATTACTGCCTTAAATAATACAATATGCCCCGCGTACCACTTGACGTTAGAAAGGATCATCGAACTATCTTTTAAAATTATATTGTACAAAACCCAACAATAGATGACATAATATTTTTAAGTACTAATGGCTGGTTTACACGTACTAAGTTGATAAGTAGTTAACTTAATTTTAAATTTGTAAATTGTAAACACAAAATTTAGTAGCCAATAGCAAGTTAAAATTTAGTTAAGTAAGTATAGGGTCATAAGTTAAAATTTAGTTGACCATTTATCTACTTATCACGTGTAAACCAGCCATAAGTGAATGCGGTGTCGTCGCAGAAATCGTCGCTCGTGTGAAAACGTTCAAACGACACGGTTCATAGACAATTTATATTTGTCTATGAACCGTGTCGTGTCGTGTCTCGTGTGAAAACGCCGTAACATTTAGTTACTTTCTAAATGTTATTCCACTTGACTAAATCATTTAGATATCTAAATTTAGTGAAATGGAATAAAGCGCTCAGACAGACAGCCATAAGAGTGTCAGCCTTGTTCGTTTGGTTTTTCAACTGCGCATGCGCGGCTTTTTTGTTTGTCAGTTGAGTGTCATATTCTAAAATACCCATAAAGTTAATATACCTAGCGGAAGGTATATTAACTTCCGATAGGTATATTAACTTTATGAAAATACCATCAATTTCTGTCAGATCCAATGAAAAAGGAAACAGATGGAAGTGACATAACTACAAAAAAGTGTGGCCGGCGCCATATTGCCAGGAACTAAGCATGGCGGTCTATAGTGATGGGACACTCGGCTGATATTTGTCGAGGATATCGATAAACTAAGATGTTTTAAGTGTAATTAACATCAAACACTATAGTACAGCGATGCTTTAAAATTTAAATAAACTGATGTACGTATTATCACTTTTAATTTGGGTTACAGAAGTTTGATGTTTACATAATGAGTAAAATTATTATTATTAGAATAAAACAAAGTGACTATTGAAATGACATTGATTTTGTAATGATTATGTATTGTCAAACAGATAACGAGGCTGATTAAGGTTAAAATCTTTAAAATATAATATGATCAGATTCTTCACCTTATATTTTTTAAGTTCGATAAAAAAGTACATCACTAAACGTCAACCAGCGTCAACCAATCAACATAAAATCAACCGGAACGTAAAATGGCGGACCGGCCACAGTATTTTGATTTGGTATAGACCATTATGCCAAGTCCACTTTATAAAAGTAAATGGTCAGATCAGAGAGCAATCTGACAGGTATTTTAGAACATGACATTTTCAATGCACATTGCGCATGCGCAAAGTTATAAATTGGTGTCAGTGTGAGTGTCATGTTCTAAAATACCTGTCAGATTTTCTAAAATCTGACAGAAATTGATCGGTATTTTAGAATATGACACTCACACTGACACACAAATAAGCCGCGCATTCGCAGTTGAAAAATGAAACGAATGTTAATAACCACCCATTTAAGCCGGCTGTACACTCTCGCCGAGACACAGCGAGGCGGCCCGAGTGCGAAAGTGTAAATGGGTGCGCTCGCCTCGTCTCGCTTGTCTCGGACCCTCTCGGTCCGTTGTCGGTATTTTGCGCCCGAGACTAAGGGTCTCGCGAGGAAAACGAGCGCACTATTGTACACTCTCGCGTCTTTCAGTACTAGTCCCGCCGTTGGACAGTGTAGAACAGAAAAATAACAATATTAAACGACATTATGAGTCATGAGTCATCTGTGAGAAATAAAATTAAATATGATCTTTGGATTACAATGATATCTTTCGATGAATGGTGAATGGTCATTTTCCTCCATCTTCTATGAGTTCTTAACTGCGATTGAACTAAGCGAGAATGTACATGATCGCACTCGGGCAAGGGGCTCTCGCACGAGACTCTCGCCCGAGAGAGGTCTCGGCGAGAGTATACAGCGGGCATTACACTCTCGCACTCGGGCCGCCTCGCTGTGTCTCGGCGAGAGTGTACAGCCGGCTTTAAATGAACGTGGCGAAAAAAGGAACTAACACTGCCATCATATATAAAAACTACATTTTTGACAGTTCTATGAAACCTTTGTTTCCCGCCATTTTACTTGACACTGGCAAATGGCAATGGTTACCTACCTACACTCATCTCCATTATAATACAAGTACGCTGGATCTATGATACCACTTTTTTTGTGCCTATTTGAAGCGGAATCAGCGCTCCCATTATTCGGGTAGAGAACTAAATTTGACATAACCATTGGTAACCATGTATGTATTATATTTCTCTATGGCTTAATCGTTTGAATTGTTTTCGTGTTTTTAAAGTGTTTTAAAAGGTTTTACGCGATTAAGTAATATATAAGTAAGTGGTAGTAGTTCATAGTTCAACTATGAAAGAGTGTATGTTATGTAAAACGCGGTACAAAAAGGGATGTGGGGTTACATTTCACAAGTAAGTGATTTTAACAGCAAATTTCTACGATATTAAACTTTTATTGATAATATAGGCACTTAAAAATGTGGCACTAATCTTATTATACCGTATTCACCACAAATTTACCTTTGTTTTACCGATTTTTGATAAGCAATAAAATTCAATAGTGCTGGAGTTTTCTGTCGATAAAACTTATCGATATCTATAACAATTGTATTGAAATCTCCGATAACCGATTTTTATTATCAAATACATATTATTATGCTGTTAAAATAATTGACAGGTTTCGTTCTGACGAAGGAAGACTGGAATTATGGTTGAAAAAAATTGAAAAGCCTGGTTGGCGTCTGAAAATTGCTACTACCGCTTGCCGTTACTATTTTAAGTGTACAAACGTTTTCTGTGAAAATACAAGGCGCATTACGAGTAACTATCATTTGATCTGGATTATGTTTGGAAACTCTACTCTTTCTTGACAGACTGTAACAGTGTAACGGTAACTAATAAAATATAATGTTAAAGTATCGCACATGTATTTTTATTATTTATACTCCACCACAATAAAAAATGTATTCAAACGTTCTATATTTATTTATGGATCGCATTATCCAATTAGTTAATTTCCCTCGCACTTCTGCAATCAGCGCCAAAATGGCGAAAATCAAATAAGATAAAGTAAATAGATAAAAATTAGCTTGCTAGATCCATAAATAAATAGGGAACTTTCATATTATTACAAGACGTTCCGGGCGGCTTCTACCACGTAAATATATTATTTCACAGACAAATTGGTCCACAAAAAATAGCCTATATAATCCTTCACGTTATACATTCCCCTGTTTTTTCCACATTTTCCTCTATTTCTTAGCTCCTATTAGTCTCAGCGTGATAAAATATATAAAATGGGCTATCTAACACTGAAATAATTGTTCAAATCGGACCAGCAGTTCCTGAGATAAGCACGTTCAAACAAACAAACTCTTCCGCTTTATAATATTATATGGTATATATGGTATAGATTAGTTATTCAGCTCTGTTCAGCTTTAATACGATACACTTTTAGCACTACATACTTTCATAATATTAGAAATGAAATTAAAAAATACAATACAACAAAGTTTTTGTAAGAAGCTCATCTTCAGTTTTGTTTTTAGTTTTTCGTACTTAGTGCTAACTGGTAAAAATAAATGGATTATTAATAGGTACTGCTACTTCACGTTATCTACGTATGAAATCGTTGTGAATTTATTACGCCTATCTAAATTACGGAGAGGAAGTCTGTAATCTTCAATACAAATATATAGCGTTTGTATTATGCAATTTAATATTTTTATCCTAATGGTCGACATTATCTGAATCTGGAAACATTTCATCGATAATAGAAAAGACAGTTGTACATCACTAGTATTAGTTCCAAATACTCCCACTACTGCTGTCAGCGCCAATATGGCAAATTTCAATTTTCATTTTTACGTCAAACTTAGTTCCTACCCCGAATAATGGGGGAGCTGATTCCGCTTCAAATAGGCACAAAAAATAGCTGTCATTTCAAAGGGTATCATTATGCCGGCGCCAGACATGTGTTCAAATACGCAAATACCTACAAATTTGCCAAGTGTGGCACTGACATTTGCCTATTTGTGCAAAGTTTGAACACACATTTGCAATTTGCCGACATGTGTCGGTTTTTCTGCGAACATCAAAGTAAACAAACTTCAAAGTTTGTGCGGAATTAATTTTGATGATAAATAAATTATTATTATTATTATTGATCCCACCAAGGTGGAGATGGTGTATGATGGTGTGAAGTATTTTTTTTTTGGAAATGATTCATCAGCAGCTTTAATAAATGCTGAAGTCAAAGCCTCAGCACATAGAGATTCATTTTCTGATGATATTTCGGGAAGAAAAGATAACTGATTTCTGAGCAAAGTTTGAAATTTATCCCAGTTAGAATTACTGTTAATATGATATTTTATTGATGCAGACTGATTTGATTTACTTTTATCTTTACCTGGAAATGATAGAATTATAGGAAAATGATCACTGCCATGGCTTGACTCCAACACGTACCAATGAAAAACAGATGATAGATTAGGTGAACATATTGACAAATCTGGTACACTACAACCTTCATGAGGAGCAGTGCGACGAGTCGGTTGGCCAGAATTAAGAATACACAGTTTATTATAATCTATTAAGTCTAAAACTTCGTAACCCTATTGATTGTCTTTGTGACTCCCCCATGACTGGTGCTGGGCATTGAAGTCTCCTAGTATTACCACTGGTTGTGGTAATTGACTAATAATACTTTTTATTTCAGAGAAAATGCAGTATGAAGGATGAGGTATATACAGTGAAACAAAACATGTGTTATTTACAGATGCAGCAATGATCGAAAAATCAGAGTTATGTGATGGATGAGGTGTGTGATGAAATGATTGATGGTGTTTGATGAGCATGGCTGTACCACCATACCCATCTGATCTGTCTTCCCTGAGACAAGTGTAGCCTGAAATCCTAAAAAGTGATTCCGGCTTGAGCCATGTCTTTTGTAAGGAAAAGACGATAGGTTTGTATTTATAGATTAAAAAAATAATTTGGTGTTTTTTACTAACCACACTGCGGCAGTTCCACTGGACTATGTTGTCCATTGTTGGAAGTGGTATTAATTTGTGATTCAGTGGTGAATATGGCAGCGTTGGACGGTGATAAAGATGATAATGATGTAATCAGTTTGTTTAATGCTAAAATTGTTTCATGTATTGAATCCATGTTAATGAATGAATCCATGTTGAAAAAAGAAAAAAAATTTAAAGAAATAAGAATTCTGACCGTCGCATCTCAATACATCTTGGAAAATCTCTTATATGTTAGAAAGAACATAAATATTTTCAAAAAGAAAAGTGATTATCACAATGTAAATACTAGAAATAAGAACAAGTTAGCAATACCAATGTTCAGACTAGCCAAAGTAAGCAAATCCTTTAAAGGCCAATGTATACGCCTATACAATAAAATCCCAGAAAATGTTCAAAATCTACCTTTAAACAATTTTAAAAAAGCAGTTAAAGAACGTTTGTGTGCTAAAGCGTATTATAAAGTCAATGATTTCATCGAGGACAGCACACCTTGGGAATAGGGTGGCTCCATGCAGGTTACTTTTATTTTTGTTACATAACTGTAAGCCATAACATTGTAATTTTCCATTTTTTTTAGTAAAAATTGGCCCCGTGCGAGTTTCTTACGCCGGTTCTTCTCGGCGGGGTAGTTCCCGAACCGGTGGTAGGCAACGTAGCTTCTTCGTTCGACTTTCAAAAAGAGTATCATGATACCTATTTTGATTAAAAATATATTTTATTTATTTATTTTATTTATACCGGGAGCTAGATATGCAGATCCATTATCTCCTACTGGAGGATTATAATCTTTTATTAAACTATTATGTGTTTGTCTGTCATACCCATTTTGTTGTTTCTATGGCAATTTTGGTTGTTTGAAAACAGTTTTTTTATATGACCGTTGCATTAAATTCAAATTCTGTTTATTATTATTTATTTTTGTGTATTAACAGGTGATGATGATGAAGAAGTAGATGACATTAATACGTCAGAATATAATTTTGAAATGGGAGGATGTAACTTCGAAGCTTCTGAGTAGGATAGACAATTATGAGCCATTGACTCCTTAATTGATTTTTGGCGTTGGAATTCTGGGCATTTTTTATCAGTTACAATGTGCGAACCGTGGCAAATACAACAATAAATAGACTCCTCTTCAACTGAGCAACTATCACCAGCATGCCCTTGGCCACACCTAAAACATCTAGGTGTTGACCGACATTGGTTTTTGACATGTCCGTATCTACAGCAATTGAAGCACTGTATTGTAGAGAATATATATAAAGTCTACTGGAAGTGCATTATAGCACATGAAGACTCTCTTTGGTAATGTCTGTTCGTCAAATGTTATTACCACATATTCGGTGTTATTAAATTGAGCGGTTCCATTCACTATTGTTTTTTTCTTTAACCTTCTGATTTTTAATATTTCATCACATCCAATTGGTAAAGTAATATTATTAATAACATCATCATCGGACCAATCAGCAGGTATACCTTTAACTAATCCTATTCTACTTACCTGAAAGGTTGGAATAAAAGATTTAAATTGTTCTGAGTTAAATTGAGGGTTACTTATAAAACTATTGGCTTCATTATATGAAGAAAAGGCTACAGATAATCGGTTTCTGACTATTTTCTTAATACTACCATCTACAATATTTTTAATGTTATTTGTTTTCAAGTAATGGCCAAACACTATGGGGTGAAAGTTTATGTTTTCATTAGGTGACTTTGGTACCTTTTGTATATGGACAATATACGGAGAGGAGTCTGTTTCTTTATACAGCATCCTACGGACCCGTGAAACTAAGCCCTGGGTTTTTTCAGTTGTGTTCACATTTGATTGAGATTCAAGGATAACGTCTTGTTTAAGAAAATTATAGTTTTCGGTATCGCTAAGACACATGCAATTGATATCAGGCTTGTCCTTATTGTCCTGACACTTCCCTTGAAGTCCTCTCTCGAAGTCAATGGCATCTCCAAATCCCACTTCTGACACGAGTTGTTACGTGCTAGGGTTCGAGGATTCGGAGAGAAAGACCTGGTGACTCGCTTGAAGACTTTATTCACTAACACTAGGTCACACTAATCACTAAGTCCGAACACTAAGCACTAAGTCCAAAACACTAAGCACTATCACTGTCACTCACTATTGATCACTTGTTCTCACTTCGAGGTCGCCTCGAAGATCGCTCAGATAAAACTGAACTGCCGGCTCAACTGTCCGCGACTATTTATACGGGGGTCGAATCTCAGAAGATTAAGAACCCGATATGCGTAAACAAGTATGAGATATTTCTAGAAATTACTCGTAGGTACATACACCTAGCGCCATCTAGTATCGAGTAGGGGATTTATGTTGCCTGTGTTATCTTGGTAAGTTCGCTGGCCCAACCTCCTCCTCCTTACCTCCAATAGTAAAACCTCATTGCATCGCTTACTCAAGTAGGACTTAGGAGAGAGACGGATGTCGAACGCTGCCGAACGCAAAGGCCGATTGTGCTTCCTTGTCGCTCGTTCCGCGCTCTCGCTTGCACTTCAAGCCTTAAATGGAACGCCTCAGAGCGAGGTAACACTGCATGAACTGTCATGTTTTTCGGGCGCGCACCCCATATCGAATTATAAGACGTTATCACATCAAAAATTAGGGAACTTCTTTCCAAAAACAAAAACAGGTTGGGGACCACTGCACTGGCTTAATATATTATACATCATGACATCAATGAATTATTACAATTTGAAACTATTTCTTCGTGTACCCCCACCTCACCGGTGGTAGGCATCATGTAGACTTTCAAGAAAATATTTGCAAAAATTTATTCTGAATAAAAAAATTTGAGTTTGAGTTTGAGTTTTTGAGTTCATTTCAAAGATTTTCTTTTCCCCTGGAAACAAAGCGGCAGAAAATATTGTATTATATTTTAAATACAATTTTTGAATTATTTTAAATTTGAAACCACTTCGTAAGTTTATTTCGAAATTACATGTCAATTTGAAAAATTAACCTCTAAGGCTTCCAAGCCAATACCTAAAAGTGGATATCTAGCAAAAATAGATTTAAGAGTCTACTTCTTGGTTCCTAGTAACTCACTAGTCGATCGAAAGATTTTAATTTACGAATTAAGAGCCTCAAGTCTTGACGTACAGACTATCAGATGCGCTAACATTTTTTTTCACAAAAAATATAAAGAAGGAAACCAGACCAGGCGTAGGCTTTATCACTACTAGTATCAGTGTTCTAGGCGAGAATTCTTCAGCCTCAGGCGCCTCTTTTTTGTTAACGTTTTATGGTTAATAGTGCCATGGGCGTATTAAATCACAACAAATATGTAAATCTACCTCTGTGGCTCAGTGGTGAGCCCGTTGGTAGCTCAAGCCGGGGGTCGCGGGTTTGAATCCCGCCGACGGAACAAAAAGTTTTCAATGTTCCTGGGTCTGGATGTGTATTAAATATGTGTATGATATAATAAAAATCTTAAATATATGTATAGTATAAAAGTATTAAATATATTTCCGTTGTCTGGTACCTGTAACACAAGTCCTTTAGGTACTTAGCACGGGGCCAGACTGACGTGGTGTGAAGCGTCCATAGATATTATATTATATATTATTATATTTAAGTTTTAACGTTTATAATATACAGGGTGTAATAAGACCACTTCCGATAACTTTGGGGTATGATTATACTACATTTTCTGATTACGAAAATGTATTTTTTTTTTTATTTTTTTTATTTTAATTATTTTTTATAATTAATACCCTTTAAACATGATAATAAACCACATAGAAAAATAATTTATTTGTTTTTAAATTTTATTATTATTACTAAAAATCGCAATGTAAAAACGCGCGCTCAATGTCTTCACGCTACGGCCTACGTACGCTGTCGAAACTCGAAAGGTCGTATGCGACGATACACTACGTCAGAACTGTTCTAAACCCTAATGTATGTTATGTGATGTGTCCTTCCAACTTTAAACCCATGAAGGTGGTCACTATGACTGACCTCTAACCCCTCATCTTGGCTACTTGCAGTGTTAAAAGTTTCATGGTAACTTATGTAGAAAACTGTAATCAACTGCATGTGTAAAAACTTACAAGAGTAGGTATGGCAAATTTCTAAGATTTTTAGACTCGACGTTAAAAAGTTCATAAGTAACGAAACCAATGCGGACGAACTGTCTATCCGCAATCGTCACGTCGTATCAATCGAAATTACAGATGATACACAAAAATCTGGCAATAATGAACTTACGTGAAAAATGTTACTTCTTTATGAATTTTGAAAATAGTCCTTAACACCAAGCAATAAGACCAGCCACCACCAAAAACGTCAAAAACACTTCCCTTTTTAAACGAAATCTATCACACCATACAGTAAATTACTTAACACAACTGAATAATAATAATCAATTAACACATAACACAATAACTACTACCACGTTTTGATACTTGAAGTACCTAATTGTTAAAAAATCAAACTTATGTCTAACAACAACCTAATACCTCAATGCACAAATGGCTACTAAATTAGAAAATCTATTTTAATTTTAAAAATAATGTTAAAATAATTATGTATCGGCTTTCGGAAGAGGTCAAAAGAAACCGAAGCACGGCGGCATCGATCAAAAATCACGCCGCCGCGGCGGAGTGTTTAGTGATTGAGCCGACAAAGAGCGGCCGCCATCGGCCGCTCTGCAGGTGCACGACGCACGTGCACGTCACGTGTCGCTAATCCATTTCAAGGACAATCTAAGTGTTGTACATTCAAAACGATGTTGTCGATATTTAAATTACCATTAAATAATAAAAGTTAATAACTATTATTTAGTAGATCTAATCTCATTTTTAAAATTAACTCTATTAAGAGGTTATGAATTCAGAAAATTTTATCGGGATACATAGTCAAGTTGCATTCGATAATTTCGATACCTACCGACATTACCGTGATAAAGTGGTTGTTATACTATGGTACGCGTTTGCGCGTCTAGGTATGCGCGTAATGCGTATACGCGTCTACGTACGCAATGAAAATACTTTAATAATACTGTTATGATTAATGTAATTTAGAACCTAGTTTATTGTTTTTAGAATACTAAAAATAATTATAACTTAACTATTTTTGAGTAAATTTGATAATAGTTTTAATATTTAATACTGGCCACACTGACAACGTGCAATCCCTTCTACGATCACGTGATTTGGAGTGGGGTTGACGGGTAAAAATTGGGTATAAATACCCCAAGAGCTTAGTATGGTGTGGATTTTGACGGAGGAACAACTGTAAGAGGAACCTCTGCCCGAAAGTGTACAAGTTGTATAATAATGTATAATAAAAGTAGATATTACAATTAATATGGGGTTTTATAATTTTAACATCTCAGAAGAGGGAGAAAAATCCAGGTACGCTCACTTTAAATTACTTATTATTAAATTATTATTAAGTGAGATATGAATATATTTATTTCTAAGAAATCGTACAAACGAGTTATCAGCATACAATAACGATTTTATAATTCACATAAAATAAATATGAAAAGAATGTAGGGTAATTTTAAATTATTTTTCAAAAGTGTTAATAGTTGAAAGTATCACGAATTAAGGTGTAATAATATTAGCTGTGTTTTGAAAATTGATGTAGATGTTGCTTATTTATTGTTTGTGGTAAATCGTTTTGAAGTGCAGCATCTTCGTACAACAAACTTCTTTTTCAATAGTAATTACTAATAACTATTAGTGTGCGCCGTGCGGCGAGTATAATTATTATTGGTATGTCCTGTCTATTTTTCTTTTGTGTAGTTGATGTTTCTTTCTAAAGTGTATTCATTGAAATTGATTCGATAATTATTAATGATTATGAAACGGACGGGTAACTTTTCAAATACCCACATACGCTTTTAAAAAAAAACGCGATTGCCTAGCAGATAAGCAAAGTTACTACTTTTGGTCCTAACCAATGTTGTATTATATCGAAGAATGAAGAGAAGAAATATAATTGAAATAGATTCGATAATTATTAATTGTGAAACGATTTTTACCGTAATGAAAGACTTTGTTTTCTATAATTTTAGATTTGATGAATATGCAGTCTTTCTATAATGTGACATTTTTATATGAACATTTATTTTGTACATTCGAGACTTATAAATTATAATGATAATGAAGATGTACATTGTACGTATATGGTTAATTTTAAAATATATTAAAAAGAAAAATGAGTATTAAGAGTATATTCTGGGCTTTTTACAAGAATTTTATATAACTTTGCAACAAGAGGTATTCAAAAAATACGTTGCGGAGTAGAAAGAACTCCAGTACACATAACAATCATGCTCCACACACATAATACCTTTCACTTGGTCGAGGCTACTCTTCGACAGTGAATTCAACATTACATTTTAACATCATTATACATTTCACTTGGTCGAGGCTACTCTTCGACAGTGAATTCAACATTACATTTTAACATCATTATACATTTCACTTGGTCGAGGCTACTCTTCGACAGTGAATTCAACATTACATTTTAACATTATACATTTCACTTGGTCGAGGCTACTCTTCGACAGTGTACACCACACACCACATTGTAGTTCATATTTGGACAGCTTATAGCTGTTATACACAATTCATTATTACACTACTTCAATTATACAACTTTCATTTTTATGAATAGCAAAAAGCCTACATGAAAGTTGATAAAATATCATTTTTATTACAAAGTATTATACATAAGTATTTTTAGTGCAAAGTGCAAACGGTAAATTATTCAAACTTGGTAACTAATGTATTATATTTTTGGTATTATATGTTTGGTATAGAATTACTTAGTTACTTTACTAAAATAATTATTTATTCAATACAAGAAATAAAATTAATATTGACCTCCTGTTGGACATTCATCAAACATAAACTATGCTTGGAAAAATACCCAAACCAGTAATATAAATAAATCGAAATGGTTTATTCTAATATAATGATAGTATGAGATCTCATTTTATTGCAGTTTATAGTTAATATTTAATAAGTTAACTTTTTATAGTTAATTTCAGAGTGTCGATTCAATAACAATATCATTTTTATTTTTTGTTTTCATGAAACTGCTGTGGAGTGAACCATTGATCAGTTGCTGTGGAGTGAACCATTGATCAAAGTTGCTGTGGAGTGAACCACTGATCAAAGTTGCTGTGGAGTGAACCACTGATCAAAGTTGCTGTGGAGTGAACCACTGATCAAAGTTGCTGTGGAGTGAACCATTGATCAAAGTTAAAGGTATGTGAACTGAAAATTTTAAACTCAATTTCAACAGTATCGATTTTGAGGACTGTGAAGTGAACTCCTGAGTAAAGTAACTGTGGGATTGACCACTGTAAAGTTTCTATATAAAGTAAGACCCTATAGATGCAAAAGTACATGAAACTGTTTTCTCGTTTAAAGTTTACCTTTTGTATAAAAGGTGGAGATGAAAAGGTATTAAATAAAATTTGGATTAAATGAAATTTGGATTAAATGAAATTTGGATTAAATGTAATTAATATAAACTAAACTATGTATATTTAAATAATAATTATGACTTTGCACGCCACATTACTGGCAGAATGTATCGCGCTAATATTATTACTTTTAAGACCTTTATTTTATGTACATTCATGCAAATAAATAAATTTGAATTTGAAAAAAAAAAATTTGGATTAAATGAAATTTGGATTAAATGAAACTTGGGTTAAATGAAACTTGGATTAAATGAAACTTGGATTAAATGAAATATGGATTAAATGAAATTTTGCGAATTAGATTAAATGATATTTTGTGAATTAGATTAAATGAAATTTAATGGAATCGATTAAATGAAATTTAATGAAATCGATTAAATTAAATTTAATGAAATCGATTAAATTAAATTAAGTGAAATATTATATTAAATTTAATGATTTGTAAATAAAAATATGAAAGTAAGTGAAATATTGAATTGAGATTTTAGACTGAAATGGAGTCTTAGGCCGAAATGGAAAAACTGTCTTAGATACATTCTGCCTTTCTAGAGGCGTACAAAAGTAAAAATGGTTTGGAAGTCAAAATCAGTAAAGGTAGTAGCTATCATTAGTTTAATCTATTGTCGAAAAGTCAATACAAGAGTTATGATTTCTAAATGAGATTCAGATGAAAATATTTTTCACTATGTACATATAATTCTAAATCCTAAAATATATAATGTAAATGATTAATCGAAATTCGACTCGTGTTTCTTAATATTGTATTTTTAATAATTAGCAATAGATAGGGAAGCGATGAAGAAAACTTCTTGGCTACTGGACCATGTAAAGGTTCTTAAATTCGTTTATAGATGTTACGGAACTTAAATAATTTGAATTTATTTCCTGGAAGAGCGGTTCGTGCATTTGCTCTTAGTAAAAAGTATTCAGAATGCTGTTGTTATAGAAATCAAGAAACGCTACAGTGAATATTAGTACTTACTGCAGTTAAACTTTGTAACTGATTTAATAACAAGATGTAATAGCCTCCAATTAAAAGTGCAATAATCATGGTCAATATTTAATCCTTGTTAATATTATGTATGTATAATTGTAACTATTGTTGGTTGTTCATAGCAAATATAAAAATAAATATCCAAAATTATTAATCCTGAAAGGTCATCATTCAGTCCATGTCAATATTTGTATTATAAAATTGTAAATCGAGATCAACTTCAACCATATTGTTAAGTTTTCGAAAAAAATATTTTACAAAGCCGAGCTTCGCGAGGGCTCGTGTCGTCACACCTTGACTGACTGATTATAATACATCTACATATATGTAAATAAAAATTACTATGTTAGAGCACAAATCAATAGGCATGATAGTTTATCCGTATATCCGTAAAGTGTATGATTCATCACAAAATGTAAAGGTTGTAGGATATACTATGTACTACTATGATTATTGCTGCCAAAGTTTTGACATCCACAAATAACACTGCTTTGTGATTGATAGCGCTAGGAAGATAAGTTAATATAATATTATATTATGTAAAACTTTCTCGTGTCAGTGTTTGCGCACGAGCTCCTCCAGAGCGGCTCAACCGATTTTAATGAAAATTTGTATGTACATTTGTTGGACCTGGAATAGGTTTTTATCTAAGTACCTTTTATATTAATACTAGAAATAATTTATACGGCAAAACGTTTGCCGGGTCAGCTAGTAGTTTCGATTAAGAATTATAACGTTTTTGAATTTTAGATACTTATTGGATGAACAATTTTTAAGCGAACTCTTTGCTTTACCTCGTAAACGGTAGTTGTTAAACTTGAAAGCAATCAGTTTTGCGATCTACAAAGTCAAATGTATTTTTTGTCATATCCAGAAAAATGGCTACCTACCACAAGATTCCTATCATCGATAGATCAAAGCACTGTACAATGTACTCGTAGTATTGCTGTTCTTATAAAACAAACTGTTGGCTACTATTCGATGGTATATAAAAAATCGTATAGGTAGGTACTCGTAAGGCAAATCGTTTAGGATAGCTATTTTAAAAACTTTAAAATATTATGTTACGATTACGATCAATACGGTAACAATGAGATAAGACAATTCTACTGCTACTGATGTGAACAAATAAGTCTTAAGTTTATCAAGAAGTTTAGGGGTTGGATTATATTTTTGCTCCATACGATTGTCAAATTCTACTAAGTATATAATTATTTATCTTAAAGTTTAAATAATATTGTTTTTCATTTATAATTGTCGGTTTTAGCATTTTGGTTATTATTCGTTGAAGTAGAATTAACATAGCTGCTATCGAAGTAGAATTTATTATGATTTATCAATGGGACGTTTTCTTTTAATTAAAGTTAAAGTTCCACGTGGTCGATATATTGAGTATTTGGTAGCCAACAATCGATGATCCCAAATGTAAAACTAGACTCATTTATATTTTTATGAATATTGACTTTCGAAATCTCATGTTTTACTTGTAACTATATTTTTCATGTTTAATGGTTAATATTCTACTAATACGACCCAATAAAAACGATAGCGATAACACAATTCTAAAAATAAAAAATGTTACATATTATATAAAAAAATATTATACTTCATCTGACACAGGTGTCAAAATATTACTCATCTCTCTTTGTGTATATTATTATACAGTAACAAAATTGTGATGAAATAAGAGAATAAATTATAATTATTTTATATAAGTATATTATAGATAATCACTTAGGTCAAAACTCCTTTATTAAATTATTATTAATAGTGCCAGTTTGACAATTGACATAATATTTATCTGTATATGCTCAAACTAATATAACCTACTAAACTGGCCTGAGGTATTTAGGGTCCTCTGGGATTTAAATTAGAGACGAAGCAAAAACGTAGAAATATGACTTAAGTTTTATGCTTGATCTTGAGCTAGTGGAATCTAGATTTAAAATACATGTTATGATTTATAAAATACCTGTTATGATTTATGTTACATTGAACAGTGTTATGATAATATGATTAGAAATATAACCCATGTGAGTTGGTCTCGAATTATTTGAGAACCGATAGAAAATCTAGGTATGTATCACGTCACTCTGGTTTCGATGATTAGAAGAAAGTCATCCTTAATAATAATTAAAATATGACTCATGACAATGAATATTCCGGTAATTTCTGGGTACTATTTAAACATGTATCGATGCCATTCTGTGTGATTTAAGGTCACAGATTTTTTTTATATATCCCAGTGATCCCACATTACTTCTGTTTTTGATTATTTATAGTTAAGTTATGTTTTTGTAATGAATCTTACTATTTGTCCTTGAACCTTTGCCTTTTGATTACCATAAGTTTATGTTAAGAGCGGGCTGCCAAATTTTGCTGTTTTCTAATAAGTATTACGATCCCGGAAGACGATTGACTCAAATGAAATTGGTATTTATTTAATCAATGTATATTTATCTGATATTTGGCTAACGAAAAATACGATTAACTTTGTTTAACTCGTAAGCTATATTTTTCGAAATTATTAATATTTCTGGGCTCTTCAACAAATACCTGTTACACTTATTGAGTTAATATCATTAAATAACTTGCACTACTACAATCACTTTATAAAATAATAGGTAAAGGAAATATTAGTATTGTATTTAATTTTTAAGTAATCATCAAAAGCATTTTTGGGACTTACGACTTTTACTTTCGTGCTATAATGCAGAAATCGTTGTCACGCGATATTGTTCACTATTAGCTGCAGCGTAAAGCACATCGCCCGGAAGCACGATTCATGGAATCATTATAATATGATCACGATTGGAGGTTAGCGGTATGTGTAGACGGGGCTAATGTTTTGACAGTAGGTCCTTAAATAAGATTTTCTTTTAGAAAGCTCAGGAAAGCGTAGTTTATGAAGCAGTAAACAATTGTTTCGTAAAATGTGAAAATAAGTATGCTCTTTGCTGCAGAAAAGCTTAACTTAGACATGCATGTAGATAATAATAATAATAATAAATATTCTTTATTGTGCACACGTAAAAGTATTATTATTTTTAACAAAAAATTAAAACCGACTTCCAAGGTAAAAACAATAATAACATTAATGTGAACTAAAAAGTATTAAATAATTTTTACTATCTAATAGTGCCTTTTTCCGAATTCGGCTAAACCTCAACTATTTCTGTACTCAATCTTCATTATTTTGAAGTCGGTACCAGATAGCTGAATCTTCAGTCCTCTGACAGTATAAGTTAAAATTTTTGGAACTGGCACCGACTTCAAAATTATGAAGATTGAGTACAGAAATAGTTGAGGTTTAGCCGAATTCGGAAAAAGGCACTATTAGATAGTAAAAATTATTTAATACTTTTTAGTTCACATTAATGTTATTATTGTTTTTACCTTGGAAGTCGGTTTTAATTTTTTGTTAAAAATAATAATAATTTCACTCTTTTTAGTTACACTAGTAGATAAATCTTCGCGTATATTTTACGTATCTTATTACAATTTGTTAAGAGTCACAACTCACACTCACAAAATAATATAATATTATCAGTGAAGTGAACATATTGTGCTAAGTAATTTAACAATTTTAATATTTCAAGCCCGAAGCGGTCACCGGCGATTGCGATAACAATAGAAAGGCTATTGTGTCTCGTTTTTCCACGATCGAAGGATCTATCAGATAAAAAATTGTACAAACTTGCATAGGATGTAGCGTAGCACAATATTTAATATTATCATAATTATTGACAGCTGTTCTTGTTATCAAGAATTCAAATCGATAGGTACTTAGTGCACCATCTATCGATTAATAAGTATAACTAATTAAAAAGACACTTAATGACTTTGTTTTGTTTAAATGCTCTTTTTAAAATAACTTTATTTTAATTCTATTTGTCTATTAAAATTTTATAAAGTAGTAAAGTATTCGATATGTATATTATAAAGTAGTTAGTAAAGTATTCGATATTCTGTCTTCGCGCGGCGGCGCTGGGCGGCGACCGACGCCGACCGCCGTGTATTAAAAACAAACAGGTGTTGTTAATTGTTATACAGTACATCATTATTATTATAAGTATATCCATACCTATGCCTTGTACTATTATCTATTCTGTGCCATGAGACATTCGTGGCCTTAACACGACGTGGTAATGATGATGATGACGATGATGATGATGATGATTATGATGATGAATATGAATTGCATAGTAGTTTATGCTTTCTGTTCTTAAAACAACGCCGAAACTCCCAAACGTGTATCTATAAGGAATCAGGAGTTCTCTCAGCATCATCGAAACCATGGTATACCTTGACCCAATATTTGACTTTTTGGTAGCGTATTCTTAGTACACTTCACATAAAACCAAAATCACCATATGTTTCCATATAAATTTCGAGGAGTTCCCTCGATTACTCATGGATCCCATCATCAGGTCACCACCTTTGTGAAAATGGGACCAAATTGGAGTGAAACCTAATACAACAAAACAAAAATTTCGAAAATCGGTTCACAAACGGCGGAGTAATCGTTGAACATACAAAAATAAAAAAAAAAAAAAAAAAAAAAAAAAAAATATCCACAGCCGAACATATAACCTCCTCGTTTTTTGGAAGTCGGTTAAAAATTACAACATTAGTTAATTACTAAATACAGTGTACCACAATGGCGGCCTTATTACTAATTAGTAATTTCTTCCAGGCAACCAGGTAAAGGACAGTATATTATAGATATTATAATATGAGTGTGCAATATTATAATTTATATTAGATAAGATTTTATAATTTTTAATAATACATACACAAATACATACATACCTACATTATTATAATACATATTTAATAAATAGGTAACTTAAAAAGTACAGAAACAAATTAGAGGTTGGAACTTGAGACTACAATAATATTTGATGATCAATTTTGAATTTTAATTATACCATGAATGTCAATTTATAATATGGATTGAGTATTATCAATTATCATTAATAGAAAGAAAATGTTCTTTTACCAGCAACTTAAACCGATAATGTGTCGCCGTCATTCTTATATGGGTTGGCAATAAATTCCACAGCCTTATTCCCGTAGCAGCAAAAGAACGGTTGTAGTATTTTGTATGTTGTACAGGCACATATAATAGGTGATTTGAAACAGAACGTAACTCTTTATCTGCTTGTCGAAACGAAAAGTTATCCTTTAAGTAAGATGGCAGATACGGATCGTGAATTATGGAGAATACAAGTGACAGAATGCGAGCATCACGATTTCATCGATCACGATAGATGTTTGGTTTTAGCAAATTTGTTAATTTTGGGTAGTCTTGTAAGTTAAAAAAGTGTTTAAATTTGAATTTATGGAATAATCCATAAATTTAAATTATTTGATATTTAAAATATATATTATACTTGAAGTTACTATTTGAAGTTATATAGATAATATTGTTAGTTTTTCTGGGAATACCAGATGATCACAGATCTATAGCTAGATACAAAATAAAATTAGAATCGGCTGAAGTGGAAGTTCCATATTTACTAGTACCTTTAAAAGTAAAATTGGAAGACCAATAATTATTGTTAAAACTTCCAGAGGTCTGTAATGTTTATTGTTTATTATTTCTAATTTTTATCACCAGCGACATTTGATAAGGTATCTAATATTTACTTAACTTTATTTTGTTGTGTATTATGTTAGAAAAGTTACTTTTTGTACCACTGCAATCGTTAAAGGTATTGTGTGAGAAGTTATTATTTTCAGGCTTATTTTTTCAGTTTGTTTTTATTAAGTTTTTTGTGATATTTTATTTTATTTTGACACTCGGAGTTATGTATCTCTATTAAATGAGTCGCAAAAAATATATTTAGTTAGCCTAATGATTTGATTGATAGATTGTTGTATAGAAATACTGTAATTTCTGTTCTACATTGAAAGATATTATATAGATTACTTATACCACATTTTAGTGTTAGAACTTATTTTTTAATTCAATTAATGTTGTAACATTAAGACTCAAGAGAGTAATACACAAGGATTTTTATCTTAATAATGTCAATGTTGGTTGTTGCAAAGCAATGATTGTACAAAAATCTTATATTAAGTTTAATTAAGTAATGTTTGTAAGTATAGGTAGATATATTATTTCATTCTACACGGTTTGTAACACAATACAACAAATGAATTGTTTTTTTTAAATGTGAAATTTAATTTGATCAGTGTATTTATTAACAATAGGTACTTACTAGTTTATAGTGAAAATGTATAGATTACGAAAATATTTTTTGTATTGCACCATTGATGATTAGTTAAGTATGTTTTTAGAGTGCATCGGGACGCTGCACGTTGTCGGATGGCCGAATGTTATGATTAATGTAATTTAGAACCTAGTTTATTGTTTTTAGAATACTAAAAATAATTATAACTTAACTATTTTTGAGTAAATTTGATAATAGTTTTAATATTTAATACTGGCCACACTGACAACGTGCAATCCCTTCTACGATCACGTGATTTGGAGTGGGGTTGACGGGTAAAAATTGGGTATAAATACCCCAAGAGCTTAGTATGGTGTGGATTTTGACGGAGGAACAACTGTAAGAGGAACCTCTGCCCGAAAGTGTACAAGTTGTATAATAATGTATAATAAAAGTAGATATTACAATTAATATGGAGTTTTATAATTTTAACAATACCTAATTATTTAAATAAATTTTAATTATTGTCGCTATTCTTAACATTGAGTAGGTATTTGCTTATTTTTAGTTTGACTGTAATCAATACGTACTCGTATGTAAAACAATTAATACGATTTATCGATAAAAAATTATCGATAACTCAAAATATGCACAGGGATAAATCCCTATTATTTTACAAAGTTTTTTCTTCTTTGTTCAGTCGGCTGTAAACACGCGCCGCGCTGGTGTACTGTGAAGTTTTTGTTAAAGTTTTGTAATTTTAAGGTAATAAGGGTAATCTGTGGTACTCGTAAACTTTTATCGAACGGGGCTGAACATCATTTTCGATAGTGCGGTTTAAACAGTGCAGTAAAAAGTGTGTAAAGAATTGGAATGTCTCCTATTTACTTTTGTTTCGTGTTGAATAACTCTGCAATCTACATTGAGTTACATGGAGCAGTGAGCACAGTTCGAACTGCATTTCATAAAAACAGACAGCTGATCACAGGTCAGTGAACATGTTATCAAGTATTTTTTCCATAGATAGGTGTAACTGTGTAAGTGTTGTATTTTTACAATTTCTGATTCAAGAGATCAACTGATTCGAATGTGAATTATTATGATTTCTTTTCCTTTTTGGCCGGAAGTAAAAACGGAGTATTTTTGAGTAATAAGTAATACTTAAACTAATAACCTAAGAAACGGTAATTAATAAATTCTAACATTATGTTAAATCGTGAAAACAATTGTAATTTAATAATCATTACAATACTGGTGGTTTATTCACTACCCACGGGCTAGGGCACTGTGGCACAGCACGATCAGCTGTTTTGTCTAGCGCAGGGCCGCTAGGCCGCCAGGACTCGGCGCGAGCGGCGCGTGGGGGCTGACTCGGCCTGGGGGCCGGGGCTCCACTGGCGCGCGATACTATCGCGCATTTACATCAGCGTTATACATTGCGTGTTGAAAATTTTGACTATTTTAAAAACTGGCGATTTAAAGAAAATTACTTGCACCAATGGATATATCTCATGCCCTATAATAACCCCACGAAGTTATCGGAAGCGGTCTTTTGACATTATTATAACGCATAACTAGCTGTCCCGGCAAATGTTGTTTTGCCATTTAAAGTATGTCGCCCATGTTATTATTTTATTGAAGTGACAAATAAGTATGTCACCATGGCAAAGTCCATGATTTCTATCCCGTCGCACAAACAATGGTCGCCGTCAGTCTTGAGTTGTAACAATTTACTATTATTTATTCAACAAATTAATACACTCAATATAAAGATAGAAGAGAAGATTTTGTCCGGGTTGAGAACTAAGATTCACGAAAATCGGGCGAGCCGTTTCAGCGTAGTTTAACCACGCACACCGTGACACGAGAATTTTATATTATATTAGATATATTTTATACTTAATAATATATGCCTATTAAAAAAGGAATAATATAGAACAGTTAAATCAGTGTACTATTCGTGAGCTAGCTCAACTGATAAGTGTTTTGCCACCTTCATATCCTGATTCCTGACTCCCACCGCGGAACGCAACTGGTTTTCAGCGAATAAAATATTATTTAATACTAAATAAAATATGCAATGATAAATACGATAACAGAATCACACTTATTCTTGAATAATAATTGTTAAAATATTCAGGTCGGTGGACGGAGAACACAATATTCTCGACTTTCAAGTTTCAATCATATTATTATGCAATAATCTCATTATCGACGACCACACACTACACAGTTAAATTAGTAGACTCCTTAAAATTTATTCTAAAATACTTTACTTCGACTTAGATTTTAGATAAATGCTCTCTTCGATCTTATTAGTTACCAGATTTATTACAGAGATCTTCGTCCGCTCCATCGGAACCTTAGCCAAACAATTTGACAATGGCTGTAATACGATATCTTCTACAGCCATCACTGTGCACTGTCATTGTTTATGAACAATGACAGTGCACAGTGTTGACATTATTACAATGAACAATGTTGACATTATTAATTGTTGGTGACATTGGCTCAGGTGAATGTGTGAAGCGCCTTTTGAAAGAAGGTTTCCTGTAAAAATTCTAGCCCATACCTGAGTAGTGTAGAACCCGGGACCCACTTATAAATTGTTTGTTTTTTCTTGCACTCTGTACCTACAGCTGAATACTGATCATTGACTTAAAATTTTTCTGCCTAATAAAACTCGGCAAAATAAAAATAAAATAAAAAATACGGTTTTAAATAGCGGTATCGAAATTTATGTTACAAAGCCTCTTTTTAGTGAATATAAAATTTTAACTGTCACAGATTTATATATACTTGAGTGTTGTATTTTCATAAAAAAACAAATGGAACTGTTTCCAAAAGTTGATGAAAATAGAAAATATTTATCTAGGGACCCATCTAAGCTGAAGGTACCACTTAGTCACAGTTCTCTATTTCAAAAAAATTGTTACTATATGGCAATAAAAATTTATAACAACATTCCAAGAGACATAAGAGAGACACAATCAATAAATGCATTTAGAAATAAGTTAAAACTATGGCTTCTGACTAAAAGTTATTATAATTTAAATGAGTTTTTTGACTAATTATGTATAACAGTATTTAATATGACTATGGTGCGACATTATAATATATATAATTCAATAAATTTATATTTCTCATATTTATCTAATCCTAACTTTACATATTATTATCTGAATTTTGACATATTACCCAATTCTAATTTGTTTTAAAATTAATTCATAATGTATTTGATATGATTTTTTTTTGTATAATGAGGAAAATTTAATATCTTTTAATAATTAAAAATAAATTTCACACACCATTGTAATGGTAGAATGTAAGCACTGGACACTGGACTGTAACATCTTGTAATACTACTTCATTCTGTGAATAAAGACTATCTATCTATCTATCTATCTAAAGACATAAACTCCCGGGCACGATCGGATGTTATCCTTAAAAAAAACTGTTGTCTGTAAAGTCGGTTTACTGACGATAGTTGAACATGACAACGTGCCTCTTTGTCGCTCGTACCGCGCTCTCGCTTGCCCTTCAAGCCCTAAATGGAACGCCTCAGAGCGAGGTAACGCCGCATATTGCGTCATGTTTTTTCGTGCGTGCAGCCGGCTGCATCGAATTATAAGACGTTGCCACGTCAAAAATTTGATGTCTCCGATTTAGTTCAAATTCGGGGAGGAGGTAGCCGAGGTGTTCCCTTTGATGTTAGAAGAAACCCCGTTCCTCTAGGCCACGTGGAGGGACATAGGCTATTTTGTTTATCACGAAAGTTTACAGTTTCCGTAAAATTTATAATTAACGCGGGCGGACCCACGCTTAACATCTAGTACTACACTAAAATTGAAATGTTCTCGGTCTGACATACTTCTGAGTGACTTGCAAGCGTACTGTTGCTTTTCGCGACTCTAAAAGTTTGGATTTGGTAAGTCTCGCAGAAGTATGTTTGGCTGAGAACAGCCCTCGTATGTTGTAGTACAAGAAGTTCCGCTCCGCCCTGTTAATTATGTATTTCACGGAAACCGTACATTTTCCCGAGAAACAAAATAGCCTATGTCCTTCCTCGTGGTCTACTTTATATCTGTGCCAAATAGCATAAAAAATGCTTCTGCCGTTTGTGAGACAAGCTCTTTCAAATAATTTTCCCCGTTTTTCCCCATTTTCCTCTGTTTCTTTGCTCCTATTGGTGCCAACGTGATGTTATATAGCTCAAGTCTCCCTCGATAAATAAGACTATCCATCAAAAACTAATTTTTCAATTCCAAGCAGTAGTTTCACAAATTCTTTAGCTTTATAATTTAAGCATAGATATGATTTTCCCAAACTTTGAGCCCGCCATTTATAAGGAATGGTAAGTTGTATGAAAAAAGTGTATGAATATTTTTTGTAGAGAATTCTATGATCTACACTCTTGTCATACTTATTTTTGTGATAAAATGTATAGTTTGGAAAAAAACCGGAAAAACCTTATTTTCATACCTTTGACCTTGAATAAAAAATTTTGCACAAGGAGCATCGCCGGGGACTTTTGAGGTTTTATTTGTAATGGTGTATTTAACGTCTCTACGAATTTTCAGCTCTATGCGAGTTATTCCGAGGTCGAATTTTTATTTTTCCTGGAGTAATTATATTTTTGAAATAGTGATGAATGATAAAATATGTAATGTTTATTTTCCAGAGATTGTATGACATAAAAAGACAAAAATGTTAATGCCTATACTTAGGAAGTGTTTGCCAAATGTATCACCCAATTTATTTTTGTAATCACGTGTTTCTCGCCATGTATAATAAATTGTAAAATTATTTTGTGAGAAATAAAGTCTTAAACCGTATATGGTTTCTCACCAGTATGAATTAGCAAGTGTTTCTGTAAGTACGATTTTCCTGAAAATTTTTTTAGGCATATGTCACAGTTATATGGTTTCTCACGAGTATGAATTAGCAAGTGTGCTTGTAAGTTGTCTTTTCTTCTAAATTTCTTTTGACAAATATTGCAGTTAAATGGTTTCTCGCCAGTATGAATTACTAAATGTTTTTCTAAGTTAGAGCGTAATGTGAATTTCCGTTGACATATGTCACAGTTATATGGTTTTTCGCCAGTATGAATTAGCAAGTGTCGTTTTAAGGTGCTTGTTTGTGCGAATTTCTTTTGACAAATATTGCAGTTAAATGGTTTCTCACCAGTATGAATTAATAAGTGTTTTCTTAAGTTAGAGCGTAATGTGAATTTCTTTTGACATATGTCACAGTTATATGGTTTCTCTCCAGTATGAATTAATAAGTGTTGTTTTAAGTCCCCTCTTCTTAAGAATTTCTTTTGACAAATATTGCAGTTAAATGGTTTCTCACCAGTATGAATAAGCAAGTGTTCTTGTAAGTGGCCTTTTCTTCTAAATTTCTTTTGACAAATATTGCAGTTAAATGGTTTCTCACCAGTATGAATCACTAAATGCCTTAGCAACCAGCTTTTAGTCGGAAACATTTTTAAGCAAACATCACAGATGAGTTGTTCCTTGTGACTCTTGTACTGTGCCTTTTTGTCCTCATTTTCTACGCTCTGTTCACCACCGCACTTCCCCTTGTCCCCAACATGTTCTTCTGTGGCTGTGTGCTGCGTGGGGGGACTTTGGCGTGCATACTTGTCAATGACACTTGGACTCAACTTTACTAATTTCAATTCGAGCACCCTTGAGCCTTGCCAAGCATCAATGCAGCCAACGCTCAATGATTCCTGTTTGCAAACAGCATCACTATCTGACACATCATCTGCAAATTCTAACACGGGTGCATAATCTTCTCCATACGTATTTGTATTTTCTACAGTGTGTTTTTCAATTATTTCTATAAGAAAAATTTTTTAACATTACAAACTTAAAAACTGATCAATAAACAATTATTATTGATTAGTAGATTATAATAGTTATAAAATACATTATACTCAATTTTACAAAGTTAAAAGGGGCAGAGCAGTTATGTGGCAAACAGAACACTAAATGTAGCCCATCTGGAATATGAATACATAAAGTACAGTATAGTATACATTACCACATTCATCGTATTGTTCAGTCTTTATGTCCGGCTCCTCTTTTATATTATCTGCGGTAGGATGTGTTGTGGAAATATTTTTCTTCTTATAGATCGATAGTTCTAACAAAGATCCAATTGCTCCAATGTCAATATCAGTCTATAAATTATAGAATATAATATTATGTTTTATGAGTATCTACAAATAAAAATATAAGTAAGGGGTTTTCCAATATGGACTTGACAACTTTTTTCAAAATAAAATTAAAACCATTTGAGATATTTCAAAAATTTTAGTATCGAATTGAAGTACAATAAAAACATTTTTAATGGAACTCGACTTCGCTTATATGGTCACCGCATGCCCGTTTGGAGCGATGATTCTTTGAACACAATTTTCTATCACTTTCCCACACATTTCAGCTATTTCACGTTTAATTTTGGCTCTGAGCTCTTCCAACGGTTCGGTTTATCCAACGATTTGACGCACCCCCAGAGAAAAAAATCTAGGTGTTAAATCGACTGGTCCATATTTTGAGATAACACGCTCATCAAACTTGCTCTTAAATAAATCGATTGTAACGTGTGATGTGTGGCTTGTGGTGCCGTCCTATTGAAACCTCATGCTGTCCAAGTCCATATCTTCTAATTCGGGTCAAAATAATCCATAATCATGGCCAATCTGTCTGTCTGCTAGGGCGAGAATTACGATCGAAAATCGGAGTTAACGCTCTTAAAGTAGCGGCCACCGACTCCAATTTCTGTAGTAAATTTTTAAGATTAGCAGACGTTCGTGTACTTCACTATGATAAAAATATTATGTCTAATGAGTAAAATGACGGTAACAGTTCGATGTTAATATCGTTTTCGGCATCTGAACTGCCCCGGGGCAGGGTGGGCCGACAGGATACGGAAACAGACAAAGTTTAAATTAAGAACATAAACTTCGTATTGCACTAGTACTACGCCCCGGCCGCCCGGGGCAGTTCAGATGCCGAAAACGATATAAGTGAAAAGATGTGTCCACAAACTAAATTCAAAATTGTCAAGTCCCTATCGGAAAACCCTTAACATATTATGTTACGCTCAAAGACCGAAAACGCTCAGTGAGCGAAAAAATGGCTCACAACGCGTTGTGGTCATAGTGAAACGGCCACGACGGAAATTCGTTCGTTAGTTAATCACAGAAACACCACATAGTGAAATTCGTGTCGTGGCTGACGTGCTATTCGACCACAACGCGTTGTGGTATTTGAGAAAAGCCATGACGCGTTCTGAGCATTTATAAACAGCCACGACGCGATACCGTGTTGTGGCCCTAATAGACTACAGGCCCACGTCGAAAATGGATGGGTCAAATGAACCACTTGGGGACGTATATAGGACGATATTCGAGCACAAAATAATAAGATTTAGCACTATGCGGTCACTTGTAAGCTGTCCAACTGAGTGCTGGTGAGAATTCAAAAGTGCATGTAGGGTGAGTACATTTTGGTCATATGATCCTGTACGGCATTTTTACCATCGATAGACACATAAAAATAATAAGAAAGCCCGCAGTGCCGTACAAAAATAATGCGCCAACAAGTCGTTATTTTTATTTTATTTTCAGCCAATTTCCATGGTAAATTTGGTCATTTGATTCAATACGGCATACGTTTCATACTGTTCGGATACAGCTTGGAATCAATTATTCCGCAACGCCGTACAAAAATAATGCGACAGTAGAAAAAAATCGAGGGTAACAAACCCCTGTTTTTCAGGGGTCCGGGGGGTCATTTGAAACATTACGGCTTCGGTTCCAAACATTATTTTAGCACTCAAAAGTACTATTAAAAATAATGCCGTCAACAATTTTTTGTCCATTTTAATAATTTATTTATTTATTTATTTACAGTTAATTAAAACGGGTTGACCCCAATTACATTAATTAACCTAGAACTAAGATAATATTATTACATAACTAAAATAACAACTTAACTTAGAGACAATAGTAGAAGCTCTTGCATACTTTCCCTCGCAGAATTTCACACATACTTTCTTTATATCCATCCACTTGTCAGCAAATATATCACACTCGGGGTTAGTAGACAGGAGAGCGTTGAGCACGTCTACACCACGACACAGTGGGGACTCAGCTCTCGCGACTGAATTGCAAACAGGTAAGGCAAATACTTTAGGCCGACGGCAAGTGCGGTACCTGCGGTAATTGTCGGGCACGAACAAACGGCAAACGAGGGTGTGAAGTTCTGGACAGTCTATAAGTCCACGAAGAACTTTTAAAATTATTAGTACCAGGTCCACACCTCTCCTGACCTCTAGTGAGTGGTATCCTAGGGTACCTAAAAGGAAGTTCGTGGGGTACATATAAGGATAATATCCATGAACTCTTTTGTACAGGAATCTTAAAAATGTTTTCTGTACTTTTTCAAGCATCAGTGTTGATGCATCTGTGTGAGGGCTCCAAACACAGGCATCCGTTTCTAATTTACTGCGTACTAATGTATTATACAGTAACTTAATTACATTGGAATTTTTAAAATCCCTCACATTACGGAGAACAAATCCTAAGCGTTTGAAACTTTCTTTGGCAATAGCTGTAATATGGTCTTTAAATGTAAGGGTTTTATCAAAGTATACTCCTAAGTCTTTTGTGTTGTAGACTCGAGTCAAGGGTTGCCCGTCCATTGTGTAATTAAATACAAGAGGCCGTAACTTCCTTCCATATGTCATAACGGTACACTTACTCATATTAAACAGCAGATTGTTCGAGATACTCCATCGGTAGACAGCATCCAAATTCTTTTTGGAGAAGTAAACAATTAACAATCAATCAATTTTATTACCATTATAATCTTCAGATCGTCGGCATATAATAAGAATTTAGCATACTTTATCATTGCTGGGAGATCAGGAATAAAAGAGGGCCTAATACCGATCCCTGACTAACACCCTCTGGTGTTAGTCAGGTGTGCTATAAGTAGTACTTTCATTATTATTTTTAACAAAAAATTAAAACCGACTTCCAAGGTAAAAACAAAAATTACATCCTTATAATATGAACCAAAAAGTATTAAATAATTTTTCCTATCTAATAGTGCCTTTTTCCGAATTCGGCTAAAACTCAACTATTTCTGTACTCAGTCTTCATCATTTTGAAGTCGGTACCAGATGAATCTTCAGTTCTCTGACAGAATATTTGAAACTTTTGGAACTGGCACCGACTTCAAAATTATAAAGATTGAGTACAGAAATAGTTGAGTTTTAGCCGAATTCGGAAAAAGGCACTATTAGATAGGAAAAATTATTTAATACTTTTTGGTTCATATTATAAGGATGTAATTTTTGTTTTTACCTTGGAAGTCGGTTTTAATTTTTTGTTAAAAATAATAATTTCACTCTTTTTAGTTTTTAGTTACCTAGTACTCAAATAATAAAAAAAATAATAATAATCATTTATTTCAAGTATCCAGACTCATATCCGTACAAGATCAAAAAATTACAAACAAAAGTCACATTTGTAGAAAAAACATACTTACATAATTACATAAATTATATTAAAATAATAATTATTTTGGCCTGTATTTTGCATGCAAGCGACAGCAGTGACCGATATACGGGTTATCAGGGCGTTCACAGAGCGCGGCCAGCATGCCGTTGGAGCTCCCCCGCATGCGCCGCACCAGCGACGATGTTCGCCTGCGCATTGTGGCAAAGAAACAGTCCACTCGTGTGCACGCGAACATCGCCGAAGCGCTGCACCAGCGGGGGAGCCCCACCAGCATCCTGAACGCGTTATTATATTGGACGCGAAGGGCGCTGTAGGCCCTTTGCGTATATGCTGCCCAGAGGCTGCAAGTGTAGAAGGATGTACAAAAAGCTCTAAACAACGTCATTTTTACTTCTAACGAGCATCTTGCAAACCTCCTGACAACCATGTTTGCCCTAACCGCCAGCGCCCTTCGCTCCCTTTCGATATCAGTGTCGTCTTTCAAAGTGGACGTCACAATGTGTCCTAGATATTTAAACTCCTCTACTCTAACCAAAGGAACACCATTTAGTAAAATAGTCGGTACTGTATCCACCTTTCTGGTTCCACTGTGAAAGACCATGTACTGACTCTTTTTACTATTGTATATCAGCCCATGCTCCGCTGCGTAACGCTCACAAATATCAAGTAGCTTTTTGAAACCACAGACTGAGGCACTCAGCAAGACCATGTCGTCCGCATAATTTATGTTATTGAAACATACTCCATCTACATGGCAACCAATATGCTGCTTGCTGAGCTCCTCAATCAGTATCAGTAGTAAACTATCGCGTACCTACTATGTACGTAGAATAATACACCTGTATAATAGTATTCTACGTATCTTGTTACAAGCTCACCGGTGAGCGAGACACAATAGAATAACAATAGATTTCCAAGAATCCACGATCGAAGGATACAAACTAGGTATTAGCAACAAATTATAAGTATCGTGCAGGAAACCGGTTTCGAACTCTTCAACTCCCAAGCGGCCACATTGTGGTGTTATATTATATAAATTCGGACATCTATTAATAACTATTAAATAGGAATAATTATTTAATACTTTTTAGTTCATATTATATGGATGCTATTATTGTTTTTAACTTGGAAGTCGGCTTTAATTTTTTGTTAAAAATAATAATTTCACTCTTTTTAGTTACCTAGTAAGCCATCGCGTACTATACGTTGAATAATACACCTGTATAATATTATTCTATGTAGGTATCTTATTACAGTCACACTTACAAAATATAATATCAGCTGCAGCCTGCAGATAATTTTAAACAATACATAAAAAAAATCGAAGTGAACACGTGTGACGTGCTAATGTAGCCGGTCCCCCGACTAGTTTCAATAGGGTTCTCGCTCGACTTGTCGCACACGCGGCACGCCTCGCACTGTGTAGTACGGTACCTGGCAGACGACAGTTATTGTCCTATGAACGCTAAACGCAATGCAAAAGGTTGAAATTAGGTTGTTTTACAGAATATCTCGGCGAAGTGAGACAGAATGTTACATGATCGAAGCAACTGTAATTTCTCAGAAGTAATATCAAATGTGTGCCTTATGCTCTGGAGATAAGGTTGAATTTGGTGACATTGGTGACCCTGACTTGGTAATGATGATGATGATGAATGCAATTTTCATAGTAGCATAATATGCTTTCAGTTCTTAAAACAGCGCCTAAACTCCCAAACTTGTATCTATAAGGAATCCGGAGTTCTCTTAGTATCTTCGGAACCATAGTATACCTCGGTGCAAAATGTTGCGTTTTGGTAGCATATGCTTAGGGTGCTTCTCATAAAACCAAAATCACCATATGTTTCCATATAAATTTCGAGGAGTTCCCTCGATTACTCATGTCATCCCATCATCAGGTCACCACTTTTGTGAACATGGTACCAAATTGGAGTGAAACCTAATACAACAAAACAAAAATTTCGAAAATCGGTTCACAAACGGCGGAGTAATCGTTGAACATACAAAAATAAAAAAAATAATAAAAAAAAATATCCACAGCCGAACATATAACCTCCTCGTTTTTTGGAAGTCGGTTAAAAAGAACCGTATCTTACAAATTGCATCCGGTCACGTAGATAGCTCGCATAACAATCTTAATTACATGGTATACTTACTTGATTTTTTAAGCTGTAAAATTATTTGATTCTGTACGGCGACTTTATTTTTAATATGATATTGTAAAATACAATTGATATAGAGTATTGCCGTTCAAAAGAAACTGTTCTAAAAAAATAAACAGAAATACAAAATCGGAAATTTAAAATATTCAAAGATTAATAAAATTAAGCAATTTTCTACATTTGTCCTTCGTATTAAATAGTATTAAGATAAATAAATTAGGAAAATATTATGCCGTACATTTTAATGCAGAGTAAGCAAAGTTCCGTACCATTATAGAACAAAATTGTGTTTTTTTGTATGGGAGCCCCCCTTAATTATTATTTTTTTAATGTTACTATTAATTTTTAAATTAAAAATATAATTGAGTATTTTGTGAACATTTCAGGTGTCTACCTGTTGCCATTATTGATATCGAGCAAAAAATTGAAAAAAAATCACGTTTGTTGTATGGGAGTCTCCCTTAAATATTTATTTTATTTTGTTTTTAGTATTTGTTGTTATAGCGGCAACAGAAATACATAATCTCTGAAAATTTCAAATCTCTAGCTATAACCGTTCTTGAGTTACAGCCTGAAAACAGACAGACATCGAAGTCTTAGTGTTCAGGGCCTACAGGCTACAATACCTGACAGGATTTAGAAGACAGCAAAAATATGCAATATTGCTATTTTATTCCACCAGGCGTTTCAATTTATTCGTAATGTCCTTTTTCAATGTCATTCCTTCAGAAGTTCAGATTGCATTCTATCGAATACACGCAACATTGTATTACGGGCTTTCATTTTGCTCTCCAAAGGTAAAAAAAGCTCCAGTCCAGTCCTAAAACTGAACACTTAGTAAAAGGTAACCGTTTTCACCCTTTGGGTACGGAACCCTAATAAAACAACTATTTTTTAGAAAAAAATCGATATATTTCGTTGTGTGGACTTTTCTTACATTTCGTTCTATGGATATTTGCTTGAGTTTTTTTTTCTCCTACTAACCGGAATTATTTTTAATAGTACTTTTGAGTGCTAAAATAATGTTTGGAACTGAAGCCATACTGGTTCAGATGATCCCCCGGACCCCTGAAAAACGGGGGTTTGTTACCCTCGATTTTTTTCTATTGTCACATTATTTTTGAACGGCGTTGCGGAATAATTGATTCCAAGCTGTATCCGAACAGTATGAAACGTATGCCGTATTGAATCAAATGACCAAATTTACCATGGAAATTGGCTGAAAATAAAATAAAAATACCAACTTGTTGGCGCATTATTTTTGTACGGCCCTGCGGGCTTTCTTATTATTTTTCATGTGTCTATCGATGGTAAAAATGCCGTACAGGATCATATGACCAAAATGTACTCACCCTACATGCACTTTTGAATTCTCACCAGCACTCAGTTGGACAGCTTACAAGTGACGGCATAGTGCTAAATCTTATTATTTCATGCTCTAATATCGTCCTATTACATTCTCAGGTGGTTCATTTGACCCATCTATTTTCGATGTGGGCCTGTAGTCTATAATGAAAACGGCCACGACGCATTCTGAAACCAGGTTAGTTACTCAGGAGTAATTTTATAGTGCCCAAGTGTGTGCGCAATACACAAGAGCACTATTCTTTACTCTCATAACCCAATGGAGCGGAAGACCGACATGACTGGCCTGGCGCGCACACACGTGGGCACTATAAAATAACTTCTTTACTAGGCTAGTAAGGAACCATTTCCAGTAAAAAAGGGCATTTTGTATAATGTGACTTATGATTATGATGTTTTTGAAATGACTGATTTAAATTAAATTGAGATTTTGTGTATATTTCAAGTGCATTGTTGCCATTATTGACTACAAGCATGAACTGCCAAAAAAAATCACGATTTTTGTATGGGAGCCCCCTTAAATATTAATTTTATTTTGCTTTCAGTATTTGTTGATAAAGCGGCAACAAAATATGTGATCAGATGTCTAGCTATAGCGATTCTTGAGTTACAGCCTAAAGGCTCATAGACGGACAGACAGAACAGGGTCTTGTTTTTAACTTTTGGGTACAGACATGGGCGTAGCGGTAGCCACACTGGGGCAAGCTGGGGCGATTGCCCCACCCTGGCTCTGACCTATAAGGTGCCAAAACACTAAATACTAAACCAAAACTGTTTTAGTTAAAAGGCCTGCAGGGCTGCAGCCTGGGTGTTTCAGGGTGTTTCCAAAATTTTTTTCTTATATACTAACAATATCAACAGTCATAAAATCTGTTAGAAAGTTACAGCGGTGTTTCAAAGCGAGCGAAACCATATTACCGTAGAATAAGTATTGCATTTTATTAAAATGCGTAATTCATAACAATATATTTTTTACTATTCATAAATAGAACTTTAGGTTGACTCTGCCCCACCCTGAGCGCAAGGCAGGCTATGCCCATGGGTACAGAACTAAAAAGGGAAAAATACACCATTTGTTGTATCTAGGAGCCTTCTGCCTTTCTAAAATATTAATGCAACAAAAGTGCTAAATTAAAGCTGCTAGACAGCTACATTTTCACAAATTTTGATACATACAATGGCCTGGAAAGCCTGGATACATACAACAAAGTGTTAGTATTGGAGTCCCCTTTAAGTATTGTTACGGTTTCACTTCTGAAGTACCTTATTCTGGCAGAGATCATCAACAAGGCCCCGTGTCTGTACGGCCAACTGCTGCAGCCGGTGACACTGCTGCAGCCTCGTCTGGCAGATGTAACACATCCAGCACTCGCTGTCACTAACCTATTATTGAAAAAACAGAATACAAAGTATGAGTGACATAGAAAATATGTTTTTTATAGTATAGTTATAGAAAATATATTTTGTAGTTTCACCAGTGTAACACACGGATAAAAACCGACCTCCCTTTATGTCTGTCTGTATAACTATTTCCAAGATTTTTATATTAAGTCTGGAAGATCAATAATGGGGTTCTTTTAATTTTGCTATTCAATTTCTAGATAATGAAACTTCGCACTAACCTTATGCTTTGGCCAACATCAACAGTTAGGACCCGAGCCTCAGAAAACATATTTTATCCGTTCATTAGCACTACGAGCATTAGCATTTGTTTACGTACCTTATAATCTGCCAGTTGCTCATAAAAGCAAAGCAGATCCGTTCTATAAATGTTAACAGTTCTTTTATTTGTAGATAAGCATATACAGCAACAAGTTTTCTTAAACATTTTGAAATATTTTCGTGATGAGACCTTGAAAACTGAACCCTGGTTTTAGAGGACTGCGGAATTTACGTGGCACAAAAAACAATCCTTAAGTATTTTTTGCAAATTGTTTATAATTTCGTGTTCAATTATAATCTTTTTATTTTAAATTCAAGACAAGTGATTAGGTACCTACTTAAAAATTATTCACCAACAATTTCTTCTTCTTATTTTCTTTTTTTTCTGAATATGGCTGTCAGAGTCAAGCGCTTCTAATGATTTATTCAACTACTAACTAACTTTCTAAATGGTATTCCACTTGACTAAATTTAGTCACTTAATCATTTAGATGTCTAAATTTAGTGAAATGGAATAAGCGCTTTAGATATCTAAATTATTTAGTGACTAAATTTAGAATAGAAGTTCAAGTAGAATAACATTTAGTTACTTTCTAAATGTTATTCCACTTGACTAAATCATTTAGATATCTAAATTTAGTGAAATGGAATAAAGCGCTCAGACAGACAGCCATAAGAGTGTCAGCCTTGTTCGTTTGGTTTTTCAACTGCGCATGCGCGGCTTTTTTGTTTGTCAGTTGAGTGTCATATTCTAAAATACCATAAATTTCTGTCAGATCCAATGAAAAAGGAAGCAGATGGAAGTGACATAACTAAAAAAAAGTGTGGCCGGCGCCATATTGCCAGGAACTAAGCATGGCGGTCTATAGTGATGGGACACTCGGCTGATATTTGTCGAGGATATCGATAAACTAAGATGTTTTAAGTGTAATTAACATCAAACACTATAGTACAGCGATTCTTTAAAATTTAAATAAACTGATGTACGTACGTATTATCACTTTTAATTTGGGTTACAGAAGTTTGATGTTTACATAATGAGTAAAATTATTATTATTAGAATAAAACAAAGTGACTATTGAAATGACATTGATTTTGTAATGATTATGTATTGTCAAACAGATAACGAGGCTGATTAAGGTTAAAATCTTTAAAATATAATATGATCAGATTCTTCACCTTATATTTTTTAAGTTCGATAAAAAAGTACATCACTAAACGTCAACCAGCGTCAACCAATCAACATAAAATCAACCGGAACGTAAAATGGCGGACCGGCCACAGTATTTTGATTTGGTATAGACCATTATGCCAAGTCCACTTTATAAAAGTAAATGGTCAGATCAGAGAGAAATCTGACAGGTATTTTAGAACATGACATTTTCAATGCACATTGCGCATGCGCAAAGTTATAAATTGGTGTCAGTGTGAGTGTCATGTTCTAAAATACCTGTCAGATTTTCTAAAATCTGACAGAAATTGATCGGTATTTTAGAATATGACACTCACACTGACACACAAATAAGCCGCGCATTCGCAGTTGAAAAATGAAACGAATGTTAATAACCACCCATTTAAGCCGGCTGTACACTCTCGCCGAGACACAGCGAGGCGGCCCGAGTGCGAAAGTGTAAATGGGTGCGCTCGCCTCGTCTCGCCTGTCTCGGACCCTCTCGGTCCGTTGTCGGTATATATTTGCGCCCGAGACAAAGGGTCTCGCGAGGAAAACGAGCGCACAATTGTACACTCTCGCGTCTTTCAGTACTAGTCCCGCCGTTGGACAGTGTAGAACAGAAAAATAACAATATTAAACGACATTATGAGTCATGAGTCATCTGTGAGAAGGGGCTCTCGCACGAGACTATCGCCCGAGAGCTCTCGGCGAGAGTATACAGCGGGCATTACACTCTCGCACTCGGGCCGCCTCGCTGTGTCTCGGCGAGAGTGTACAGCCGGCTTTAAATGAACGTGGCGAAAAAAGGAACTAACACTGCCATCATATATTATAAAAACTACATTTTTGACAGTTCTATGAAACCTTAGTTTCCCGCCATTTTACTTGACACTGGCAAATGGCAATGGTTACCTACCTACACTCATCTCCATTATAATACAAGTACGCTGGATCTATGATACCACTTTTTTGTGCCTATTTGAAGCGGAATCAGCGCTCCCATTATTCGGGTAGAGAACTAAATTTGACATAACCATTGGTAACCATGTATGTATTATATTTCTCTATGGCTTAATCGTTTGAATTGTTTTCATGTTTTTAAAGTGTTTTAAAAGGTTTTACGCGATTAAGTAATATATAAGTAAGTGGTAGTAGTTCATAGTTAAACTATGAAAGAGTGTATGTTATGTAAAACGCGGTACAAAAAGGGATGTGGGGTTACATTTCACAAGTAAGTGATTTTAACAGCAAATTTCTACGATATTAAACTTTTATTGATAATATAGGCACTTATAAATGTGGCACTAATCTTATTATACCGTATTCACCACAAATTTACCTTTGTTTTACCGATTTTTGATAAACAATAAAATTCAATAGTGCTGGAGTTTTCTGTCGATAAAACTTATCGATATCTATAACAATTGTATTGAAATCTCCGATAACCGATTTTTATTATCAAATACATATTATTATGCTGTTAAAATAATTGACAGGTTTCGTTCTGACGAAGGAAGACTGGAATTATGGTTGAAAAAAATTGAAAAGCCTGGTTGGCGTCTGAAAATTGCTACTACCGCTTGCCGTTACTATTTGAAGTGTACAAACGTTCTCTGTGGAAATACAAGGCGCAATACGAGTAACTATCATTTGATCTGGATTATGTTTGGAAACTCTACTCTTTCTTGACAGACTGTAACAGTGTAACGGTAACTAATAAAATATAATGACGGTGTTTTACCTGTAAATAAAACACATATTAAATACTTACCTTACTTGAAGCTTACTGATATGAGATGGCGCTAGCGTGCTCGTCGCTCGACCTCGTCTTGTCTCTTTCCTTCTCGTACCCTCTCGCTCGCACAGCTACCTTGAGAACCCCACCATGGCGACGCCACGAGAAGTGGCCTAGTTTAATTTCAAATCATTGAGTCGAATATCACCAGGCAGTATTAAAAATGTAAGCTTCAAGTAAGGTAAGTATTTAATATGTGTTTTATTTACAGGTAAAACACCGTCATTAAATACTGTACGCATACTTGAAGCTTACTGATATGAGACCTGTTTGTTATCGCCTGGTGGGAAAAAGACGCCAATGTGAAGGGCATAATATTATTATACATTAGAAGAGCTTAGAAAATATAAATGTAAAATACTTTACTGAGATCAATAGATTTATTGATTGGTATTAATTGATAAAGTACAAGATTAATTACAGAAAAATGTATATCAGTAACTATAAAATCAATTTGTAGGGCTAAATAATTGAGCCAAACTTGTTTTACCTGTGCGAGACGGCTTTACTTCTCTGCGATAATAACGCGAAAAAGTATTACTTGATCGCCAGTTTCCTTTGGCCAATATTTGATCAAGAGGTAAATTATCAACCCAGTTTTTTGAAGCTACGGCAGAGCGAATACTTCCTGGAGGGGCAGTAATACCTGCTTCACGAAATACAGTTTTTACCCAACCAGCTATTACTGTTCTGGAGGCTGGCTTAGGGTTTCCTCTTAAATTAATGAAAAGATTATTTGAATTACATTCTTTCCGTTTTTCTTTTAGTAAAACAAAGGTCCGCTTAACCCAGAAAACAGGATCTAAATTTCTGGAACTATTGTTTGAAAATATCTTCCATCCCGACTGTCTATAGTTCGCACTATCAGTTTTAGATCCGTAAAGAGGCCAAAAACAAACAGAGTCTTCATTTACAGTAAAGTGTCCTGAATCAACCGCTAATAATGTCAAGTCGTGGACTCTTCGGCCTGAGCATAAAAGAAGCAAAGTGGCTGTATGTCGACAAGTTTGGAAAACATTGTCTTTATCAATATTATGCTTTTCCAAATGCCCTAATAAATCGTCTATATCCCATACACTTGTTTTTCTAGAGATTGGTTTATTTACAGCTATTGACTTAAGCATATGATTTACCAGAACATGTGAAGATAGCTTGCCTGCATCTTCAACACTGCACAATGTCGACACGGCCGACTTGTGTACTAATATAGTATTGTAAGCTAGACCATCAATAAGATGAAGATCAGCTAAATATTTTGCCAGAACAGATCCCGACGGATGAGTGGCATTTTCTTTATGAGTGCGGCACCATCTGAGCCAGCGGTTCCACGCCACTTTGTAAGTTTTTAGTGTCGATGGACGCCAAGAGTTTCTCAGCAGATTAAGGTGGTTTATATTCCAGTCCTTTAGCTCCTCTGTCCACCCCCACATTTCCACACCTGCAATTCCATGTCTTGGGTTCCTGCTGGGGGATGACCTGTCGCAATATCTATTAAATTCAGGTGTAGATTCTGTATGGTGAACGGGGCTGCTACTGCTCGGGTTCTTAAGTCCGCCCTCCAAAATACTCGTTCCCATCTCGGGACCACCAACATATAGAACCCTGTCGCCTTGTTCAAGTGCATGAGCACTTTGGGAACTAGATAAGGAGGCGGGAATACCCAAGCGAGGGGATAATTCCAGGTTCGGGAGAACGCATCGTGATATATCGCCTCCTGATCCGTTTGATCCAGACTCACATAATTGGAAACTACTTTCGATGTTTCGCTTGCAAAGAGATCGATCATCGGAGTCCCGAATTTCTTGAACAGGTTCTCCGTGCAATGAGGCAGTAAATGCCATTCCGGAAGACTGAGATGTCGTGATAAATGATCTGCCTGACTGTTGTACCTTCCTGGTAAGTGGTGTACCTGTAATTCTATGTGGTGTAGGTCTAAAAGGTGAAATATGTCTTTTGTCAACTGGAGCAACGGTAAGGATCTGGTCCCCCCCTCGTTTTTTTAATAAGATACAACAGTTTTGTTGTCGCACTGTAGGAGGACTGTGGAGTTCTTTATCGTGTGACATAGACTTTGGAGTGCCTTTAACACAGCTAACATTTCTTTTTGGTTGCTGTGTAAATTTTGTTCTGGAACTGTCCACATCCCACTCAAGGATATTTTCTCCAATTGGGCGCCCCAGGCTACGTCCGAGGCATCCGTTGTTAAGAACTGTGTTGGAGATGGAAAATGAATTCGTGACGACAGGTCGCAATTGGCCATCCACCACTGCAGTTCCATTTCTACTGTGTCCGGCAACTGATGCACGGCAGTAAGCGGGCTCTTTATGGCAACGTTCAAGAACATTAGAGTGTCTCGAAAATGTAGTCGTCCCCTCGGAATCACAAACCGAGCAAAATTGAGAAGTCCGACAAGGCTTTGTAACTCTTTTAGGTGTATTTTTTGAGTTTTTAGGATTACGGAGATCTTTCTCTTTATATTTATTACCTTTTTTAACGGAAGAGATTTTACATTGCGCCATGGGTCCCATTGAAAACCCAGAAAGGTCAGACATTTGGACGGAGTCAGCATTGACTTTTCGAAATTGATTTGAAGGCCCAGATATTGAAGTCAACTACAATTTGGATATGTGATTTTAGAATGTGGTAATTTTGATTGACCACTAAGAAATCGTCTAGGTATACTAAGACGCGTATACCCTGTTCCCTTAGAATTTGAGCAATCCAGTTGCTTAAACAGGCAAATACCCTTGGGGCCGTGCTGAGCCCGAAAGGAAGACATGTCATTTGAAGAATTTCCTTGTCGTAAATCAGACGTAGAAATCGTCTGTGAGAATGAGCGATTGGTAGATTGAAGTAGGCCTGGGACAAATCCACTTTGCACAACCAATCGTTTGGTTGTAGGAAGTCTGGGACCCTGTTCGCATTTATTAACCTGAATGGTTCGGTTAGTACATATTCGTTCAACTTGCGCAAGTTGAACACTGGACGGTGCGAGCCGTCTTGTTTTGGAACGAGAAACATGCTCGAAATGAAGCTGGGGGAAGATCGAACTACTTCGAGAACTTTCTCGTCCTTCATCTTTTGAATTGCCTTTGACATTGCTTCGCACTTTCTTGTCACTAGGCAGGTGCGTGTCATGTCGGGCAGGCGAAGAGGTGGTTTCTTGTAAAAGGGTATGCGATAGCCTTTTATTATTTTTAAAAGAAAACGTGGTGCCTTCAACGCCCTCCAATGACTGTGATAAGCCCAAAGTCGGCCCGCTTGGAATCTCGAGTCAGAATCTTCTTCTCTTACCTGAGTTGGAGTCTCTATTAATAGGCCGTTTTCTATTGTCCTTTGCATGCTCAAGCCGTACCGTTGGCTGCCGGTCGACTTGTTGTCGAAAGGAACTACGGTTACCTTTATTGCTACGCCATGCGTTAGAATTTTCGTGAGAACCCTGCGAGGGATAACTTGTGTACCTTCCCTGCGAGGGTCGGTAATTCTGTAACGGTCGTGTGTGTTGAGAGCCCCAGCAACCTTGAGTTGTGCCCTGCGAGGGCGCATGACTAGTTCCCTGCGAGGGATGATTAGAGCCACTATTAACTACCTGCGAGGTAGTTCCAAAACTTTTTAATTTTATTAAAGGCAAAAAAGCTTTCTTAACGCCACCTGCCTTATCAAGAACTCCCGATAGCATTTCGGAATTAAAAAAGTTTTTGTTTGAAGGAGGAATTTTGCGTAAATATGATTTGGTTAGTGGATCACGAGCATATTTTATGATTCCATCTCGACGCATCTGTATCACTTCAGCTCTGTGACCACAAACGAGCTGTAAGAGGTCTGCAGAAACAGACGCATAATCACCGCTTGAAAATAATTCCCTAACCTTCGTATGCAATGAGTCGACATTTAGGTTTACCTCATCTTTAGCCCAAGATAAAAGTAAGTTTAGGGTCTGTTGCAGAGCATCGCGCTGTTTTAGCAAACAAAAAGTAATACCGGCGTAAGCTTTATCTGCGTAAGCTAAATGACGTAGACTATCATAAGCTTTAATCTCGTCGTTAGCTTCTAAATCAGTAAAACCTGGCGTATGATTATACCGCTTTTGCACTTCCGCATAGCGAACTTCGCTCCATTCATCTTTATCAAAATGTTGAATTTGTTGCAGCAAATCAATAAATTTTTCAGGTGCCTTTGGTACCGAAGGCTCCTTTAATTTAACTTCAAGATCAAAATTAAAATCTAATTTGGCATTATTAGTATGTTCTTCATCGTAAAGACTACCACTGACTTGATCGTCAATAATATTATCGCTATTATAGTCCCTATTAAGATCTACGTTGTCAATGATCGAAGGCGAATAGCTTTTATCCACGTGGTCGTGGTTGAATCTAAAATGCCTTTTAAGTTCGCCTACTTCCTGTGTCAATTTTTTCAAAGCCCTATCCTTGCGTTTACGGCGGCGCTGCCGCCGTTTCTTTGTGCAAGAAGATGAGGAAGAGGAAGATGAAGAATCCGAGCTAGTGTCGTAGTTGGCGGTACTCGGGCCTGGTTTATTTACGACCGGGTCAACTTCATCATGAGTTTTTTCCATGCTAAAAACGAAACCTAATATTAGGATATCATGCAAAAGTTTTGAAATGTATGGAACGAACGACAAACAAAAGTATTCCTTGACGGTAGTTAAAAATATTCGAAAACCATATAATGATCTGTGTTTTACTAAAATTACGTACTTAAAACTAAAACGCACGATCGTAAAAAGCATTACCGATATGCATTATATTATAAATAGTTCTAATTATAAAGAAATCTAAAAATAAGTACAAAAAAGTCTACTTGAAGGTAGATAAATATTTCTAGAAAGTAGTAAAATTTTCTAATTTCTCCTATAAAATTACTGAATTCCTTAAGAGGGTAGCGTAAAGAACTAAATTATTATCGATTCCATAAAAATAAGGATCTATTTAAATAAATATTTTCAATACGAACGGTAAAACCGTTAGTTAGTTTAGTTCCAATCACTTTGTAAGGAAAATAAAAATGAGCACTTACATGAATCGCTGCTATAACAGGCTCACACTTATAAAATAGAATAAAAACTTAAGCACTTATCACAATGAGAACTGTTGGTAAGTGCAGACGGGTCGAAAATTCAGACGCCAATGATTTGAAATTAAACTAGGCCACTTCTCGTGGCGTCGCCATGGTGGGGTTCTCAAGGTAGCTGTGCGAGCGAGAGGGTACGAGAAGGAAAGAGACAAGACGAGGTCGAGCGACGAGCACGCTAGCGCCATCTCATATCAGTAAGCTTCAAGTATGCGTACAGTATTTAATGTTAAAGTATCGCACATGTATTTTTATTATTTATAAATACCTTTTCTACTCCACCACAATAAAAAATGTATTCAAACGTTCTATATTTATTTATGGATCGCATTATCCAATTAGTTAATTTCCCTCGCACTTCTGCAATCAGCGCCAAAATGGCGAAAATCAAATAAGATAAAGTAAATAGATAAAAATTAGCTTGCTAGATCCATAAATAAATAGGGAACTTTCATATTATTACAAGACGTTCCGGGCGGCTTCTACCACGTAAATATATTATTTCTCAGACAAATTGGTCCACAAAAAATAGCCTATATAATCCTTCACGTTATACATTCCCCTATTTTTTCCACATTTTCCTCTATTTCTTAGCTCCTATTAGTCTCAGCGTGATAAAATATATAAAATGGGCTATCTAACACTGAAATAATTGTTCAAATCGGACCAGCAGTTCCTGAGATAAGCACGTTCAAACAAACAAACTCTTCCGCTTTATAATATTATATGGTATATATGGTATAGATTAGTTATTCAGCTCTGTTCAGCTATAATACGATACACTTTAGCACTACATACTTTCATAATATTTTTTTTTTATTTTTTTATTTATTGAAGTTAACAAACAGTAACCATAGTATATAATTATTATAAATATTGTTTAAGCTTAAACAAAAACTTAGTAACTACGGAACCAACAGCGTTAACTACAAATTAATTAAGTAACTTAAATTCTAGTCATCCAGTTGAGATTAAGTAATATACTAATATATTATATTCGTAGCTAATGTACTAATATTTTAAAACATTATCATTTCTGAACTTTAATAAGTACTTACTTATTATACTATTTTGATGTTTCACTTTTTTTAATTTTGGTAATTTTAATACATAATATTTTCTAACATTTGTAACAGCGTGTTGTGACTTCTCATACAAGCATAACAATTTTATTACTAGAGATTGATTAATCTTAATTATAGATAGAATATAACATTGCCACTAAGTAATATCATTAAGTAATTTCATGATTTCTTCTTTATATTTAGTTATTTTACAGCTGAAAATATCAATGGGAAGAAAGTTCTTGTTGTAGGTACTAGCTAATCTATTGAATGGAGAACGTTTACCAACATTAGTTCGACTGACTGCAGTAGCAAATATTTGATGAGGCCTTCGACTATGTGTTGTTATGGGTATCCTATAGCATAATTTATTATTTAAAGATATACAATCGTATCTATTATGGCAAAGGTCATAGAGGAGCATCATTTCTAGCTGAATACGTCTAGATGTTAGTGGAAGGAGATTATATATTTCAAGAAGTGTGCTATAAGATTCTCGGGAATGACTACATCTGTAATGCATTGCGCGTAGAAATTTTTTTTGGACCATTTCGATCGAGTCAATGTATTTTTTATAATAAGGGTTCCAAATAGCTACAGCGTATTCGAGCTGTGAGCGTATGAGGGATTTGTATACATGCAGATATGTTGAAGATTGCACAAAGCCTTTACAGGACCTCATAACGAATCCGTACATTCTGTAAGCCTTACTTACAATATTATCTATGTGTATATCCAAATGTAGTTTTGTATCGAGTGTTACCCCAAGATCTCTAATAGAATCAACTTTTTCCAAATTTTCATTACAGAGTTTATAAGAAAATGTACTAATATTTCGTTTTTTAGAAAAAGTTATTAATTTACATTTATTTAAGCTTAATGATAGTTTATTGTTTTCGCAATACCTAGAAAATCTGTTAAGATCTTCTTGAAATTTGAAATGATCTTCAGCACACTGTATTATTTTATATATTTTTAGGTCATCAGCGTACATGAGAAATTTACAGAATTTAAAACAGTTATTCACGTCATTTATAAAAAGTATAAATAGTAATGGCCCCAGAATGGATCCTTGGGGCACTCCAGAGCTAATGGGTACATAATTAGATTCATATCCATTCAGCATTACTTTCTGTGTACGATTCGTTATGTAGGACCTGAACCAGCGCCACAAATTTCCTCGGATACCATTATAGGCTAGTTTTTCAAGGAGTATTTTATGATCCACTCTATCGAAAGCTTTTCGAAAGTCGGTGTACACACTATCTATCTGTTGCTTTTGATCCAGTGCATCAAATAAATCTGAGACATAAACTAATAAATTTGTTGTTGTTGAGCGTCGGAGTACGAACCCGTGCTGTTCGCTAATTATGTGCTTATGGAGTGAAGGATATATATTGTTATGAACAAGCCTTTCGAAAAGCTTCGACAGAGTGGGTAGAATAGAGATTGGCCTGTAATTTTCGATATTATTCCTATCACCGCCCTTGTGTACCGGTACAATTCTGGCTGATTTCCAGATTGTGGGAAAGTATCCTTCTTGTAAGCAGGTGTTAAAAATGAGATGTAGTGGCTTATAAATTACAGACGCAGTCTCCTTGAAAAAAAGTGGCGGTATACCGTCGACACCAGCACCTTTAGAGGAATCCAAAGCTCGTAGCTCTCTGAGTATTTCTGCCTGAGACAGACTAATATTACCTAATATTAAATCTGAATCTGTCTTATTATTGATATGATCTGCATCAAAGTCATCATTTACTTCACGAGGCTCAAATACGGACAGGAAAAAATCTGAGAATAAATTACAAACTTGGTAAGGATCGGAGGTGGCGAAGTTTTTGTATGTCATTGTGCTGGGTATGTCTCCATTACGTTTCAAATTATGTATGTAAGTCCAGAAATAATTTATATTTTTATGTATGCCATTTTCCACATTATTTAAGTACTGCCTATAACATTTATGTGAGTAATATTTAAAACGTTCCCTGTACATAGCAAATACTCTGTAATCTGATATATTTTTGTATGTTTTCCATTGTATCCAACTTTTCTTTTTGTTTTTAAAGATGTGAATAAGAGCAGGTGTGAACCATATAGGAAAGTGCGACGTTTTGTGTATTTTTGTTGGTATATTATTTTTAATAATTGAGTACAGAGTTTCGTATAATATTGAAACTGCGCTCTCAGCCTTAACGTTTTGGAAGAGTTCTACCCAATTTATTTCGTCAATTTTATGTCTTATAACTGAGTAATCTGCATTATTGTAATTATGTAATTTACTTGGGAGGATTTTCATAGTTTTAAGGGTGTCATTTACAGGAACGAGAACATAAAATGGTGGGTGATGTGGTACTACTTGTACTAAAGGAACGGGTTCAATTGAGCTACCACAGTCGGATATATTAGTTAGAAACAGGTCTAGTATTCGGTCTCGTTCATTCTTAAATGTATTAACCTGTACACAGTTAAAAAGAGATACAAAGTTTACCATATGAGACTCAGCAAGGTTAAGACGAATATTATTTATTAATGGTTCCAAATGTAAGCTGCCTTTTCGCCAACCTAAAGTCGGGAGATTAAAGTCTCCCGCTATAATAAATTTATCCACATCCGACATCTGCAGAATACATCCTAAGTAGTTCGTGATTGTAATATATTTCAGGACTGACAGCGGGTGGTAAATACGTTGCACTGATAATCCAGCAAGAGTTATTCATATTTATTTGCACCATAACATGATCGACTAGGTGAGTGGGGTCGGTGGGGCGCGGCGCGTGGGACCCGGCCGCGAGACGCCTCGAAGCCGGGAGCTCGCGCCGCACGGCCACCAATACTCCACCGCCGTCCTTCCGTCGACATTTGTTATGATTTCTGTCGCACCTGAATACTCTGTAGCGGCTATCAACTATTTCGTTATCAGAGATGTTGTCATTCAGCCAAGTCTCTGTCAAGATTATGATGTCATAGTTATGTAATAAAATATTCATATAAAGAGTATGAGTTTTAGTTCTTAGTCCACCACAATTTTGATAATAAACTGAAAAAACGTTAGTAGTATTACTCATGGTTAGTTTGAGGGTAAATAATAAAGGATATTAGGTTTAAAGATATTATAATATCACACGGCAAGTGGGCATCGGACAAACATACAACTTTGTTATTGTAGTGGGTACCATAATATTTATTAATTAGTGGAATACAAAATTTACTCCATGTTGTAACAGTATACGAATACATTATTTTGTTAGTTCTAGGTTTCGCATCATGGTCAAATGATGATATAGGTTTTAAGATGTGAAGACACATAATATTTTGCTCCCAGTTTTGTGTTTCACAATAATAGTTAAAGACAGAGTCAGCACAATATAACAACATTAAAATACACAATACCACACACATCTTATTGTACATTGTGTATGCCAGCTTTATAAGAAAGATCATAACAGATTTTAAAGTTCCTGTAACAAATAGTTTCATTGCCCACATCATCAAAATATTAAATATAATAATAATATAATGTTTTTGATATTGTTTACAAATGTGGGGGATACAAACCAACTGTGTTATAAAATATAGTAGTACAATAAAAATGTTAGTATGTTCAGTTAGGTAATTTAATAATTTAGATTTTATAAATATTATTACTTTATAGCCCATAAAAAAGTGACAAATAAGTACATTACAGGATATTGTAGTATAAGGTATTATTAATTTTATTACGAAATGTGATAACTTTACTTCTTCTAGGATAATATAAAATGTGTAAACATAAAATACAGTAATATAATATGTTAGAATCAGAAAATAATTGGTATTGTTGTAACGTTTTATATAATAATATAGCCTACCTAGTCGTTTTGATTTGAAATTCAGGCACCAGAAATCTTTAGATGTATATAATATTGCTACTGCAGTCTTAATATTAATTGATAATGACATGTAGTTTATATTGAAATAGCGACTATATTTAACAGCTGTACCATATTTATTATTTGATCCTAAGTTTATCATTACCAATGCTAAAATTATGTGGTGTAGCAGGTTATTTAATAATTTTCGTTTTAAACTGTTATAAACTATGAGAACTATTAATATTAGTACAACTACACATAATACACAATATTTTTTACTCTTTGTACATATTTTACTGATAATACCAATATATTGTAGTAACAGTTTTAGTAAATAAACGTTTTCAATAATTTCAATATACATTGAAGCTGATATTATAACTATCCAAAGAAACATGTTAGATAATATTATTATGTGTAACATAACATTATATTCAGATACAAAGTTGAAGCTTGGGAGAAGTGAAAGACATAAAATTAAATAAATCATGTGATTACCCGAAAGTCCTATTATAAGTCTACAAAAGGCCAATATTTTATTTAATTTTGGCAATTTCACTATGCGATCGTATCGCCACAACAGGAGAGGTGTCAGTCTTACGTGCAAGTATTGTACCATGCTTGATCCACACGTATTTATATTCATACTTTCTAGCAGCATCCCGACACTGGCGAAATAATTGTTTGTTCTTCAAGGTTAAATGTTCATTTATGTAAATAGCATGTGCAGTCCCGGGCATAGATAGTTGTGTTGAGCTCAGGCCACCTGCGGCGCGATACGAAGCAATAAAATTGTCACGAAGAACGCGAGTAGTGAACTTTACTATTATGTTTTTCGGTCTGGAGTTTTTTGAGTCTGCATGAGGGACACGGTGAATGGCAACTATGTCCGAGTGCTGTATCGGATGTTTTATCTCTTTAGCTATTAGTACGATTAATTGGAGTAGATTTTCTCCCCGTCTTTCTTGAACGTTACATACCTCGATATTGCACATTCGGGCTTGTTGCTCAAGTGATGAGATTTTATTTTCAAGGTCTACGAATTGGTCGCGGGAGGTACAGACTGAAGAGACATTACTCTCAACCGTTTTTAGCCGGTTCTCAAGCTCCTGTTCAGTATCCAGGGTGAATTGGAGGGACTTCTCAGTTTCCGATACTCGTTTATGCAATTCAGACAGTGTATTATGAATGATTACGTTATCTGCAGTTATTTTTTGCATGTTTGAATTTAAACTTTCCAGGGTGCTGGTTATAAGAGACAATTGTTGAGAAATTGTAGAAGTTACGGCCTCAGAGACACATTGGTTGATATTCTGAGTAATTTTCTCGTTTAAACTTTTCATATGTGAATCAAATTTATTATCGATGGATTCAAGTATGTCATCATAATCAAATTGCTTGCGTTTGTATCCCTTGCGTACATTCACATAATCCGTTTTTTCTTTTATATTTTGTAAATCTGGATCAGATGAAAAATGGGTAGGTGGCGTACGCTGCAGCGACATGTTTGGGTACGATAGTGCTGACTCACTTCAACTCACGGGTAACACAATGTCAGAACAGGGACGGCAACACAAGTCCTAGTAGATAAGGTTTTCGCACAACAGAACACTATGCAGGCGACAAGATACTTAATTAGTTCGGTAAATAGGGTTCACAGTTGTAGTTTTAAATACGGTATTAAGTGAGAATAACAAGTAACACATCCACTCTCAACCGAATACGAACGACGAATATTAGAAATGAAATTAAAAAATACAATACAACAAAGTTTTTGTAAGAAGCTCATCTTCAGTTTTGTTTTTAGTTTTTCGTACTTAGTGCTAACTGGTAAAAATAAATGGATTATTAATAGGTACTGCTACTTCACGTTATCTACGTATGAAATCGTTGTGAATTTATTACGCCTATCTAAATTACGGAGAGGAAGTCTGTAATCTTCAATACAAATATATAGCGTTTGTATTATGCAATTTAATATTTTTATCCTAATGGTCGACATTATCTGAATCTGGAAACATTTCATCGATAATAGAAAAGACAGTTGTACATCACTAGTATTAGTTCCAAATACTCCCACTACTGCTGTCAGCGCCAATATGGCAAATTTCAATTTTCATTTTTACGTCAAACTTAGTTCCTACCCCGAATAATGGGGGAGCTGATTCCGCTTCAAATAGGCACAAAAAATAGCTGTCATTTCAAAGGGTATCATTATGCCGGCGCCAGACATGTGTTCAAATACGCAAATACCTACAAATTTGCCAAGTGTGGCACTGACATTTGCCTATTTGTGCAAAGTTTGAACACACATTTGCAATTTGCCGACATGTGTCGGTTTTTCTGCGAACATCAAAGTAAACAAACTTCAAAGTTTGTGCGGAATTAATTTTGATGATAAATAAATTATTATTATTATTATTGATCCCACCAAGGTGGAGATGGTGTATGATGGTGTGAAGTATTTTTTTTTTGGAAATGATTCATCAGCAGCTTTAATAAATGCTGAAGTCAAAGCCTCAGCACATAGAGATTCATTTTCTGATGATATTTCGGGAAGAAAAGATAACTGATTTCTGAGCAAAGTTTGAAATTTATCCCAGTTAGAATTACTGTTAATATGATATTTTATTGATGCAGACTGATTTGATTTACTTTTATCTTTACCTGGAAATGATAGAATTATAGGAAAATGATCACTGCCATGGCTTGACTCCAACACGTACCAATGAAAAACAGTTTTTTTTTTTTATTTTTATTCTTTATTCTTTATTCAATACCAACAGCGTATTACAATAAGAACATAACACTAAACATGTAACAATTAGTATGGCCAGTAACAGGTATTACATTGTTTGACAATTAGTAGTGCTATTTAAACATAATAATAATAAAAACAATTTCAAAAACACCGTCATCGTAATTAACGACACAATGAATTCTTGACATGGATACAATATTATATACTTAATAAAATGAGCTAAACAACTCTCAGTATGGTGGTTTTATAATAAAATATTTTTGTCTCATAATTTTAATGTTAATGATAACTTATATGATATTAAAAGTGTATGTGTGTGTGTGTGTTTGTGTGTGTGTTTGTGCGCATGTAAGTGTGTATGTGTGTGTGCATGTGCGGCACCCTAGCCCTACGACACGAAGTCTTGGGATCAGTGAAAAATACTACAAGGGTACCGCATGTCAGGTTTGTACAACATGTTTATGTAGATATAATCTATATTTCTTTAATCATCCTTTTTTAATATTTTTATAACTTCACTCTTGAATTTCCTTTTAGAATTGTAAGCAAATAGGTCTACAGTATTAAATCTTTTTGTGTATGAGCGACTTATACGTGAGATAACAGAGTTCTGTCCATATCTAGTTTTTGATGCAGGTATGTTCAGTAGGGGGGTGTTTCTAGTGCGGAATTTGGGCGTGCGGAAGGTAAGTTGTGACACGAGGTCAGGACAGTCTATTTTGCTATTAGCGATATCGTACAGCAAACATAAGTCTAAAACAGTACGTCTCTGCTCCAGGGACAAGAGATCGAACTCAGCGCAGCTCTCGTCATAGGAATCAAATCTTTTACCACAGCGGTAAGTCAGGTGAGTTATAAATTTTTTCTGAATGCGTTCCAGGCGACTTTTGTATATAATGTAATGGGGGGACCATATCGGACTATTGTACTCCAAAACGCTCCTAACGTATGCGGAATAAACGATTTTGAGTGCTGAAATGCTTAAGAATGTCTTACATGTTCGGAGAACAAAGCCCAAGTTCTTGTAAGCTTTACAAATTACGTTTTCAACATGGTCCGAAAAAGTCATTTTACTGTCCAAATATACACCGAGGTCCTTAACGATACGTTTTCTTTGAATTGATACACCATTCATGTAATAATTATGGGTTATGGGCTTTGGTTTCCGAGTGAATGTAATACATTCGCATTTAGTGGAATTGACAGTGATATTGTTGCGAGTATAATAATTAAACAAGTTGTCCAGGGCTGCTTGGAGCTGTAAACAGTCCTGGATAGAATTAATCTTGCAAAATATTTTTTTGTCATCCGCATACATAAGATAGTGCAAAATGTGTTGGAGGCACGAACCGATATCGTACAAATAGGCGTTGTAAAGTAATGGTCCCAAGTGTGAGCCCTGTGGAACTCCAGTGGGCATCTCGACATAGTCTGAGCGATAACCGCCCATTACGACAGCCTGGGAACGATTCGACAAGTAAGATTCTATCCAACGAAGTAAATCTCCGTGAATACCTAGCTCCTGGAGCTTTTGTAGAAGAATGAGGTGGTCTACCCGGTCGAACGCTTTTTCGAAATCTGTGTAGATAACATCTATTTGTCCACCGCGTTCCATATTCTCTAAAATGAAGGAAGTGAAACAGGCTAGATTAGTAGTCGTCGAGCGATGCCTAAGGAAACCATGCTGTTGGTAGGGGATCGATCGGTGAAGTGTCGGATAAATAAAATTGAGTACTACTTTTTCCATTACTTTAGCAGCAGTGTTTAAAATGGAGATGCCCCTGTAATTTTTAACGTCCATACGAGAGCCTTTTTTGTGTATGGGAACAATATGGGCTACCTTCCATTTTTGTGGGAACACACCATCACGCAACGATCGATTTATCAAGATGGTCAATGGAGTAGCTAGAGATTTAGAGCAGCGTACCCAAAATAGAGATGGGAGCATATCACTGCCAGGGCCTTTTTTTATGTCTAGATTTCGTAAAATACCTTCGACATTTGAGGTCGGTACTTGAATGTTTGACACTACATCTGAATTGAAATTTAATGATCTACAAGGATTGACATTACTAGGCTTGCCGAAAACGCTTCTAAAGAAAGTATTAAAGGCGTCACACATATCCCTGCCTTCAGTGTATTCTACTCCGTCGAGCATTAGCTTTTTAGGATACGCTGAGCCACCGCGTAGGGCCTTTACATACGTCCAGAATGACTTAGGGTCAGTTTTCAAATTTTTTTCACAGTCGGATGTAAATTTCCTAAAACATTCTTTTTGTATAAGACGTTCACGGGACCTCAGGAGTGCGAATTCGTCGTAATCCAAGTTGTTACCGAACTTTTTCCAGCGTTTGTGTGCCCTACTCTTCTCTTTAATAATGTTAATGAGCGCTGGAGAGTACCAATTGGGGTACGTGCGTCGCCCGGAGATATTTATTACGGGGACGTGTGATGCGATGCAAGCGTTTATGGTCTCATAAAATAAATCTACAGAATCGTCTACCGTTTTGGCGGACAGCAAGGTACTCCAGTCTTGTTTTTGGAAAAGATCATTTAATACGGGGTAGGGAGCCTTTCTAAAGTTAAACTTTTTTACTACGGCCTCGCGTAACTTGGGAACGCTCAGGTCTAGCACTGTGAAGGCGAACGACGGGTGTGCGCGGTCTTCGGGCAGGAGAGGCGCGGAGACCGGGCTCACCGATAACGGCAGGTTACAAAAGACGAGATCGAGCGTGTTGCCACAGTAATTTTTTAGCAGGTTGTACTGATGAAAACCGTGGAAGGTTAGCGATTCCATGAGTTTAATTCCGCGGTCCTGGACTTCGACGGGGCCTTTTTTTAAAACCGTGTATCCGTTTAAGTCCCAAGACAAAAACGGGAGGTTTAAATCACCGATGAACACAAAGTAATCGTTCGGATGGAGAGCTAAAGCGCTGCCGATAGTCGCGTCGATCGCGTCTAACTCGGCCGGCAGGACGCGAGGGTTCGGGGGAGCATAGACGGCGAGGAAGTGCAGGTCGCGCGTGGCGGTGCAGGCGCGCGCCGGCACGGTGAGCCACAGCAGCTCGGCGTGCGGGCGCGCGGCCACATCGCGCGGCACGGCCCCGAGCGCGCGCCGCACCAGCACCGCGACGCCGCCACCCGTGCGCTTGCCGCTGGCGGCGGCGTCACGGTCCGCGCGGAACACGTCGTACCGGTCGTCGCACAGCTCCGCATCGAATATGTCGCGGTGCAGCCAGCTCTCCGTCAGGACGATAATATCGTAGTCGTTGCAGAGAATATTGAGCCTTAGGTCCGTGCACTTGGTTCTAAGCCCGCAGATGATAGATTAGGTGAACATATTGACAAATCTGGCACACTACAACTTTCATGAGGAGCAGTGCGACGAGTCGGTTGGCCAGAATTAAGAATACACAGTTTATTATAATCTATTAAGTCTAAAACTTCGTAACCCCATTGATTGTCTTTGTGACTCCCCCATGACTGGTGCTGGGCATTGAAGTCTCCTAGTATTACCACTGGTTGTGGTAATTGACTAATAATACTTTTTATTTCAGAGAAAATGCAGTATGAAGGATGAGGTATATACAGTGAAACAAAACATGTGTTATTTACAGATGCAGCAATGATCGAAAAATCAGAGTTATGTGATGGATGAGGTGTGTGATGAAATGATTGATGGTGTTTGATGAGCATGGCTGTACCACCATACCCATCTGATCTGTCTTCCCTGAGACAAGTGTAGCCTGAAATCCTAAAAAGTGATTCCGGCTTGAGCCATGTCTCTTGTAAGGAAAAGACGATAGGTTTGTATTTATAGATTAAAAAAATAATTTGGTGTTTTTTACTAACCACACTGCGGCAGTTCCACTGGACTATGTTGTCCATTGTTGGAAGTGGTATTAATTTGTGATTCAGTGGTGAATATGGCAGCGTTGGACGGTGATAAAGATGATAATGATGTAATCAGTTTGTTTAATGCTAAAATTGTTTCATGTATTGAATCCATGTTAATGAATGAATCCATGTTGAAAAAAGAAAAAAAATTTAAAGAAATAAGAATTCTGACCGTCGCATGTCAATACATCTTGGAAAATCTCTTATATGTTAGAAAGAACATAAATATTTTCAAAAAGAAAAGTGATTATCACAATGTAAATACTAGAAATAAGAACAAGTTAGCAATACCAATGTTCAGACTAGCCAAAGTAAGCAAATCCTTTAAAGGCCAATGTATACGCCTATACAATAAAATCCCAGAAAATGTTCAAAATCTACCTTTAAACAAATTTAAAAAAGCAGTTAAAGAACGTTTGTGTGCTAAAGCGTATTATAAAGTCAATGATTTCATCGAGGACAGCACACCTTGGGAATAGGGTGGCTCCATGCAGGTTACTTTTATTTTTGTTACATAACTGTAAGCCATAACATTGTAATTTTCCATTTTTTTTTAGTAAAAAATGGCCCCGTGCGAGTTTCTTACGCCGGTTCTTCTCGGCGGGGTAGTTCCCGAACCGGTGGTAGGCAACGTAGCTTCTTCGTTCGACTTTCAAAAAGAGTATCATGATACCTATTTTGATTAAAAATATATTTTATTTATTTATTTTATTTATACCGGGAGCTAGATATGCAGATCCATTATCTCCTACTGGAGGATTATAATCTTTTATTAAACTATTATGTGTTTGTCTGTCATACCCATTTTGTTGTTTCTATGGCAATTTTGGTTGTTTGAAAACAGTTTTTTTATATGACCGTTGCATTAAATTCAAATTCTGTTTATTATTATTTATTTTTGTGTATTAACAGGTGATGATGATGAAGAAGTAGATGACATTAATACGTCAGAATATAATTTTGAAATGGGAGGATGTAACTTCGAAGCTTCTGAGTAGGATAGACAATTATGAGCCATTGACTCCTTAATTGATTTTTGGCGTTGGAATTCTGGGCATTTTTTATCAGTTACAATGTGCGAACCGTGGCAAATACAACAATAAATAGACTCCTCTTCAACTGAGCAACTATCACCAGCATGCCCTTGGCCACACCTAAAACATCTAGGTGTTGACCGACATTGGTTTTTGACATGTCCGTATCTACAGCAATTGAAGCACTGTATTGTAGAGAATATATATAAAGTCTACTGGAAGTGCATTATAGCACATGAAGACTCTCTTTGGTAATGTCTGTCCGTCAAATGTTATTACCACAGATCCGGTGTTATTAAATTGAGCGGTTCCATTCACTATTGTTTTTTTCTTTAACCTTCTGATTTTTAATATTTCATTACATCCAATTGGTAAAGTAATATTATTAATAACATCATCATCGGACCAATCAGCAGGTATACCTCTAACTAATCCTATTCTACTTACCTGAAAGGTTGGAATAAAAGATTTAAATTGTTCTGAGTTAAATTGAGGGTTACTTATAAAACTATTGGCTTCATTATATGAAGAAAAGGCTACAGATAATCGGTTTCTGACTATTTTCTTAATACTACCATCTACAATATTTTTAATGTTATTTGTTTTCAAGTAATGGCCAAACACTATGGGGTGAAAGTTTATGTTTTCATTAGGTGACTTTGGTACCTTTTGTATATGGACAATATACGGAGAGGAGTCTGTTTCTTTATACAGCATCCTACGGACCCGTGAAACTAAGCCCTGGGTTTTTTCAGTTGTGTTCACATTTGATTGAGATTCAAGGATAACGTCTTGTTTAAGAAAATTATAGTTTTCGGTATCGCTAAGACACATGCAATTGATATCAGGCTTGTCCTTATTGTCCTGACACTTCCCTTGAAGTCCTCTCTCGAAGTCAATGGCATCTCCAAATCCCACTTCTGACACGAGTTGTTACGTGCTAGGGTTCGAGGATTCGGAGAGAAAGACCTGGTGACTCGCTTGAAGACTTTATTCAGTAACACTAGGTCACACTAATCACTAAGTCCGAACACTAAGCACTAAGTCCAAAACACTAAGCACTATCACTGTCACTCACTATTGATCACTTGTTCTCACTTCGAGGTCGCCTCGAAGATCGCTCAGATAAAACTGAACTGCCGGCTAACTGTCCGCAACTATTTATACGGGGGTCGAATCTCAGAAGATTAAGAACCCGATATGCGTAAACAAGTATGAGATATTTCTAGAAATTACTCGTAGGTACATACACCTAGCGCCATCTAGTATCGAGTAGGGGATTTATGTTGCCTGTGTTATCTTGGTAAGTTCGCTGGCCCAACCTCCTCCTCCTTACCTCCAATAGTAAAACCTCATTGCATCGCTTACTCAAGTAGGACTTAGGAGAGAGACGGATGTCGAACGCTGCCGAACGCAAAGGCCGATTGTGCTTCCTTGTCGCTCGTTCCGCGCTCTCGCTTGCACTTCAAGCCTTAAATGGAACGCCTCAGAGTGAGGTAACACTGCATGAACTGTCATGTTTTTCGGGCGCGCACCCCATATCGAATTATAAGACGTTATCACATCAAAAATTAGGGAACTTCTTTCCAAAAACAAAAACAGGTTGGGGACCACTGCACTGGCTTAATATATTATACATCATGACATTAATGAATTATTACAATTTGAAACTATATCTTCGTGTACCCCCACCTCACCGGTGGGTGGTAGGCATCATGTAGACTTTCAGAAAATATTTGCAAAAATTTATTCTGAATAAAAAAATTTGAGTTTGAGTTTTTGAGTTCATTTCAAAGATTTTCTTTTCCCCTGGAAACAAAGCGGCAGAAAATATTGTATTATATTTTAAATACAATTTTTGAATTATTTTAAATTTGAAACCACTTCGTAAGTTTATTTCGAAATTACATGTCAATTTGAAAAATTAACCTCTAAGGCTTCCAAGCCAATACCTAAAAGTGGATATCTAGCAAAAATAGATTTAAGAGTCTACTTCTTGGTTCCTAGTAACTCACTAGTCGATCGAAAGATTTTAATTTACGAATTAAGAGCCTTAAGTCTTGACGTACAGACTATCAGATGCGCTAACATTTTTTTTCACAAAAAATATAAAGAAGGAAACCAGACCAGGCGTAGGCTTTATCACTACTAGTATCAGTGTTCTAGGCGAGAATTTTTCAGCCTCAGGCGCCTCTTTTTTGTTAACGTTTTATGGTTAATAGTGCCATGGGCGTATTAAATCACAACAAATATGTAAATCTACCTCTGTGGCTCAGTGGTGAGCGCGTTGGCAGCTCAAGCCGGGGGTCGCGGGTTCGAATCCCGCCGACGGAACAAAAAGTTTTCAATGTTCCCGGGTCTGGATGTGTATTAAATATGTGTATGATATAATAAAAATCTTAAATATATGTATAGTATAAAAGTATTAAATATATTTCCGTTGTCTGGTACCTGTAACACAAGTCCTTTAGGTACTTAGCACGGGGCCAGACTGACGTGGTGTGAAGCGTCCATAGATATTATATTATATGTTATTATATTTAAGTCTTAACGTTTATAATATATATTATTATTATAACGCATAACTAGCTGTCCCGGCAAATGTTGTTTTGCCATTTAAAGTATGTCGCCCATGTTATTAGTGACGAATAAGTATGTCACCATGGCAAAGTCCATGATTTCTATCCCGTCGCACAAACAATGGTCGCCGTCAGTCTCGAGTTGTAACAATTTACTATTATTTATTCAACAAATTAATACACTCATCAATATAAAGATAGAAGAGTAGATTTTGTCCGGGTTGAGAACTAAGATTCACGAAAATCGGGCGAGCCGTTTCAGCGTAGTTTAACCACGCACACCGTGACACGAGAATTTTATATTATATTAGATATATTTTATACTTAATAATATATGCCTATTAAAAAAGGAATAATATAGAACAGTTAAATCAGTGTACTATTCGTGAGCTAGCTCAACTGATAGGTGTTTTGACACCTTCATATCCTGATTCCTGACTCCCACCGCGGAACGCAACTGGTTTTCAGCGAATAAAATATTATTTAATACTAAATAAAATATGCAATGATAAATACGATAACAGAATCACACTTATTCTTGAATAATAATTGTTAAAATATTCAGGTCCGTGGACGGAGAACACAATATTCTCGACTTTCAAGTTTCAATCATATTATTATGCAATAATCACATTATCGACGACCACAGAGCTGGACACACTATACAGTTAAAGCAGTAGACTCCTTAAAATTTATTCTAAAATACTTTACTTCGACTTAGATTTTAGATAAATGCTCTCTTCGATCTTATTAGTTACCAGATTTATTACAGAGATCTTCGTCCGCTCCATCGGAACCTTAGCCAAACAATTTGACAATGGCTGTAATACGATATCTTCTACAGCCATCACTGTGCACTGTCATTGTTTATGAACAATGACAGTGCACAGTGTTGACATTATTACAATGAACAATGTTGACATTATTAATTGTTGGTGACATTGGCTCAGATGAATGTGTGAAGCGCCTTTTGAAAGAAGGTTTCCTGTAAAAATTCTAGCCCATACCTGAGTAGTGTAGAACCCGGGACCCACTTATAAATTGTTTGTTTTTTCTTGCACTCTGTACCTACAGCTGAATACTGATCATTGACTTGAAACTTTTCTGCCTAATAAAACTCGGCAAAATAAAAAAAAATATAAAAATACGGTTTTAAATAGCGGTATCGAAATTTATGTTACAAAGACATAAACTCCCGGGCACGATCGGATGTTATCCTTAAAAAAAACTGTTGTCTGTAAAGTCGGTTTACTGACGATAGTTGAACATGACAACGTGCCTCTTTGTCGCTCGTACCGCGCTCTCGCTTGCCCTTCAAGCCCTAAATGGAACGCCTCAGAGCGAGGTAACGCCGCATATTGCGTCATGTTTTTTCGTGCGTGCAGCCGGCTGCATCGAATTATAAGACGTTGCCACGTCAAAAATTTGATGTCTCCGATTTAGTTCAAATTCGGGGAGGAGGTAGCCGAGGTGTTCCCTTTGATGTTAGAAGAAACCCCGTTCCTCTAGGCCACGTGGAGGGACATAGGCTATTTTGTTTTTCACGAAAGTTTACAGTTTCCGTAAAATTTATAATTAACGCGGGCGGACCCACGCTTAACATCTAGTACTACACTAAAATTGAAATGTTCTCGGTCTGACATACTTCTGAGTGACTTGCAAGCGTACTGTTGCTTTTCGCGACTCTAAAAGTTTGGATTTGGTAAGTCTCGCAGAAGTATGTTTGGCTGAGAACAGCCCTCGTATGTTGTAGTACAAGAAGTTCCGCTCCGCCCTGTTAATTATGTATTTCACGGAAACCGTACATTTTCCCGAGAAACAAAATAGCCTATGTCCTTCCTAGTGGTCTACTTTATATCTGTGCCAAATAGCATAAAAAATGCTTCTGCCGTTTGTGAGACAAGCTCTTTCAAATAATTTTCCCCGTTTTTCCCCATTTTCCTCTGTTTCTTTGCTCCTATTGGTGCCAACGTGATGTTATATAGCTCAAGTCTCCCTCGATAAATAAGACTATCCATCAAAAACTAATTTTTCAATTCCAAGCAGTAGTTTCACAAATTCTTTAGCTTTATAATTTAAGCATAGATATGATTTTCCCAAACTTTGAGCCCGCCATTTATAAGGAATGGTAAGTTGTATGAAAAAAGTGTATGAATATTTTTTGTAGAGAATTCTATGATCTACACTCTTGTCATACTTATTTTTGTGATAAAATGTATGGTTTGGAAAAAAACCGGAAAAACCTTATTTTCATACCTTTGACCTTGAATAAAAAAATTTGCACAAGGAGGATCGCCGGGGACTTTTGAGGTTTTATTTGAAATGGTGTATTTAACGTCTCTACCAATTTTCAGCTCTATGCGAGTTATTCCGAGGTCGAATTTTAATTTTTCCTGGAGTAATTATAATTTTGAAATAGTGATGAATGATAAAATATGTAATGTTTATTTTCCAGAGATTGTATGACATAAAAAGACAAAAATGTTAATGCCTATACTTAGGAAGTGTTTGCCAAATGTATCACCCAATTTATTTTTGTAATCACGTGTTTCTCGCCATGTATAATAATTTGTAAAATTATTTTGTGAGAAATAAAGTCTTAAACCGTATATGGTTTCTCACCAGTATGAATTAGCAAGTGTTTCTTTAAGTACGATTTTCCTGAAAATTTTTTTAGGCATATGTCACAGTTATATGGTTTCCCACGAGTATGAATTAGCAAGTGTGCTTGTAAGTGGCCTTTTCTTCTAAATTTCTTTTGACAAATATTGCAGTTAAATGGTTTCTCGCCAGTATGAATTACTAAATGTTTTTCTAAGTTAGAGCGTAATGTGAATTTCCGTTGACATATGTCACAGTTATATGGTTTTTCGCCAGTATGAATTAGAAAGTGATCTTGTAAGTTGGCTTTACTTCTAAATTTCTTTTGACAAATATTGCAGTTAAATTTTTTCTCACCAGTATGAATTAGCATGTGTTCTTTTAAGTGGCTTTTTTGTGCGAATTTCTTTTGACAAATATTGCAGTTAAATGGTTTCTCACCAGTATGAATTAGCAAGTGTCGTTTTAAGGTGCTGGTTTGTGCGAATTTCTTTTGACAAATATTGCAGTTAAATGGTTTCTCACCAGTATGAATTACTAAGTGTTTTCCTAAGTAAGAGCGTAATGTGAATTTCTTTTGACATATGTCACAGTTATATGGTTTCTCTCCAGTATGAATTAATAAGTGTTGTTTTAAGTCCCCTCCTCTTAAGAATTTCTTTTGACAAATATTGCAGTTAAATGGTTTCTCACCAGTATGAATTAGCATGTGTTCTTTTAAGTGGCTTTTTTGTGCGAATTTCTTTTGACAAATATTGCAGTTAAATGGTTTCTCACCAGTATGAATCACTAAATGCCTTAGCAACCAGCTTTTATTCGGAAACATTTTTAAGCAAACATCACAGATGAGTTGTTCCTTGTGACTCTTGTACTGTGCCTTTTTGTCGTCATTTTCTACGCTCTGTTCACCAGCGCACTTCCCCTTGTCCCCAACATGTTCTTCTGTGGCTGTGTGCTGCGTGGGGGGACTTAGGCGTACATACTTGTCAATGACACTTTGACTCAACTTTACTAATTTCAATTCAAGCACCCTTGAGCCTTGCCAAGCATCAATGCGGTCAACGCTCAATGATTCCTGTTTGCAAACAGCATCACTACCTGACACATCATCTGCAAATTCTAACACGGGTGCATAAGCTTCTCCATACGTATTTGTATTTTCTACAGTGTGTTCTTCAATTATTTCTATAAGAAAATTTTTTTAACATTACAAACTTAAAAACTGATCAATAAACAATTATTATTGATTAGTAGATTATAATAGTTATAAAATACATTATACTCAAGTTTACAAAGTTAAAAGGGGCAGAGCAGTTAAGTGGCAAACAGAACACTAAATGTAGCCCATCTGGAATATGAATACATAAAGTACAGTATAGTATACATTACCACATTCATCGTATTGTTCAGTCTTTATGTCCGGCTCCTCTTTTATATTATCTGCGGTAGGATGTGTTGTGGAAATATTTTTCTTCTTATAGATCGATAGTTCTAACAAAGATCCAATTGCTCCAATGTCAATATCAGTCTATAAATTATAGAATATAATATTATGTTTTATGAGTATCTACAAATAAAAATATAAGTAAGGGGTTTTCCAATATGGACTTGACAACTTTTTTCAAAATAAAATTAAAACCATTTGAGATATTTCAAAAATTTTAGTATCGAATTGTACAATAAAAACATTTTTAATGGAACTCGACTTCGCTTATATGGTCACCGCATGCCCGTTTGGAGCGATGATTCTTTGAACACAATTTTCTATCACTTTCCCACACATTTCAGCTATTTCACGTTTAATTTTGGCTCTGAGCTCTTCCAATGGTTCGGTTTATCCAACGATTTGACGCACCCCCAGAGAAAAAATCTAGAGGTGTTAAATCGACTGGTCCATATTTTGAGATAATACGCTCATCAAACTTGCTCTTAAATAAATCGATTGTAACGTGTGATGTGTGGCTTGTGGTGCCGTCCTATTGAAACCTCATGCTGACCAAGTCCATATCTTCTAATTCTGGTCAAAATAATCCATAATCATGGCCAATCTGTCTGTCTGCTAGGGCGAGAATTGCGATCGAAAATCGGAGTTAACGCTCTTAAAGTAGCGGCCACCGACTCCGAATTTCTGTAGTAAAATTTTAAGATTTGCAGACGTTCGTGTACTCCACTATGATAAAAATGTTATGTCTAATGAGTAAAATGACAGTAACAGTTCGATGTTAATATCGTTTTCGGCAAGTTCCCACGTCACCGTTATAAGTGGTGGAGAGGAGCACCGCCGAGTTTTAGTGGGTAGGGCCGCGGCACACAACATCTTCGCCGCGGCGAGCCCCACATATCCGCAGTGGGAGTCCCCATCCCCTGCGTCGAATGCGTCACAGCATTTCTCTGCGTAAAAAAAAAAAGGGTGGGCCGACAGGATACAGAAACAGACAAAGTTTAAATTAAGAACATAAACTACGTATTGCACTAGTACTATGCAATACGTAGTTTATGTTCTTAATTTAAACTTCAGACGTATCCGTATCCTGTGGTCCCACCCTGCCCCGGGGCAGTTCGGATGCCGAAAACGCTATAAGTGAAAAGATGTATCCACAAACTAAATTCAAAATTGTCAAGTCCCTATTGGAAAACCCTTAACATATTATGTTACATATATGTAATTGATTGTACTGTCGGTTCTTGGTGGAAATTCATTTTATACACAAATGAAACACAATATTACTTGCACTTTTTCCACTATATTCATAAATTACAATTTAAAGTCTTAAAACACGACCGGTTTCGACTAAATCATCGTCAGGTGTATCTACTTAACGTCGGTAGTTTTGAATTTTTAAATATAATCAAAACAAACATTAGGGTTGTCACCGTCAAAGTATTTTTTACAATTTGGTAGATTTTTTCTTCCAATTACGAGTATTTTCTACTGATGTTCAAATTAATATTTAGTTGTGTTTACCCATTTTATATTGATAAATTAATAATGTTTTGTCACGTATACAGATGTCAGATTTTAAAAAATAAATAATAATTGTTAAATTTAAAATTTCCGTATACTTAAAATATGTCACAAAATAACTAACAAATTTTTAAATGTCAAAAAAATATACACAATGTTAAACAAATTAATAACGATACAATAATTGTCCCATTACATCACCAATAATTTAATTGAAATGTCCGCAATATTAAAAATTATAAAATGTCAATATCTATACCAATGTCAAATAAATTAAACTAAAATAATGTCTATAAATATAATAAAATGTCCATGAAATGTATAAAATTTATAAATATCAGGTCAATAAATTAAATTAGCGGTGATTTGTAAATATAAATTAATGTATAAGTAATAATAACTTAAATGTCTTGTAATAATATTGAATTAGATAGGCAAGTCTGGTCATTTCACACAGCAAGCACGGCTGAGTTACTGGTACTGTATAAAGTTTTAAAATTTAAGTTAAAGAAAAAATCACAACATATATGGTTTAATACACAATGTAAGAAACAGAGATTGATTCCAAACTACATTCAGATTAGATGCCGGATGTCTAAACCATATATTGATAAATTAATGATGCGAATAAAGTTTGAATGTTTGGAAGCAGAAATTCATCACTTATATAAGCAGAGAGATAATATTGGATGTCATTTAAAAGTAGTACATACTGAATTGGCTAAAAGGTTACACCCCATTGAACTGGACTGGCTCCAAAGAGAAATACATGAATACATAAAAGGAAAAATCCACGAGCAATTCAGTGTACAAAGTAAAAAACTTAGTCACCTAGCAGATCAACAAAAATCAAAAAATGGCAATAAAATAAATACGAAAACCACATTCTACCCAAAATTTGTGAATAAAACATCTATAACATTTTCTAAAGATGAAATAAATTTGTTAGAAAAAGGCCTCAAGCATTGCCCTCCTACTAAAATCAGTAACAAACAAATAGACAATCTCACAGTTGATCTTGAAATAGCATCAAAGGACAATCAAATTGTTAAACAATCCTGCGCTCTTACTTTACATAGACTCAAACATGATCGTGCAATTACACCAATTCCAGACGAATCTAGTTTAATAAAAAGTCTTAAGAAGAAGATTGACACAAATGACTTAATAATCACAAAAGCGGATAAAGGCAACATAGTTGTAATTGTTTCCAAAACAGAATATGATAACAAAATTATAGATTTTCTAAACAATAATGATTTTGAGATATTAAAAAAAGATCCAACTGACACTTACAATAGTGAGGTCAGAGATGTAATTCGCTCTACGGACAGTGTACTCAAAAATATTTACCTACCTTCGATTTTAGACATGAACCCGTTACCACCACGATTGTATGGATTTTATAAACTCCACAAACAAGGAGAACCTATTAGACCAGTGGTTTCATACACGACGGCACCAGCATACAAACTAGCTAAGAAAGCAAACATTATTTTTAAAAAATTATCAAAATTCAAGCCGAAATATACAATAAATAATAGTCTAGAACTGATAAATAAAATTAAAGATGTTCCTGTCCCAAAAAATGCGATACTGGTTTCCTTTGACGTAAAATACCTTTTTTCTAACATACCCATTAATGAATGTTTGAACATTATTGACGAAATTATATGTTTTTCAAATTTAGACTCACAGGAAGTAATAGACTTAAAGGCTATTTTGAAAGTTTGCCTAGATCAAAATTATTTTATTTATAATGGTAAAACGTACAAACAGAAGGATGGACTGGCGATGGGTAGCCCCTTGTCTCCTCTCTGTGCAGACATCTTCATGAATAATTTTGAAGAAAGGATACTGAAAACGTCATATAAAGAAAATATTATTTATTGGTATAGATATGTGGATGACATAATATGCTTATGGTCTGGTGAAATTTCAAGTTTATATGATTTTTTTAATTATTTGAATTCAATTAATAATAAAATACAATTGACATTGGAAATAGGCAATAAAGTTCTAAACTTCCTGGACTTAACAATAGATATTAAACGTGGTCATCATATATTTAAATTATATAGAAAACCTACATACAGTGAAAATGTCCTCCATGCTCATTCTTTTCATCCGCAACAACATAAACACGCCGCTTTTCACGCTTTTATTCACCGTTTGCTAAATGTGCCTCTTGAAGAAGATTTTAGGGCAGAACTGGACACAATTAAACATATCGCTGTAAGCAATGGTTACACAAATGAAATAATTTACTCGATCCTTAAAAAAGCGAAGAGGAGAATGGCTCAAAAACTGCTGTACAGCACTTCAGAGGATAAAAGGGAAAATAGTTCTTGGGTAAAAATTCCTTATATTGGCCCTTTATCCTATAAGTTTCAACGGATTTTACAAAATAAGGAGACCAGAGTAGCATTCTACACTACAGGTTCCCTAAAAAGTCTGTTGTGTAATAACAAGGATAAGTTTAAGATCTCGGACAATAGCGGAATTTACAGCCTTTCCTGTGAAACATGCGGAGGTATATATATAGGTCAGACAGGGCGGAAACAAGAATAAAAGAGCACATTACAGCCTGGAAAAGAAAAACAGAAAGATCGACGTTTGCTGAGCACTTAAATAATAATGACCACAATTTTGAACCTGAGAAGAATATCAAATACTTACATGTTTTGCCCAAAAGTAAGAAAATGGACGCATTGGAAGCGCTGGAAGTCAACAGACATAAAAAATATGGGAACCTGTTAAATGGCCAGACTTGCCTATCTAATTCAATATTATTACAAGACATTTAAGTTATTATTACTTATACATTAATTTATATTTACAAATCACCGCTAATTTAATTTATTGACCTGATATTTATAAATTTTATACATTTCATGGACATTTTATTATATTTATAGACATTATTTTAGTTTAATTTATTTGACATTGGTATAGATATTGACATTTTATAATTTTTAATATTGCGGACATTTCAATTAAATTATTGGTGATGTAATGGGACAATTATTGTATCGTTATTAATTTGTTTGACATTGTGTATATTTTTTTGACATTTAAAAATTTGTTAGTTATTTTGTGACATATTTTAAGTATACGGAAATTTTAAATTTAACAAGTATTATTTATTTTTTAAAATCTGACATCTGTATACGTGACAAAACATTATTAATTTATCAATATAAAATGGGTAAACACAACTAAATATTAATTTGAACATCAGTAGAAAATACTCGTAATTGGAAGAAAAAATCTACCAAATTGTAAAAAATACTATGACGGTGACAACCCTAATGTTTGTTTTGATTATATTTAAAAATTCATATCTACCGACGTTAAGTAGATACACCTGACGATGATTTAGTCGAAACCGGTCGTGTTTTAAGACTTTAAATTGTAATTTATGAATATAGTGGAAAAAGTGCAAGTAATATTGTGTTTCATTTGTGTATATTATGTTACGCTCAAAGACCGAAAACGCTCAGTGAGAGAAAAAATGGCTCACAACGCGTTGTGGTCATAGTGAAAACGGTCACGACGCGAAATTCGTTCGACGGAAAATTAATCACAGAAATACCACATAGCGAAATTCGTGTCGTGGCTGACGTGCTATTCGACAACACGATGAGATATCTCGTTGGCGTATGCTAGGCAGGCTGAACTTGCTTTAAATCATCTATGTATTTATCTTATAACTTATAAGTCACTGGACTAATGTGTTTTAATCAATGAACATCTTTTTCGTGGAATTATATATTAATGGGAAGGAATGTACTTATTTACTTGCGTGGTTTTTACCCAGAACGTAACTGTAAGGAACCACTTCCAGTAAAAAAGGCATTTTCAAAATAATGCAACTTATAAGGTTTTTGAAATGACAGATTTAAATATAATTGAGATTTTGTGTATATTTCAAGTGCCTACCTGTTGCCATTATTGACTACGAGCATAAACTGCCAAAAAATCATGATTGTTGTATAGTTGCCCCCTTAAATATTGATTTTATTTTGCTTTCAGTATTCGTTGTTATAGTGGCAACAGATATACACAATATGTGATCAGAAGTCTAGTTATAGCAGTTCTTAAGTTACAGCCTGGAGACTGACAGACAGAATAGGGTCCCGTTTTTAACTTTTGGGAACGGAACCATAGAAAGGGAAAAAATACAAAATTTGTTATATCTAGGAGCCTTTCTGAAATATTAATTTTATTTATATTACGAGAGACATGCCATAAAAGTACTAAATTAAAGCTGCTAGACAGCTACATTTTCACAAATTTTATATACAAGCAGTACTTAACCTGCGATTTGGCCTGGAAACATACAACAAAGTGTTAGTATTAGAGTCCCCTTTAACTATTTTGTTACGGTTTCACTTCTGAAGTACCTTATTCCGGCAGAGACCATCAACAAGGCCCCGTGTCTGTACGGCCAACTGCTGCAGCCGGTGACACTGCTGCAGCCTCGTCTGGCAGATGTAACACATCCAGCACTCGCTGTCCCTAACCTATTATTAAAAAAAAACACAAATCAAAGTATGAGTGACATAGAAAATATGTTTTTATAGTTAGTTATTATATTAGTTATAGAAAATATATTCTGTAGTTTCACTAGGGTCACACATGGATAAAAACCGACCTCCCTTTATGTCTGTAAAACTATTTCCAAGCTTTTTATATTAAGTCTGGGAGATCAGATAATGGGGTTCTTTTAATTTTGTTATTCGATTTCTCGATGATGAAACTTCGCGCGAGCCTTATGCTTTGGCCAACATCTAAGACCGGGAGGACCGGAGCCTCAGAAAACATTTATTCGTTCATTAGCACCACAGATTATTATATTATGTACCTAGTAGATTATCAGTGCTACAAGCATTAGCATTTGTTTACGTACCTTATAATCTGCCAGTTGCTCATAAAAGTAAAGCAGATCCGTTCTATAAATGTTAACAGTTCTTTTATTTGTAGATAAGCATATACAGCAACAAGCTTTCTTAAACATTTTGAAATATTTTCGTGATGAGACCTTGAAAACTGAACCCTGGTTCTAGGGAAGTTACGTGGCACAAAAAACAATTTCCATACTTTATGTTATTTTCTTTAGTATTATTTGCAAATTGTTTATAAAATATTATAATTTCGTGTTCAATTGCAAAGAGAATACAATCAGTGCGCAATACCACTATTTTTACACATCTTTTTCTCCTTCTTCTTATTTTTTTTTTCTTGTTATAATGGCTCTCGGCTTTTAAACCATGGCCAGTGTCAAGTAAAGTTTTGGCGTGAAAAAAAAATTTTCGTAAAAAATTTACAAAATTTTCAAGTTGTTTTTCCAGATTATCGTCAAGTCGAAAGTCTAGTCAAAGTCTAAAAAGTAGTCGGTAAAGTCAACGAGTCAAGTCAGTTGTTTTAGTAAAGTGGTAGACCCTTTACTAAAACTTTCGATGGAGTTTTGGAGGGAACACAAAATGGCACGTTTCTTGAAGTTGTATCACTTGCCCACACTTGTGCACGAAAACGAATATTTAATGGTTAATATTCTACCAACATTACACATTAAAAACCGAAATAACACAATTTTAGGAAAATAATACAAAAACAAAACGTCACTCTTTCGTATACCCGGCAAAACTCTCCTTCTTCTTATTTTCTTTTTTTTCTGAATATGGCTGTCAGACCTCAATATTTATTTTATTTAGGGAGTGCCTCCGCTGCCGGCGCCGGCTCCCAAAAATATCAGAACGGGAACCGGCGCGGCGGTAAGTACACTGCCGGCAGCCGTGATATAAAACAACGGCTGCCGGCGCTGGCACTCAAAATGGGAGCCGGTGGTAATGCGTAAAGCGCTATGTTTCAGTGCCTATCTCTAATATATTCGACTTTACCGACTTCAAAAGGTGAAGGTTAAGTACCTATTTGTTCGGCTGTGGATATTTTAGTTTTTTGTGATGCATTTTCTTAGCTTAGCTTTACCTTAGCTACCTTTTTTCAGCTACCAAAAAGTAAGATTTTGCACCACGGCAACACTGCCGTGCAATCACTAAAGCGCAGTAAGTGCAAAATCATGGTTCGGAGAAAAACGCATTTAAAGTTGTGGGATAGTTACTGCATTTTCAAAAAACTTTACGGTTAAAAATAAAATACTTCAATTTAACGTAGGATAATGTGAGTAAGCCAGAAATAAAGAGTAAAAAATGTAGATTTAGAATATATAAAAAACGGAAAATCACAAAAATGCGCCTTACTGCGCTTTAGTGATTGCACTGCAGTACGGTTATAAACCCCTTGGTATACTTCCGAAGGTACTGCAGAGAACTTCAGATTCCTTATACATGTTAGAGAGTTTCAGCGTTGTTTAAAGAAGCAAATATATTGTATTTAGGTGTTCGAGCCTTCGCTTGATCCACCTGTGAGATTACCCCTTAGAATTTTACGTATTTGCAGTGTACTCCTTCCCTTAATGCCTATTGTTTCGCTCGCCTGCCACAGCAAGCGCTAGTGAGACGTCGCGCTGCCATCGCCGGTCAGCCATTTTGTCAGTACTTTCCTATATAAAAAGGTACTCTGTGGTCAGTACGTCTTGGAATTTTATCGTGAGCAGTGTACTACATATAAAAAATATATTTTTGATACAAAACAGGATTATAATTACAAACATTTGGATATACGAGCTTGCGCATTTTACATGTAAGTTATTAAATCGATATAAATGCCCGCTCCCAGAACGGCATTAAAAGTTTTTATTTATTCTAATTTAACGACTAGAATAATAACATAGCCTATCATATTTATTGTGATGTTTGATCGACCTCGGTCATCATTAATATAAGATCAGCTGATGGTTTTGGTTGCAAATGCCCGCTCTTCGGACGGCAGACTCGTGACATTTTTAATGGAAACTGCCACTATGGCCAGCCTCCCGCTTATAGTCGTCTTTCGGCTATACGGCCAACCGACGGCTGAACAGCCGTCTTCATTATGCCGACATATATTCGGCAGGCTATGCAGCCGTCCTAAGAAGACTGCCCAGCCGTCCCAGGAAGGCTGCGCAGCCGTCTTTAATACAATTTCAATTAGCTTTGCTAAATTGGTTCTGATCTTTCAGATCATGGAAATGGAGCGCATAACAATGGGAGACCTCGTGGAGTGGGACCCCCCACCAGAGCATGAGAACTTTTTCAAAAATATCGTCAAACTTTTTGACCAAAATCCGTTGCTACAATGAAGAAAATTCACCCCGTGGATGCTTACAATAAGTTCGGAGAGGCTGTAGCTAGTCTAAAACGATGCCTAGTTTGTCAAAAAAGAACGTAATAAAAGGTCGCCTTCAGCTTCGTCTCGTTCATCAACAGGAAGAAAGCGATCGCATAGTCCAACTCAACACACAGACCGTATTAAAAGTAGTAGGAGAGAAGATGAAACTTTAACAAATTATATTAGTCATTAGAACAGCCTCCTTCAAAATTTAGTCTCACAGCAAAACATACTTGTCGAACTGTATTCTTTTCATGTCGCTGTCGCGGGTTCCAAAGACAGTACCAATATTATTTAGAGTTGCGTTCATTTCTACGCAAACGCTGATTACGTTTCACCTACAATTCATTTAATTTTGTTTTAGGTTAATGTTACTGCATTTCTTAAATATATTAGCTAGTGGTATACCCAATACTTCCTAATGCTATGATTGCCGTATTTTAGCGTACGGCAATGATCACTCTGCCGTATACCGTTCAATTCGTCTTAAAAGAGCCTGAATGCCGTACGAAACGGCAATTGCCGTACAAACGGCAACATTGGCTGTCACCAAAATGACAGGCCGTCTTCTTCTCTCTCTTTACTTGCTGTGCAACGCACGCCACACCACCCCCCACGGAGAAGGATAACCGGATATTGGCACTCCAAGAGGAGGTTTTTAATTTAAAAATAAACGTAATCGTTTTGGTTCTTAAATCTTACAGTGCGACCCGCTCTAGTGGTCTTTGAAAGTGTCTGTAAGGGTACACTAGAAGTGGGTGTTGGAGGTATAAGCGGAGGAAAGTATGTAAGGGAGGAGGACTTGTAGCTTGAGTAGATATAGGCGTAGTCGTTGCGGATGGGGAAGGTGTAGGAGGAGAAGATACAGGTAGAGAAGGTACTGGTGAAAAATGTGCAGATGGAGAAAGTTCAGGTGGAGAAGGTAATTCGGTGAAGGCGGGTTTTATACGATCCACGATCACCTTCACGTCTTTGTTGTTGATGTGTAGTGTGATTGTTTTTTCGTCTGTAGAGCGATCGATGATTCTGTACGGCCCATTGTAAGGTGGTTGCAGTGGTCGTCGAACACTATCATCTCTTAAGAATGCGTGTGAGGCCTGTGTTAGGTTTTTGAAAGTGTAAGTGCGCGGCTGTGTGTGTTTCGTGCCGGGAGTTGGTCGTAGCTTAGACATTCTCTGTCGAAGGTCTACGACGAAATCCGTGGGTGTAAGTTGTGAGGTGAGTGATGTGTCGGGATGAATCATTTCGCCAGGAATGCGCAGCGTCTCTCCATAAAGCAATTCTGCCACGATTGATGAAGATCTCAGAGCTACCGCTCTGAGATCTTCCTTCTGAGAAAAGCTGTACGCATGCCCAGCAAAACTAGAGGAAGGGAAGAGAGCCATGAGTCCTTAAGGCACATTAACGCCGCCTTGAGCTGTCGGTGGAAAAATTACACAATTTTAATGGTTAAATTACACAATTTTTGAAGAAAAAATTTTCACTAAAATTGTTTACATACGCTAGGGCTTGAATCAAATTTATTGATATGCCTATCGGTATTTAACAAGAACATAAAACTAATCTGAAAAAGGAATGGGGGTGTAAGGGTAATATTATGATATTATGTATTTAATTTAAGAATAAATAATATACTACGAGTATGTTTGTCGTTTACTTTCAACTTTATATTTGCATTTCTATTAATGTAAGAGCTGATTTGCCAGATAGTTTTTACCTGAATAATAAGTAAGTAACTTTAAAATGTGTATATTATTTACCCTTATAAGAACCTCATGTTATAACATATTATCCGACGATTGAAAAATCACCCCAACCGAAAATGTGTATCTACTTTTCAATCGTCACCTTTTTTCTGTCAAATAAAATATATGATACCTAATTTGAATTACAAAATCTGTCAAAGTTGCATATTATTTATTTATCATAGAAACGCAGGTAAAATAACTCGATCAGACAATACTATCGATAGTAAAATACACATCACTAGCACACGCACGTCGCACACATTGACAGATCAAAAATCGTCACGCATTTTCGGGTTGTCAGGTGGTCTATACGACAGTATAATATATTATAAGTCTATGGTGTACAAGTGGCGACTCTATTATTTTAATTTCTTTTTTGACAGACTTACACTGTCATTTTTTAGAAATACAGCCAATATGAGGTCCGTGATGGCAACCTGCAAATAATTTCAGATCGGTGGGGAACCAATAGAAAATTTAGAAGTGTCTATCGTTACGCCATCCGTTGTAGTTTCTAAAAATTAAAAGAAAGAAAATGTCATATTATTATGGTTTCTCACCAGTATGAATTACTGAATGTCTTTTTAAGTTAGAGCGTAATGTGAATTTCTTTTGACATATGTCACAGTTATATGGTTTCTCGCCAGTATGAATTAGCAAGTGTTTCTTTAAGTCCGATTTTCCTAAAAATTTCTTTAGGCATATGTCACAGTTATATGGTTTTTCGCCTGTATGAATTAGCAAGTGTGCTTTTAAGTTGGGTTTTCTGCTAAATTTCTTTTGACAAATGTTGCAGTTAAATAGTTTCTCACCAGTATGAATTAGCATGTGTTCTTTTAAGGTGCTTGTTTGTGTGAATTTCTTTTGACAAATATTGCAGTTAAATGGTTTCTCGCCAGTATGAATTAGCAAGTGTCTTTGTAAGTGGCCTTTTCTTCCAAATTTCTTTTGACATATATCACAGTTGTATGGTTTCTCACCAGTATGAATTAACAAGTGTTGCTTAAAGTCCGACCTTCGTAAGAATTTCGTTTGACAAATATTGCAGTTAAATGGTTTTTCACCAGTATGAATCACTAAATGCTTTAGCAACCTGCTTTTATACGGAAACAGTTTTAAGCAAACATCACAGATGAGTTGTTCCTTGTGACTCTTGTACTGTGCCTTTTTGTCGTCATTTTCTACGCTCTGTTCACCAGCGCACTTTCCCTTGTCCCCAACATGTTCTTCTGTGGCTGTGTGCTGCGAGGGGGGAGTTTGGCGTACATACTTGTCAATGACACATTGACTCAACTTTACTAATTTCAATTCAAGCACCTTTGATCCTTGCCAAGCATCAATGCGGTCAACGCTCAATGATTCCTGTTTGCAAACAGCATCACTATCTGACACATCATCATCTTCAAATTTTAACACGGGTGCATAATCTTCTCCATATGTATTTGTATTTTCTTCAGATTGTTCTTCAATTATTTCTATAAGAAAAAAATGTTAACATTACAAACTTAAAATCTAATCAATAATGATTTATTATTTATATATATAATTAATAATTATTGATTAGATTTTAGGTTTGTATCAATAGGCTACTTGACCTAATTTTTTTCTTCATGCTAATCGCTTCATAATCATTCATTTTTACAAAAAAAACTAATATTTTAATATTTTACTCAGTAGAAACCCATAAAAATGTTTATTGAAAAATATGCCTCTTAAATGACGCCGAAAACACTGTCCGCCATAGTGTGACGTCATACGCTTTGTATTTTAAACTCTCTTTATTGAATTTTTTTTAATGTGCTAAATGTAAGAGTCTAAAAGTGCCCAAAAGTTATAAAATAATTATATAAGAAATTAGAGATCATTTGTAATGTTGAAAACTTTTGGAGAAAAGTTTTGGCCATTTCATTTCCCGTCTACAATAAATGGAGAATTAATATATAAAACTGATGTTTTATTTGAATTATTCAAGAAAATATATAATAGGCTTATTCTTATTATTTATGTACAAATAAACTTACATATAGCGAGCGCGATAAATAAAAGATATTAAATTAGTATGAGGATGACGTCACATCCCAATCGGAAGTACCGCAAAAGCGTTTTCGTCAATACAATTCCTATTTTCATAAAATCATATTTTCAAATCGACTTCATTTATCAATCATAAGCTTTTATTTGTTAATAAGGGTGAAATACGGTTTCCTAGGCCAAGTTCTACTAGAAATATGCATTTGTTCAATGAAATTGAATATAGGTCAAGTAGCCTATTGTATCAATAATCAATATAACGAGTCTCTCGGTAAAACAGGACTACGATCAGACATTTTGTGGGCCTTGTGTGGGTATCGCGCAATGAACAAGAACTAAATAACAATAATCAGAAATAGTTTTTATTACAATTCACAGAATCACACTCATTCACCAAACACTTTCACAATTATGACACACATTTGACAACTTGTCAAATGTGTGTTTTGTATTGACGCTGCCGCTTCGCAGTCGCGTGGTCGCGTAGGTTTGTGCTAAGCATTAAACTTCTCAGGAACACTTTTACACTTTACTAAACGCTTCATAATAATTATCACTTCCTAACACACTTTAATCACTTCACTCAGCACAAGTAAACGAAACTAGGGACAGTTTCGGAACGTGTTGGCTAGTTGGAAGCCCAGACGAGACTGATCGCATCTTCTGGCGACTGGCACAGGAGGGGAAATTTCCCTCTCCAACTCTCCCACTCCGACACGCCCCGACTCTGTCAAAGCGCGCCACTAGTTTCATAAAGATGGCGCACTTAAGTTCCGTTTCCGTTTCTGACCGGATGCGACACAGCCATCCTGCGACGACGTGCGTCCTCGCAGGTTAATCTGAAACAATATTGAAACAAGCACAGTATGCGCTCGACCATTCCTGACATTTCATAATGCTGTCAATGTAAGTTGAAAGAAATTTTTTTATCAATTAAACTGGATAATTATAACCGACTTTATAGTCTATTAGCAAAATATTTAAATCTTAAGCAAAAATTGACAGCATTAATCTAAGACATCATTTGATTCTTAACTAGTTAAGTTTCTAATACTAAAACTTAAGGTTAAACCTCATAATTGAAAACGGGTCAAGTACCATTGATGAGATGTATTCTCAAAAACATGGGCGTATATAAGGGGGGGTCCTGGGGGTCCGGACCCCCCCATTACTATCCATCTTACTTGTCCAATCGACAATATAATATTACTAGACGTTCCGCTCGGCTTCGCCCGCGTAAATTAGATATTTCATAGACAAATTAGTCCACAAAAAATAGCCTGTGATCCTGCATGTAGTCTACTTCTTATCTGTGGCAAATAACATAAAAATTGCGCCAGTAGTCGCGAGATAAGTCCTTTCAAATAATTTCCCCCGTTTTTTTCACATTTTCCTCTATTTCTTCGCTTGTATTAGTCTTAGCGTAATAAAATAGCCTATAGCGTTCCCCGATAAATGGGCTATCTAACAATAAAATAATTTTTCAAATCGGACCAATAGTTCCTGAGATTTGCGCCTTCAAATAAGCCCTTCCAAATAATTTCTCCCGTTTTTTTCCACATTTTCCTCTATATCTTCGCTCCTATTAGTATTAGCATGATAAAATATAGACTTATAGCCTTCCTCGATAAATGGGCTATCTAACACTGAAAGAATTTTTTAAATTGGACCAGTAGTTCCTGAGATTAGCGCGTTCAAACAAACAAACAAATTCTTCCGCTTTATAATACTAAGTATAGACTAGACGTTCCGTGCGGCTTCGCCTGCGTAAATTAGATATTTCACATATAAATTAATCCACAAAAAATAGCCTACGATCCTTCACGTGGTCTACTTCTTATCTGTGCCAAATAGCAGAAAAATTGCTCCAGTAGTTTGTGAGATAAAAGAAAGTGATTTTAAATAATTTCCCCCGTTTTTTATACATTTTCTTCTATTTCTTCGCTCCTATTAGTCTTAGCGTGATAAAATATAGCCTATAACCTTCCTCAATAAATGGGCTATCTAACACTGAAAGAATTTTTCAAATCGGACACACACTCAGAAAAACACAAAACACAGCGAGTCACATACTGACTCTATGTTCTTGGCTTCGAGGCTAGACCCGACCACAGCATCCAGAGCTAGGTACTGCTGACCGCGAACCCACGGACGACCACAGGGGTCGATATCGATTTCTACTAGGCTACGGCTACAGTACCCTGGTATGGTCTCCGACCCAGCGAACCGAGTATCCGAACAACACAACCAAAAATGCACTAAACATCTTCAACAAGATAAGACGATCATGAGCGTATTTGTAAGTGCGTTTATTAGCTAACGACTTTAAAAGATAACGGACACCATCTAGAAGTTCTACAATTTGAAACGGACCTTTAAATTTGGCATCCAATTTGGTTTGGTTACGTTATTCATTTTCTATCAAAACGAAATCACCCACGGAAAACTTATTAACGTTGGCCTTTGAAAGATCAAATCGGTTTTTATCAAAATAAAATCAATGACAAATCAATGACAGCCTTAGGATCCACATTCTCAATTCATAGGTTTGCAAAACTGCGTAAACACATAGGTACTCATAAGGAGAGCCTGATCCGACTGTACCACCCAGGACTACCGCCTACCGCCTATCCACGGACTACCCATAGGGCAGATGCCGATTTCTACCGGACTACGGCTACAGCATCCTGGTACAGTCTCCACACACACACCTAAGTGAATGTGAATTATATACTGCTTTTAACTATAGCTCTTTGGAATAGGTACTGAAATAGCATTTTTAAAAATTTAACTTTGTTAAAAATTCATACTGATCCTCTGGTGTGATATGAATAAATGCGATACGCTCAATTGAGTCTGCCTGTGCAGGTATTCAATGGAATCCACTGGCGCAGTCCAATTTCGTAAAATGATTGGCACCGTATAACCTTGAAAAATTAACGGCAAGGGAAAACGATCCGGAACTGTATTAGAATTCAACTCCCTATAATATAACACATGCGCTGTGAACCATCTTGTTTATTTACCAAGATCACAGGACTAGCAAATGAAGATTTACTAGATCTTATAATGTTTGCCTGAAGTAATTCACTAACCCTATCTCGCAAAGCTTGACGCTCACTTGGAGACAATCGATAAGGGCGTCTTTGGATGGTACGGTTTGGGTCTATCAATCGTATTTCTAATTCACCAGTGTTAACTCGAGTAGTTGGAAAACCGGTAATAAAATAGCAGGAATAATTTTCCAAAACATCTAAAAGATCGATTTTTCTATTAGAACTTAGAAGGAATGTCAGCTGTATCAATAAAATTTAAATCATTCACACTCAATAGGTCAGTCAAGGAATATGTGTTAACAATTTTGTCTCGCGTCAAAACAAAGTCTGTTTTAGTCATGTTTACTCGAAAACCATTGTTTAATATTTCTCGTCCTAACAAAATATCACTGCGTATAAATTTTTCAGGCACAGCGTGGAATAATATTTCCATGGTGAAATCGTTAATTTGAACTGGACACAATAATTATTGAATCGTACTATAGATGTTACTATTGCCAATACCAACTAAAGAAATCACATTATTTAATCGTTTACCTCTAAATTTACTTGCAATATTTTCTTTAATTAATGTACAGCCAACGTTCAAAAGTCCAGTAGCATCGTAACGACCATATTAGTTTGCCGGTACAGTGCATATTATTTATGTGTGCGCCATGTTACCGTGTACACACTTAAATGTCGGACAGTATCAATACAAGAAAGTTGCGTGTAGTGGATGAAAGACAAAGATAATATATATGTTTGTCTCTTTATTCATTCTTCTTCATTTATTGCACTGCACTGTGTCAATAAATGCAAAAATTTCACTAGACACGTAAGATAGTTCGTAGCTCCATCGGTAAATAGTTGGCCTCGCATCATAGCTAAGACGAAAAATGGTCACGGTTCAAACCTCAGTTTATCATATTATTTTAAAGTTTTCGTATTGTTTTTATTATCTCAGCATTTTTGAAAACTTAATGAAATGACTATTTTGAAAGTTTTATTTAATAAGAATAATATTAAATTATAACATAGTGATAATATAATATAAATGTAAAAGTATTTTAGTTAGATAATTATATATTAAGTATAATAAAACAACACTTTCAAAAAAATATATTTTTATTTCAATGACAACAATTATTATTGAACAATGGAATTGATTGACGGATGACGGTAAAATCTTTGATTCACAGATCTATCAATATAATAATAACTATATCTATTGTGTTATCAATATTTCATATTGTTGAGGTTATGGTTTAATTATTCGTTTTCCGAGGAAAAGAGGATTAAAACTTAACCTCAACCTTAAAATCTTAAACCTACCAATTACTGGTCAGCACGTTCCTTTGTAGAATGCCCAATTGAAACTTACGAAATATAAATATTATAACAATTACTTTACACTTATTATTGCGACATAGAAATACATTTTTAATTTAATATTAATAATGATTCTGAATATTTTGTGTAACCTCCATTATTTTCGATACAACTAAGAAGACGTCTGCGCATGGAAGCCACAATATTCTTACAGATATCTGTCCACGTAAATCCTCCCACAACTGCATGCAATGAGATTTGAGCAGCTCCGGACATCTATCGTCGCGTGCTCGCCATCTTTGCACCATTAAACCCCATATATTTTCAATCGGGTTTAAGTCTGGGGATCGTGCTGGCCACGGAATAACTTTAATATTAGAATGTTCACTGAACCAATTGCGAACTATGGAGGCTCGGTGAATTGGACAATTATCATGCACAAAACTTATTTCGCTATCACCATACACATTTCGCACAGTAGGTAACATAATGTCCTCTAACACTTCTACGTAATTTGCACTGTTGGCTCGCGTAGGTATAAATTCAAGTTCACCCGGCCCTTGAGCACTAATCCATCCCCACATGTTCACACTTATTCTGCCAGATTCAGTGTTTGACACCACGTTATTTTCACACCAACGGGTGTTATCTTTACGCCATAAATGTAGTCTTCCTTTTTGAGAGGATTTAAAAGTCTTCTCATCGGAAAAAAATTGTTGTTTCCCAATCAAAATCTAAATACTCTCGTGCAACGCGTAGCCGTTCGTCTTTGTGCCTTTGAGTCAAAAACGGATTTCGGTGGTGTAATCCCTCGTCATGAAGTGCACGACGAACGGTGACCAATGACGTGTTAAATTCATCGGCAAAACGACTTGTCGGTATGAAACCACATGTTTCATACTCCGCTGCCATATAACGCCGCTGAGTCTGGTTAATAAGAAGTGGCCTTCCACTTCGCTTACGACTCTGCAAGCCACCTTCTTCCTCGAATCTTTTCACCCATCGACTTACAGTATTTCTCTAAAAATAAAGAATAAATTGTAAAAGGCGATTTTAACCAATGAAAAAATACACATCACAATAATAATATGATTAATTACTACTTACTGAGAAGCCAGTTTCGTTAGAAATTTGAGAAATATTCAGGCCATTTGAATATAGGGCCACAATTTTAGCTCTTGCTTCAATAGTAATATTTGCTTGCATATTGGATAAATTGTATTGCAACAGTAAGAACACAAACACTCGTAGCTAAGTTCACCAACCAACAACATTTTAATGTTTTGTTATCTTCAAGCAATCGTTCCATTTTATTTTAAATCTACCCTCACATTCTTTGCTGTGACTAGAATGTTACGTTTCTAACTAAACGTTACTGTGCTTTTAGTTAGAAACGTAATTTTTTATTCTACATGGTTGTATCAATATTCATAATCATAATAATTTTATAATTAATATTTCTCAAAAATTGTTTTACGTAAAAACGACGCAGACTTAATACGGGTCGGATTCGATCCTGCAATTTAGCTGATGCAGATGATCTTAGAATAATCACACACACTTGCTTAACCACTAGGCCACAGCAGTGCTCACATGTTGAGACGAAATTGACGATACGAATATACAGCCAAACAATGTGTATGTGTGTGTGTGTGTGTGAATTGTATTTATAGAAAAAGGTCACAAGTAACGTGAAGTGTTGACGCTATAGCTGCGTACGATTGCTACTGGACTTTTGAACGTAACTGTACACTCGGCTCCAGAATCAAATTGAAAGTTAAAACGCTCACCGAAATGTTCTAATGTACCAGATGGAGGCTGGACAGTACACACGTCTATCCGTTTCTCCACAGGGGTTGATGGTCCAGGCATGGAGATAGTACAGCGACTTGCGACGTGACCAGCAGTGCCACACTTGTAGCAAACGACTGGGCTGATTTGGCGACGTTAATTGGGCGTAGAAGCTGACATCGCAGACGGTTTTCTGGCTTCAGTCTTTTTAGAACGACAGTCCAATTGCTTGTGTCCCAATTCTCGACAAGAATGGCACCTTATGTTTGATGATGTCGAGAACTTTTGTCGTTTTCCATTCCCAATAGTATTTAAATCATCCACAGGTATCTTTCGTTTCAGATAAGAAAACGCTTGGAGTTCTTGCTGTAGATGATGGCGCGTTTTAATTGGGGCTGTAAACGCCAGGCGTTGCAGACGAGTATCCATTTGAGCTAAATGAGCAAGCACCGTAGATACTGCAATTTCTTCTAAATTTAAATCTTTCCACTGATTCAATAATGAAGTAACCAGCCGACTAGAATATGCAGCATAATTTTCATCTTCCTTTGGTCTTTCGGAATTTATTTTGATAAGATTTGCCGCCGGAGTTTCAGTACTCAAAAATCTGGCTTTAAACAACACTTTAAATTATGTCCATGTCATCCCAGGATATGCTATCTGAGACATCTACGTGGAAGCAGAACCTTCCATCACGTGTTCACCAAAGCATAGGTCTGCAGTAGTACACCAAGAGGCAGCATCAGATTCCTGCACATCTGGATTAAAATCTGGCAACACCACAGCGTTATTGGTCACTGGAGTCTTGTTTGAATCAAAGTTTGAATCAACGCTTGTATTTGTTGATTTTGCATTTCTAGCAAAATACTAGAAATTTCTGATAACGAGTCTCTCGGTAAAATAGGACTACGATCAGACATTTTGTGCACCTTGTGTGGGTATCGCGCAATGAACAAAAACTAAATAACAATAATCAGAAATAGTTTTTATTAAAATTCACAAAATTCACCAAACACTTTCACAATTATGACACACATTTGACAACTTGTCAAATGTGTGTTTTGTATTGACGCTGCCGCTTCGCAGTCGCGTGGTCGCGTAGGTTTGTGCTAAGCATTAAACTTCTCAGGAACACTTTTACACTTTACTAAACGCTTCACAATAATTATCACTTCCTAACACACTTTAATCACTTCACTCAGCACAAGTAAACGAAACTAGGGACAGTTCCGGAACGTGTTGGCTAGTTGGAAGCCCAGACGAGACTGATCGCATCTTCTGGCGACTGGCACAGGAGGGGAAATTTCCCTCTCCAACTCTCCCACTCCGACACGCCCCGACTCTGTCAAAGCGCGCCACTAGTTTCATAAAGATTACGCATTTAAGTTCCGTTTCCGTTTTTGACCGGATGCGATAAATAATTATTAATTATTGATTAGGGGGGTATTAGATTATAATATATATTGGATCCTAGATCATTGAGTAATTTATATTGGATAGTGTAAAATAGATTCATTTCTTCCTTGATAAAGGGGGTATTACATTATCATTTATATTGGATCATTTATAGGATCATATATAGGATCCAATAAAAATGATCATTTGATCATATTTGCATATTACATTATCATTTATCATTGATCCTATTTTACGTCATATGTGGTTTCACTAGCCAATGGGGAGCGCTAGCGCTGACAGGTATTGACATCAGTGTTACTAGATCTCAGAGAATTCGATTTGTCAAAAGACATCGTCATTTTTAATATGGCTTGTTTTATGTTATTTCAGCAAGATTATTCAAGTATATAATTAGAAAAATAATTACATTACATTATTTGAAACATATTAACGAACAATAAATTAAAAACTCTTTTTTATATTAAATAACTGGCAACACCAATTTCTATGACCGTATTGGATCCAATCTCTCAGCAAACGTCAAAATCTATGATCAAGGAAGAAATGAATCATTTATCTATATTACATTATCCAATATAAATGACTCAATGATATATGATCCAATATAAATGATAATCTAATACCCCCCTTAGAGGTTTTTGTTTCGAGTGTTAAAACATGATCTAAGGGGGGTATTACATTATCATTTATATTGGATCATTTATAGGATCATATAATTATAGGATCCGATAAAAATGATCATTTGATCATATCTGCATATTACATTATCGTAATAATATATCATTGATCCTATTTTACGTCATATTTGTTTTCAATAGCCAATGGGGAGCGCTAACGCTGACAGGTATTGACATAAGTGTTACTAGATCTCAGAGAATTCGATGTGTCAAAAGATATCGTAATTTTTAATATGGCTTGTTTTTTGTTATTTCGACAAGATTACTCAAGTATATAATTAGAAAAAGAATCACATTACATTATTTGAAACATATTAACCAACAAGAAATTAAAAACTTTTTTTATATTAAATAACTGGCAACACCAATTTCTATGACCGTATTGGATCCAATCTCTCAGCAAATGTCAAAAATCTATGATCAAGGAAGAAATGAATCATTTATCTATATTACATTATCCAATATAAATGACTCAATGATCTAGGATCCAATATAAATGATAATCTAATACCCCCCTAATAGATTTTTGACATTTGCTGAGAGATTGGATCCAATACGGTCATAGAAATTGGTGTTGCCAGTTATCTATATCATTATATAAAAGGCTTTGTCCTGAATGACATGAAAATGGAATCACGCTAGGGCCTAAACCACTGATTGTAGGTTATTAAAATTTGGAGGGAGTGTTCTTTGTATGACGTAGGCGTGCGATAAGAAGGGATTTTTAGAAATTCCTCTCCTAAGGGTGTGAAAAGGGGGGATGAACTTGCTACCTGCTACTAAATTTGTGTTTACATGCAATTGACAACTTAAAATTAAGTTAAAATTTAGTTAACTACTTATCAACTTAATACGTGTAAACCAGCCATGAGCTCTTTTTAAGTAAATACTCTTGCTTATGAAATAAAGGCACCATTCACGATAAAGCGATCTCATTCTATTTGTAAATTATCTAGATTTGCAATCGAAATTGCAACTTATGAAGCCTACCTATATTATCGTAACAATTAGTCGTTAAATCTAAATAATTACTATATATTTGTAACAATTATTGTTATTATAATATTTGTTTTCTTATACTTTTGTAGAATTTAGAAAGATTGTCTTGATTGGAGGGCTTTACATTATGTTTTATATTGACGTTCGAAATTCAAAATTAATTATTCCTGTACGATTTGTTTTTTTTTCATTGGATTTAATTTTATGCACAAAAGATTGTGTAAAGTGCCAAAATTTAAAAAATATTTTTTTTTATAAGAAATGAAGTTATACTTTTACTAATCTATTTAATTAATAATATATTATACATATTATCATACTAAGTATCAATAAAAGGCTTTGTCTTGAATGATATAATAATCATAATACTTACTTAATAATTTTCAGTAAGTATTAATAATTAATATACATGGTGAGATATTAGTTTATAATAGTGTTGCCAGAATTAGTTTACCCTGTGTTTTAGGCGAAATCTAGGGTTAAAACAATTATTAGATATGAACATGGAGCGTCACCAACTGGTGGCGTAACTACGCCAAAACAAACACAATCAAAAAATTCCAAAAGTAGGTAAGGTTAGGTTAGAACATAGACCACAACACAGGGAGCTGAGCGAGCGCAGCGAGCGTGCTGCGGGAGCAGCTGGGTCCGTTATAAAAGAAAGGGGGGGCTCGGGTCACAAAACACGCTATGCAAATTGCCGATAATCTATATATATATGTTACGCTCAAAGACCGAAATCGCTCAGTGAGCGAAAAAATAGCTCACAACGCGTTGTGGTCACAGCGAAACAGCCACGACGCGAAATTCGCGTTGTGGCTCTAATGAAAACGGCCACGACGCGTTCTGGCAATCACAAAAAGACCATAACGCGAAATTCGTGTCGTGGCTGATATGCTACTCGTTTTTCTTGATTTGTTCTTGATTGATTAATCGTCCATAGGTGTGGAAGATTATAATATTTGAATTACCACGCGTACTACAAAATATTTTACTAAATCACTGCATAACGTGTAAATTGTCATAATTATAAAATATCCATAGTTTCATATAACCATCCGTACTAATAATATTATTATTGTCTATCTGGCTGGCGTAATGAAGTTGCGGGCATCAACTAGTAGTATTATATTTAAATTATGTAAATTAAAATAAAACTATATTTTTATTAAATTTATTGAGGTCAGATTACTTTATGAAAAAAACAGCAACACGTTGTGACAGACAGACAGTAATAATATTAGTACCTACGGATAGTATGGAACTATGGATATTTTATTAATAAATAATAATGAGAAACACGTTATGCAGTGATTTAGTAAAAGAAAAAATATTTTCTAGTACGCGTGGTAATTCAAATTTGATCTTCCATAGCTATGGACGATTAATCAATCAAGAACAAATCAAGAAAAACGAATAGCATATCGACCACGATACGAATTTCGCGTTATGGTCTTTTTGTGATTGCCAGAACGCGTCGTGGCCGTTTTCATTAGAGCCACGACGCGAATTTCGCGTCGTGGCCGTTTCACCATAACCACAACGCGTTGTGAGCTATTTTTTCGCTCACTGAGCGATTTCGGTCTTTGAGCGTAACATATATATAAAAGAAAGTTGTGTTAGTTACGCCACTTATAACTCAAGAACGGATAGACCGATTTGGCTGAAAGTTGGTGGAGAGGTAGCTTAGAACCAGGAATAGGACATAGGATACATTTTGTCCCGGAAAAATGCACGGTTCCCGCACAATAAACTTTTATGATTTTCGCCTAAACTATTCAATCTATTTTTATGAAATTCGGTATGGAGATACTTTGAGTCTCGGGAAAGGACAAGGGATACTTTTTGTCCCGGAAAATGTACGGTTCCTGCACAATACACTTTTATGATTTTCGCTTAAACAATTTATTAATCTATTTTGAAGGAATTTGGCATGAAGATACTAATTTTAATCTATTGTTTTCTTAATTATACCAATTCGAATTAAATAATCATCGTTGAGACGGGACAACGTCTGTCGGGTCAGCTAGTATAATATAAAAAAAAAGTTTTTAATTTCTTGTTCGTTAATATGTTGCACATAATGTAATTATTTTTCTAATTATATACTTGAATAATCTTGCTGAAATAACAAAAAACAAGCCATATTAAAAAAGACAATGTCTTTTGACAAATCGAATTCTCTGAGATCTAGTTACACTGATGTCAATACCTATCAGCGTTAGCGCTCCCCTATTGGCTATTGAAACCACATATGACGTAAAATAGGATCAATGATATATGCAGATATGATCAAATGATCATTTTTATTGGATCCTATATGATATGATCGTATAAATGATCCAATACAAATTACAATGTAATACCCCCCCTTAGTATATTTTAATTTATAATCGTTAGTATATACTTTTAATTTATAATCATTATAAAATTATTAATATTTAATGATATTATAATACCGCTGTAACAATACCATGTACATTATACAAGATACTCTAAAAGAATAAAATTATAATAAATAAAAATAAAATATCTTTTTATTCAAAATAGGTATCATGATACTCTTTTTGAAAGTCGAACGAAGAAGCTATGTTGCCTACCACCGGTTCGGGAACTACCCCGCCGAAAAAAAAAATGGAAAATTACAATGTTATGGCTAACAGCTATGTAACAAAAATAAAAGTAACCTGCATGGAGCCACCCTATTCCCAAGGAGTGCTGTCCTCGATGAAATCATTGACTTTATAATACGCTAAAGCACACAAACGTTCTTTAACTGCTTTTTTAAATTTGTTTAAAGGTATATTTTGAACATTTTCTGGGATTTTATTGTATAGGCGTAATGGCCTTTAAAGGATTTGCTTATTTTGGCTAGTCTGAACATTGGTATTGCTAACTTGTTCTTATTTCTAGTATTTACATTATGATAATCACTTTTCTTTTTGAAAATATTTATGTTCTTTCTAATGTTGTAATTGTTTTGCAAACGCCCGAACAAGGCATAAGTTGTGTATTTAATCAATGTATGTTGATTTATATGCATATGTACTTGGTTGCAAATAAAAATTTTGAATTTTGAATTTAAAATACATTAAGTGTACTCAATTTCACAAAGTTAAATGGGGCAGAGCAGTTAAGTAACAGAAAAAGAAACTATAAAATATGTAGCCCATTTGGAACATGAATACAATATAAAGTACAGTATAGTATACGTTACCGCTCAATGATTCCTGTTTGCAAACAGCATCTCTATCTGACACATCATCATCTTCAAATTTTAACACGGGTGCATAATCTTCTCCATATGTATTTGTATTTTCTTCAGATTGTTCTTCAATTATTTATATAAGAAAAAAAAATTAACATTACAAACTTAAAATCTGTATATAAAATCTGTAAGTTTGTATCAACTGTATCAATAATCAATAAAATTTATTAATTGTTGATTAGTATATTTTAATTTATAATCATTAGTATATATTTTTAATTTAAAATCAATGTAAAATACATTAAGTGTACTCAATTTCACAAAGTTAAAAGGGGCAGAGCAGTTAAGTAACAGAACACTATAAAATATGTAGCCCATCTGGAATATGAATACAATATAAAGTACAGTATAGTATGCATTACCGCTCAATGATTCCTGTTTGCAAACAGCATCACTATCTGACATATCATCATCTTCAAATTTTAACACGGGTGCATAATCTTCTCCATACGTATTTGTATTTTCTTCAGTTTGTTCTTCAATTATTTCTATAAGAAAAAAAATGTAACATTACAAACTTAAAATCTAATCAATAATTATTAATTATATATATAATTAATAATTATTGATAAGATTTTAAGTTTGTATCAATTATATCAATAATCAATAATTATTAATTATTGATAAGTATATTTTAATTTATAATCATTATAAAATACATTAAGTATACTCAACTTCACAAAGTTAAAAGGGGCAGAGCAGTTAAGTGGCAAACAGAACACTACAAATGTAGCCCATCTGGAATATGAATACATATTATAGTACAGTATAGTATACATTACCACATTCATCGTATTGTTCAGTCTTTATGTCCGGCTCCTCTTTTATATTATCTGCGGTAGAATGTGTTGTGGAAATATTTTTCTTCTTATAGATTGATAGTTCTAACAAAGATCCAATTGCTCCAATGTCAGTATCAGTCTATAAATTATAGAAAATAATATTATATTTTATGAGTCACACAAAAATAATTTTTTATCTACAAATAAAAATATACAAATATAATAAATAGGACAAATTGACGATGTTACTAATGATATTATTAAGACTTATGGTATTAAATTAGGAGAATAGTAATTGAAAATAAGAAAATGAATTGTAGTGTGAATAATTATAGCTCTTAATTATTTAGTTGTAAGTGACTTGTAAGATTTGCACGCCATCCAAAGGCAAAATAAGAGAACTGTTTACCTGACTAACATCATAATATTATTATACCTTATTTTATTTTAGCAAATAAAAGATTTCTATTCTATTCTATTCTATAAGTATAAACATACTACAGTCCCAGAATAGGCTACTTGACCTATTTTTTCTTCATTCTAATCGCTTCTTAATCATTCATTCTCACCAAAAAAAACTAATATTTTAATATTTTAAACAGTAGAAACCCATAAAAATGTTGACTGAAAAATATGGCGCCGAAAACACTGTCCGCCATTGTGCCGCCATAATGTGACGTCATGTTTTTTGTACTTTATACTTTCTTTATTGAAAAAAGTTTTATGTGCTAAGCGTACCAGTCTAACAGTGCCAAAAAATAAGAAAAGAATTTAGAAATCATTTGTAATGTTGAACACTTTTGTAGAAAAGTTTTGGCCATTTCATTTCCCATACTACAATAAATGGAGATAATATATAAAACTGATGTTTTATTTGAATTATTCAAGAAAATATATCTTATAAATCTTTCTAGTCTTATTCATATTATTTATGTACAAATAAACTTACATATAATGAGCGCTATAAATAAAAGATATTAAATTACAAATGGGATGACGTCACATCCAAATCGGAAGTACCACAAAAGCGTTTTCATCAGTACAATTCATATTTTCATAAAATCATATTTTCAAATCAACTTTATTTATCAATCATAAGCTTTTATTTGATGATAAGGGTGAAATACGGTTTCCTAGGCCAAGTTCTACTAGAAATATACATTTTTTCAATGAAATTAAATATAGGTCAAGTAGCCTATTTGCTACATAATATATTATAAATATGCTGTTGCCCGCTACTTCATCCACAACCATTTTTTTCGTAAAAATATTTTTTTAAATATAAAGTATCATATTAGTAGAGGAGGGGAAGAGGGGATTTTGGGAGTAGCTCGAGCGTGTCAGATTAAGCTTGCTGCTTGTATAGGCTTCCGACATGTAGTTATCATGGTATAGAAATCAAATTTTTCACATGGTGGGTTAAAAATTTTTTAAATATTGAAATGTCATCCGATTTGTCAGATTAAGATAGGGGATGTTTAGTATACCCCAAAGGAGCTTCCATAAAAAGCACTGACGATTCAAAGATAAGGTAAGCCTGTGGGAACATTTTAAAATATAAAAAAATAAACCTTCATATTTTCCTAACTAAACTTCGTAGATATTTTATTTTGCACTAAACTAAATGATTTAGTCCTTGTTGTCTAAAATATAGTAATAACTGACCGAAAAAGCAATTTTCTGAATATATTTTCCTTTTCAAAACTTTAAAATGGCTGCAGTTTCTGAACCCACCGCTAAAATAAAAAACGCTCTTATTATTTTTTTATCAGTTTTACCTAATGTAACAAACCTACTAGGTCTCCATCGCGCTCGAGTGACAACAAAATAAGCACCTTCCCCTCCCCTACTATATGTTACTTGAACTAATACCTCCAAGAGTATGTGTACAAAGTTTCATGAGTTTCATCAGACAGAAAAGGGGCCCGTTTTTTCGTTGAGCCTTTCTTAAATATTAATATTATTTATATTATGAGAGACATGCAACAAAAGTACTTAATTAAAGCTGCTAGACAGCTACATTTTCACAAATTTTATATACAAGCAGTACTAAGCCTGGATACATACAACAAAGTGTTAGTATTGGAGTCCCCTTTAACTATTATGTTACGGTTTTACTTCTGAAGTACCTTATTCTGGCAGAGACCATCAACAAGGCCCCGTGTCTGTACAGCCAACTGCTGCAGCCGGTGACACTGCTGCAGTCTCGTCTGGCAGATGTAACACATCCAGCACTCGATGTCCCTAACCTATTATTAAAAAAAAATGGTTGCCTGTAAAGTCGGTTTTACGGGCGAAGATTTTACGTGACAACGTGTGGGAGAGAGACGCAAGGCATTCGGCGGGCCTCTCTCTCGTTCGGTGACTCATCGTAACGTTACCGAGCGTTACACTTTTTCATAAGTGACTCCCAGCCGCAACCTAATTTAAGACGTTGTCACGTCAAAAAAAAACACAAATCAAAGTATGAGTGACATAGAAAATATGTTTTTATAGTTAGTTATAATAAGTATAGTTATAGAAAATATATTTGTACCTAGTTTCACCAGTGTCACACATGGATAAAAACCGAAATCCCTTTATGTCTGTAAAACTATTTCCAAGCTTTTCATATTAAGTCTGGGAGATCAGATAAGGGGGTTCTTTTAATTTTGTTATTCAATTTCTAGATAATGAAACTTCGCGCGAGCCTTATGCTTTGGCCAACATCTAGGACCGGGAGGACCGGAGCCTCAGAAAACATTTATTCGTTCATTAGCACCACAGATTATAATATTATGTACTTACCACTAGATCATGAGTGCTACGAGCATTAGCATTTGTTTACGTACCTTATAATCTGCCAGTTGCTCATAAAAGTAAAGCAGATCCGTTCTATAAATGTTAACAATTCTTTTATTTGTAGATAAGCATAAACAGCAACAAGTTTTCATAAACATTTTGAAATATTTTAGTGAAGACACCTTGAAGACTGAACCCTGGTTCTAGGGAAGTTAAGTGGCACAAAAAACAATTTCCATACTTTATGTTTTTTTCTTTCAATCAGTACCTAGGTACGCATTACTATTCAAATCAATTGTTTAAAATAACACAAACTTTAGAGAATGCAATGAAGAATGCTAAATCAATTTCTTCTTCTTCTTATTTTCTTTTTTTTCTGAATATGGCTGTCAGTATTTATTAAATTATCCATTGCCAGTGTCATATAAAATGGCGGGAAACAAAGTTTTTAGGCCCAGTAGTCCCGAAAATTAGCAGGTCGATGTCTGTCAGTACGAATGTCGACCTAAAGGACATTACAATAACATTCATATCAGCGCGCCTTGTACAGTGGCGGTTACGCGCTCGCCGCGTGCCTTGATAATAGAAAATAGGAGAAAAAACCTTTTGTTTTTAGTATTACACAAATCAAATATATCAAATCGTTTAGGTTAGGTTATGACAAATGTACTACAATTTTTGTTTTTTCTAGAAAGTGTGTAATTTAGCCATGAAATGATTTAATTATGAAAAACAGCGTTATAATAGTCATCTTTGAGATTTTTTTCTATCGAGCAGAATTTTTCAAATTGTGTACTGATATACCTTTGCGTATAGGAAATTTTCTCAATTTTAAAACGGTACTTTTTTATACTTAAATAATGACATTTACTTTACAAAAAACGTTATTTAAAAAACCCATTTTACGTAGTTGCAACAACCACTGCACCTTAATCTAAAGTTTACAAAATTATTACAGAATCTTGTGGGTCAAATCACAAGTGTGCGCATTTAAGCTTTGATGATTTAAAAAATTCAAATATTATTAGTACAATGAAACAAAACTGTGTTCATTTGTAAGAGTGTTTATTTGTCACCAACTTAAACACAACAATAGTATTTTTCAATAGCTTATATTTTAAGAAACTTTAGAAAACAATAACCCTTCCATTTGCGCACTTTTACCCCAGTATCGGGGTATGTGTACACAGCACTTTGGGTAAGTGTAAAAATATATATATTTTAGAACTTAAAGAATATTCTTTTATAATTTTAATTTGTAACTACTTATAGTTACTTAAAGTAATCAACAAAATCGTCTTAAATCAAAATATGAGAACAATAATCATTTTCACTTAGAAATATTTAGTCATACAATATGTAAATTGTAATACAAAAAAAAGTGCCGCGTGCGGAGCTGGTGCACTGTTTTTGCCACCAGACTCCACAAAGGCTTCATTCAATCCAATCTTCAGTCGGTGGTTCAGAATACTGTTCGCCACATAAGGGAAAAGGCTTCTGCGCACACTTAACCCAAAGCATAGGAACAGGGTTATACGAATATCGTTAATTCCTGCATCATATTGTTAATTTCTATTCTTGATAAGGCATCGGCATTTGTATTACATTTACCTTGCTTGTAGATAGGTGTAAAATTATATTCGCTTAGTTTTAAACGCCATCTAGTGAGTCTTGAGCCGGGCTCTTTAAGGTTCATAATCCACTGAAGTGGCTTATGATCAGTTACTACTTTAAATTTTCTACCGAATAAATAGGGGCGGAAATATTTTGTGCCAAAAACTATAGCTAAAAGCTCCTTCTCAATTGTACTGTAATTAATTTCGCTGGTGTTTAAGGTCCTAGATGCATAAGCTATTGGTCTATCACTACCGATAGGTCCTTGAGAGAGAACAGCTCCTATTGCGTAGTATGAGGCGTCTGTAGTCAGGATAAATTCCTTACTAAAATCTGGATATTGTAGGATAGGGTCATTGGTTAGTAGGGTTTTACATTTTTCAAAACAGTCTATGTAGTCAGGGTCATTTATAATTATTTTAGAGCCTTTTTTTAAACATTTTGTCATTGGTTTTGTGATACGAGCGAAATCTGGTATAAATTTTCGATAATAGCCTAATAGACCAAGAAATCGTTTTATTTCTGTCGCGGTTTTCGGAATTGGGAATTTCTGAATACTTTACCACCCTGGATCTAGCCAGTGGATTCTACCAGGTAGAGATGAATCCTAGTGATATCCTGAAAACTGCATTCAATGTAGACCATGGACACTTCGAATTTTTGCGAATGCCCATGGGTCTAAAGAACTCACCCGCCACGTTTCAACGTGTGATGGATAATGTATTGAAAGGCTTTTTTGGGAACCACCCAGATGGGGGAGTTCCAAGCTGACTGAGAGGGGCGAATTATACCCTGTTCTAACATTTTTGAAATTTGTTCCTGAACTTCCTGCTTATGTATGAAAGGATATCTATAGCTTCTAGTATATACCGGTATTTCATCAGTTGTACGTATGTTATGTTTTATTTGATTTGTAAAAGTGAGCGGTTCACCATCTATGTAAAATATATCGGAATATCTGGAACAAAGAGCTTCTAAATTAGCACGCTCTTCTGGGTTTAAATGATCGGTTCGCAAACGGGACAGAACCTCGGAAACACGGTCTGGTTTGGTATTTTTATGAAAATTTAAATTAAAAATTTCGGCATTAACTGGACGGTCCATTGAAAAACCTATGTCATGACGAGAAGGGTTTTTTATTTCCATAATGCCACGACTATTTTTTACTGTGGTCACACAGTCAGTAATTACACAGTTACAAATTATTTGTTCAGGTATAAATGCTTCACCTTCCTGAAAATTGATAGGTACTTTAACTAATTTTGAAGAATTTGCTGGAATTATTTTCTCATATAAATTGCAATTACGCGAATCATACATATGTAAGGGGATCTTGGAAAATTTTGTTACTAATAATTTATTTTTAATATCAATATTAGATTCCCATTTTTCCAATAAGTCTAACCCGATTAACCCATCGAAAAAATTATGAAATTTATAAATATATAATGTAATATTATCTCTGTCATTTACTTCTTGGAAACTAGGCACTGTTATAGAATAGTTATTTCTAGTGGTCGCATGAATATTGGTTACCTCAAAAGGATCATAATTACACTCAATATGGGAATAAAATTTTCTTACGGCGTCAGGACTAATAAAAGATTGATTTGCCCCGGTGTCGATTAAAGGTTTTAAAGGGGGATTACTGATTTGAACATAGGGCAACTGTCTTTGGGTTTGTAAATTTAATTCTATTTTAACTTGTCTGACTTGGCTATTTTCTGAAAATCCTGCTCATTATTTGATGTAGAGGATAGGGCCTCTGTCTGTACCTCTTCTACAATACAATTTTGAGAAAATTGGGGTTCCGAATCTACTGGGTATTCGTAATTAAAATTATCATAATATCTGTCAGTATAGTCATAGTAATTTTCGTCAAAGTCTGAGTCATAGTATGAGTCGTAACATTCATTTAAATTCATTTCCCGAGTCTTAAAATAATTATTTGGTGGAGGGTTACCGAATTTTCGCCAGTCATGAGGTTGTCTGTTCGTCTGTCCAAATGGTTTAGTTACGAAATGGCTTACACCACTCATAGGCTGTGGTTCATTTTGTGAGGGACGTTTAGGTAGTCTAAATAAATGACTTTGAGGTCTATAGTTCGGTGGGGGCGCGGCAAACATTTGCTGCGTCCTTGACGGTCTGTGGAACGGCTGCAGTTGTGCTCTCCAACCCTGATCGGGGCGTGGGAGGTGTGTACCTAATTGAGGGCGGTTTGGTGTACCTGACATAAAATTAAATGGTCGCGCTGAAAATAAGGGCATAGAAGGTTGCGTACCGTGCTTAAATATACTATCACTTACCTGCAATTTCTTCTCCGACGGACACTCGCTGCGCTGCTGCATGTAGAGGGTGTTCATCTCCTCATGAACATATTCTAACGTTTTTTCTATTGTGTCAGGGCGCATGCAACGGATACGAGATCCTAGTGGATCGCGGAGTCCACGTAAATATGACTGTAGCGTTAATTTTTTATATAACGTACGCTTAGATTCTATATATGCTCGGCACCGTTTCATGCAGACTGACATATGTAATAATAGTACTAAATAAATTCTGACACTTTTCGTAAAATTCTTGCGGGCTAAGGGAACCCTGGTTCAATAATGCTAGATCGTTATAGAGCGATGTTTCATCTCGCTGATCGGCAAAATTATTAATTAAGGCAGATCGAATGTTATTCCAGTTTTCAGGTATACCGTTAGAATTAATCAAACGAGAAGCTGAGCCTACCACCTTATTTAAAATTCCGTTAATTAAAGCACAATTACTAAGTTCATAGCCTTCTTCATTCCGAACAAATTGCTGCACTAACTGGTCACATAGTTTAATAAATCTAGTTAAAACATTAGGATTTCCGTCAAATTCCGGCACTAACCGTAAAGCTTTAAAAATATCATCTAAATTCGACAGATTCAATAAATTATAATCTACTGAAAAGTCCTCACGAAAAATTAAATTTTCCTGCGACTCGTCTAAAATTCCTAAATTTCTATTTGCGTCTAATAAATAATATTATTTCTACTGCTATTACTAACTCTAGGATTCCTTGATTGCCTTGGATGGAAAATCTTGGAAAATTATATGAAACTTATAGGATAAAAGGAAGCAACTCTAGATAGAAACTAAAGCACTTACATGTACATTCTGGTATCTGCTGGATCAATTTCTGGATCTCACACACACCCGAATTTCACTACTCCCGGAACACGTTCGTAGGTTCTGGATTTTCCGTAATTTTGGAAAAATCCCCAAGACTGCGCCAATTATTGTGTTCTCGAACGGGAGTGCCAAAAAAACCGATTTAATTTAATACATTTATTCAAATAAGATTACAATTAATTTTATAACTTAAACACTTTTTCTAACAGAGCTATTCTGTATAAAAAGACTATGTCCTAAATTACAAGTACCGACCCCGATCGATGTAAGATCTAAAGTGAGCTAACTAACTACCAAAATCAGGTCCCACGGAGTTGGGACCACCACAATGATGCGGCGACAGCATTTTCGGTATTCCGTGTTCTTTCGCAATTTTAGTAAGAAACTTCTTGAGTGGCCTTATCTGTATAGTCTGGGAGACGGCAACACTTTATGTAGGCTTCAAGTTTATTATAGTCCAAGAGCTGATGTTTGACTGCGGCTGACTGATGATGATGAGTTGATACTGGTGTTCGGCTAATCATTGCTAAGTCCGGTTTTCATAGAGGGTGCATATGTAACATGCTGGTAGAAGTTTTGAAAGATCATTTTCTGATTTAATATGTATTAAAGTAGCACCTTCTGATTTCCGTAAGAAATTTTTTCCATTTGAGGCCCAACAAAAGCGAAAGTCATTGTTTTTTGCGAGTTTTCTTGATTCAGCAAAAATTTTATAGTCTTTGTGTGTTAATTTTTGAGAGATATATACCGGCGACGGAGCTCCTAAAATCTGCAGGTGGGTAGTGTTCAGCTTTTCTTTATTTTTCTGATTAAATGTATGAACAGCCTTCAAAAAGTAATCTTTCTTGATTATGCTTGTAAATTGAATATTAATTGTAGAATTTTTGTTAAATCTGTAGATATCTCGTATATCAGATTGCTCAATATTAATATTTACTGTGTCCCCTATTTTTTTTGTTAGTGACATTAATTCTTCCTTTGTTTCGGGTTTTTTGAAGGGGACATTTCTTAACTCAACACAGCTAGCTACCTTTCTTCTTTCCATACTGTCTAATTTATATTCTAATGATTGAATCTGCTTTTTATATTGACTTTTTTCATTTTCTAGGGTATTGATTCTTGCAATTAAATCGTCATATTTGCTGGAGAAGAAGTCTATGGCTTGACTAATTTCTTTATTTTGGTCTTTGGTGGTGTTTATTGTGCCCAATATCATTGCGAAACTCTTTTCTTGTTCTTCCTTCATTTTTGTAAACATAAGCATAATTTCTTCCTTAAATTCTTCTAAGTCTTCGTCTGGGCGCTTGCGTTTTTTGGTCGCATTCTTTTCGGTAAGTTCCGTCGTATTGTTGCGCTGCATCATATTATTGGATCCGCATAAACCTTCTTCGGCCGCAACAATTCTGTGAAAAAACTGTGCAGTTCTGTATGTAAACTGTACAGATCTCTTGTAAAAACTGTGCAGTTCTCTACGAAAACTGTACATATCTTTTCAAAAAACTGCGCAGTTTTGTAAAAAACTGTGCAGTTTTCTACGAAAACCGTACAGATCTCTTCAAAAAACTGTGCAGTTCTGGGAAAAAACTGCGCAGTTCTGTGAAAAAACTGCGCAGTTCTGTGAAAAAACTGTGCAGTTGTGTGAAAAAACTGTACAGATCTTTTCGAAAAACACTGCGCAGTACTGTATAAAAACTGTGCAGTTTTCTATGAAAACTGTACAAATCTTTTTGAAAAACTGCGCAGTTCTGTGACAAACCTGTGCAGTTCTCTACGAAAACTGTACAGATTATTTCGAAAAACTGTGCAGTTCTGTGAAAAAACTGTGCAGTTGTGTGTAAAAACTGTGCAGTTCTGTGAAAAAACTGTGCAGTTCTCTACAAAAACTGTACAGATCTTTTCGAAAAACTGCGCAGTTCTGTGAAAAAACTGTGCAGTTCTGTATGTAAACTGTACAGATCTCTTGAAAAAACTGTGCATATCTTTTCAAAAAACTGCGCAGTTTTGTAAAAAACTGTGCAGTTTTCTACGAAAACCGTACATATCTATTAAAAAACTGCGCAGTTCTGTGAAAAAACTGCAGTTCTGTATGTAAACTGTACAGATCTCTTTTAAAAACTGTGCAGTTCTCTACGAAAACTGTACAGATGTTTTCAAAAAACTGTGCAGTTTTCTATGAAAACTGTACAGATCTTTTTGAAACACTGCGCAGTTCTGTGAAAACTGTAGATCTTTTCGAAAAACTGTGCAGTTCTATATGAAAAAATTTGCGCAGTTCTGTGAAAAAACTGTGCTGTTCTCTACGAAAACCGTACAGATCTTTTCAAAAAACTGTGAAGTTCTGGGAAAAAACTGCGCAGTTCTGTGAAAAAACTGCGCAGTTCTGTGAAAAATTGTGCAGTTCTCGATGTAAACTGTACAGATCTCTTGTAAAAACTCTGCAGTTCTCTACGAAAACTGTACAGATCTTTTCAAAAAACTGTACAGATTCTTTCGAAAAAACTGTGCAGTTCTGTGAAAAAACTGTGCAGTTCTCTACGAAAACTGTACAGATCTTTTCGAAAAACTGCGCAGTTCTGTGAAAAAAATTGTGCAGTTCTCTATGAAAACTGTACAGATCTTTTTGAAAAACTCCGCAGTCCGCAGTACTGAGAAAAAACTGTGCAGTTCTCTAAAAAAATTGTACAGATCTTTTCAAAAAACTACAGTTCTGTGAAAAAACTGTGCAGTTCTCAACGAAAACTGTACAGATCTTTAAAAAACAAAACTGCGCAGTTTTGTGAAAAAACTGTGCAGTTCTCTATGAAAACTGTACAGATCTAACGAAAACTGTACAAATCTTTTCAAAAAACTGCGCAGTTCTGTGACAAACCTGTGCAGTTCTCTACGAAAACCTCACAGATTCTTTCGAAAAACTGTGCAGTTCTGTGGAAAAACTGTGCAGTTATCTACAAAAACTCTACAGATCTTTTCGAAAAACTGCGCAGTTCTGTGAAAAAACTGTGCAGTTCTGTATGTAAACTGTACAGATCTCTTGTAAAAACTGTGCAGTTCTCTACGAAAACTGTACATATCTTTTCAAAAAACTGCGCAGTTTTGTAAAAAACTCAGTTTTCTACGAAAACCGTACAGATCTCTTCAAAAAACTGTGCAGTTTTGTGAAAAAACTGTGCAGTTCTGTGAAAAAACTGTGCAGTTCTCTACGAAAACTGTACAGTAGCTCTACCATGAGTTTAAAGCTATAGTATTTATCGATACTCGATATCGACTAACGTAAATTTTTAGTATGGAAAATTGTACAGCGCCTCTAGCGGTCACTTGTGGAACTAAAATCGCTACCATGAGTTTACAATAAATACGTATCGAATAAGAACTCGCTAGCGACTATAGTTTTTAGCTGTTTATGTTATACAATTGGTACCATGAGTACACAATTTGACAGGTGGTATCGTAAAATACCGTTACTACAGTAGTAAAGTAACTCACTAGCCAATGGGGATTGTCCATTTTTTTTTAATTTTGCTCATTACAAAAACATTTCGAGGAATAAGGTCAGTGATCGTTTTTATGTATATAAACGAAAAATACCCATTAGTTACTTATATTTTTGAACAAATATGTTTAACCTTAGTTTGACCTTCAATGGCGTTAAATTAGCAAAAAATTCGACCAACATTGCGTTTCGAACTTTTGGTAAGGTTTTCGTATCAGCTTTCACATTTATAATGAGAACTTGTATTTGACGAACCACCCATTATAAATAAGATTCAAAGGAAAAAAAACATTCTGCAGAGGTCAATTGGCCGCCGATGATGACGTCAGAGCGAAACTTTAAAAATTTATTGAGAAAATACTAGCCAATGAATTTCAAAATTACTGAATTTATATTTTTAAAATACCCTATTTTAACGAAAAAAAATATAAAAAGTACATGTAATTTTTTTTGGACAATGCCCATTGTAGGGTGAAAGAGTTTCACGCAAAACAATATTTATTAATTTGCGTTTAATACGGTGCATTAATATGTCCGGTAAAGCATATTTAGTGTCGAATTAGGAATATTTATTATTATGTTAGCGTTGGCTGCTCGAGGAGACGAACGACGACGTGAACAAGGAAGTTTTCAAGCTAGTGTACGAAAGTGTTTCGGACTTCGGTCATCCACTTGAAGATTTTAAAAGTGATACTAATAATTGTATTAAAGAATATAGGGTAAATAAAGTGGATTTCGAGCATTTGTGTGGTGTCCTAAGAGCTCACATGGATTTGAAATCTTTACAAAGAGTTTCCCTTCAAACGAAGGTAAGTTAGTGCTTAGGTATATACCATTTCTACTTCGTTTATTGCGCGGGAACCGTACGTACCTTTCCAGCGCCGTATGTCCAAACCAAATTTCAGCAAAATCAATTCAGTGGTTTAGGCATAAAGAGGTTACAAAGATACAGACAGACACACTTTCGCATTTATAATATTAGTATGGATATTATTTATGAACTTATATATTTTGTGAACACAATTCTTAATAAAAAAATAATACTATATTTAGGTCTTATGTCTTCATCAAGGTCATCATTTTTCCCAAAAAGCAACGAGTGTTGTTATTCATCAAGTTACACGTCTTTATTTACATTCACTATGCCTGCTATAATGCATACAAGTTAACGAACGTATTTGTTTCTTACATTTATAAATAACAAATCGCTCTTTCAAATTGGTGGGGTTTTAAGGCCATATGCCGTCTCTGCCTTATACTCGAGCTAGAAAGAGAGAGCAAATTCAGTTTTGAAGTTAGCTACATTATGATTTTATACTATTATAAACACACGAGAACTACATAAACAATCGAGTTGTCGCTAGCGAGTCTGTATGACTCATGGTACGGTTTTTATTGAAAACTATTCGACGCACGATTGCTCGCTATCGAGTACGGTCAAATCGTATACTTTTTCGATAGCAACTCATGGTAGAGCTACTGATCTTTTCGAAAAACTGCGCAGTTCTGTGAAAAAACTATGCAGTTCTCTACGAAAACTGTACACATCTTTTCGAAAAACTGTGCAGTCCTCTACGACAACCGTACATGTTTTTTCAAAAAACTGCGCAGTTCTGGAAAAAAAGCTGCTCAGTTCTGTGAATAAACTGCGCAGTTCTGTGAAAAAACTGCAGTTCTGTATGTAAACTGTACAGATCTCATTTAAAAACTGTGCAGTTCTCTACGAAAACTGTACAGATGTTTTCAAAAAACTGCGCAGTTCTGTAAAAAAACTGTGCAGTTTTCTATGAAAACTGTACACAGTTTACATATAGAACTGCACAGTTTTTCACAGAACTGCGCAGTTTTTTCACAGAACTGCACAGTTTTTTCACAGAACTGCACAGTTTTTTGAAGAGATCTGTACAGTTTTCGTAGAGAACTGCACAGTTTTTTCACAGAACTGTACAGTTTTTCGAAAAGATCTGTACAATTTTTATAGAGAACTGCACAGTTTTTTCTCAGTACTGCGGAGTTTTTCAAAAAGATCTGTACAGTTTTCATAGAGAACTGCACAGTTTTTTTCACAGAACTGCGCAGTTTTTCGAAAACATCTGTACAGTTTTCGTAGAGAACTGCACAGTTTTTTCACAGAACTGCACAGTTTTTTCGAAAGAATCTGTACAGTTTTTTGAAAAGATCTGTACAGTTTTCGTAGAGAACTGCAGAGTTTTTACAAGAGATCTGTACAGTTTACATAGAGAACTGCACAAATTTTCACAGATCAGTACAGATCTTTTAAAAAAAAACTGCGCAGTTTTGTGAAAAAAATGTGCAGTTCTGTGAAAAAACTGTGCAGTTCTCTACGAAAACTGTACAGATCTTTTCGAAAACCTGCGCAGTTCTGTGAAAAAACTATGCAGTTCTCTACGAAAACTGTACAGATCTTTTCGAAAAACTGCGCAGTTCTGTGAAAAACTGTGCAGTCCTCTACGACAACCGTACAGGTTTTTTCAAAAAACTGCGCAGTTCTGGAAAAAAAGCTGCACAGTTCTGTGAATAAACTGTACAGTTCTGTGAAAAACTGTGCAGTTTTCTATGGAAACTGTACAGATCTTTTTGAAACACTGCGCAGTTCTGTGAAAACTGTAGATCTTATCGACAAAACTGTGCAGTTCTTCATGATAAAAACTGCGCAGTTCTGTGAAAAAACTGTGCAGTTTTCTATGAAAACTGTATAGATCTCTTTGAAAAATTGCGCAGTTCCGTAAAAGCTGTGCAATTCTCTACAAAAACTGTACAGATATTTTCAAAAAACTGCGCAGTTCTGTATAAAAACTGTGCAGTTTTCTATGAAAACTGTACACATCTTTTCGAAATACTGCGCAGTTTTGTGAAAAAACTGTGCAGTTCTGTATGTAAACTGTACAGATCTTTTCAACAAACTGCGCAGTTCTGGGAAAAAGCTGTGCAGTTCTGTGAAAAACTGTGCAGTTCTCTATGTAAACTGTACAGATCTCTTGTAAAAACTGTGCAGTTCTCTACGAAAACTGGACAGATCTTTTCAAAAACTGCATAGTTCTGTGAAAAAACTGTGCAGTTCTGTATGTAAACTGTACAGGTCTCTTGTAAAAAAAAAATATCCACAGCCGAACATATAACCTCCTCGTTTTTTGGAAGTCGGTTAAAAACTGTGCAGTTCTCTACGAAAACTGTACAGATCTTTTCGAAAAACTGCGCAGTTCTGTGAAAAAACTGTGCAGTTCTGTATGTAAACTGTACAGATCTCTTGTAAAAACTGTGCAGTTCTGTACGAAAACTGTACATATCTTTTCAAAAAACTGCGCAGTTTTGTAAAAAACTGTACACCGCGCGCTATAAACTAAAGTTCACGCGGACGAAGTCGCGGGTGTTAAATAATGAATAATAATATAATAAATACAAGTGTACTAAAACTATATTTTAAAACGTTAGCGGAAATAATTTATTTAGAGTTAGAAATTAAAATGTAAATGTAAAGAATAATCATTTTAATTAGTCTAATTAATGTTAAATGTAAAGTAACATTATTTCACTAGGCTGTTTCATTTCTTTTTACCAGGTTTTATAAATTGTTTTAAAATACTTCCGGTGTAAAATATTTCCACTAACCTGATTAATGTTTTATTAAAGTTATTTATTATTTTAATAATTTATTTAATATACATAAAATTAGATTAATATTATAAAATGTTTTTATATTTTATCGATATATTTCCTTGTTTTTATAGTATTGTTAAAAATACTTCCGGAATAAAATATTTCCGGTAGTATACCGGAAATATTTTATTGATTCTGAAATTATTTAATATTAAGACTGTCAACTGTTAATATCCGTTGGGATGGTATAAAAACGAGACTCAATAGTGAAAAAGCTCAGTTTGTGTTGAGAGACAGGAGCAACCAGAGAAATAAGTTAAGTATTGTACTTTACTGATATTTTCTATTAAATTAGATACTTGTTGCTATGTTTAAGTATTGTCTATATCTATAAGTAAACGATTTATTTTAAATGTTTGATTATTTGTGTAAAGAGTTGAAAAGAATTTAAATATAATAAAATAATAATTTGGGTATAAGACTCATCATGAAATAAATAATGAATTAAGGAATTAAATTGTTTTATTTTTTTTATATTTATAGTTTTAATTATCTAATATCAGAAGTGGGATGGAATCAAAGTATTAAATGAGATGTTTTTTTTTTCCCCCCCTTTTATAGTATTTCTATTATTTTATAGTATGAAGTTTTCAATAGCTAATATTTATTTTATGTTTTCAGGATGGATGCTGAAACTGTCGCTAATCTCCTCAAAGCATTCCGCGATGTCGTGTCTACCACACAGCAGAAAGATGATGATATTGCTCTGCCACTATTCGATCCTGAAACAAGCGACAGTGGTGCAAAGAGTTGGTGTGACAGCATCGAGAGTCTTCGAGTGGATTTCAACTGGAGCAGCATCAAAACAGCAGCTAAAGCCGGTAAGGCCCTGAAGGGATCTGCCCGGACGTGGTTCGAATCCTGGGAACCTACGGAAGGCAGGACTTGGGAGAAATTTCGTACCGACATCATAGATGCTTTTCCCGAAAAGAAGAACCTATCTGAAAAACTTAGTAGAGCGGTTTTATATACTTCCGATTCTGCAGAATCTTATAGTGAATATAGTAGGGAAAAATTACGTTTGCTCCGAAATACAAAAATTAATTTTACAGAATGTCAGTTGATCGAATTAGTTTGTGGTGGTATTTCCGATGTCGATGTTAAAATGGCATCATTAAACAGTAATGTTACTACAACAGCTGCTCTTATATCTCTATTATCGGTTTATGTTAAAAGTAAAAAGAGACATTTGGAAAATGCAACAACTGGGTCTTCAGAGGCGAAGAAGCCCAAGTTTAATAACGATCGAAAATGTCATTTATGTAAGCAACCAGGACATTTACAGGCTCAATGTAAGCAAAAAATTAATAGTATTACAAATAATAATAAGCCTATTAGTGATTATCGTACAAAAATTTGTACCTTCTGTAAGAAAGTAGGACACACTGAAACTGTTTGCTATCATAAACAGAGAGCTGAATCTTCGTCTTCTGTAAACACTGAAGTTAAAAGAGAGATTAATTTTTTAGAAAAAACGAACTAAACCTAACGAGGGTTTACATAAATAATACTCCTATTGATTGTCTCATAGACACAGGAGCTAATTGTAGTTTAATAAGGGAATCAATTGCAAGGAAATTGGAATGTAATTTTTCACCTACGTCTATTTACTTAAATGGGATAGGAAAAAATAGAATACATGTTTTTGCACAAATTACTGTAGATGTTCAATTTGAATCTGTGTGTTTAGAATTAGATATATATGTAGTAAGAGATAATGATTTAAAATATAATTTATTAATAGGTCGAAATGCAGTTCAGTATCCAGATGTGGAAATTGTAACAAATTCTTTAGGCAGTAATTTAATAAGAAAGCCCGTTCCGACTAAGACAGAAGTTAATATTATTGGAGTAGAAAATGATTTGGAACATTTAATTTTAAAAATTGATCACCTTGATTCTGAGACACAAAATAAAATAGCTGACATATTCCGCAAATATCCTTCTGCCTTGGATGGAACTACACAAGTCACAACTGGCGAACTTAAGCTACGCTTAATCAGAGATGCTGTTGTTAATTATAGACCCTATCGTTTGGCCCCGATAGAGAGGCAGAAGGTTAACGAAATAGTTCAAGATCTTTTAAAAGAAAACATTATTCGTGAGAGTGATTCGTCTTTTGCGAATCCAGTTATTTTGGTAAAGAAGAAAGATGGCAGTGATCGATTATGCATCGATTATCGAGCTTTAAACAAAATTTTAGAAAAAGATCGTTACCCTCTCCCTCTTATCGAGGACCAAATTGACAGATTAGGTCAAGCAAAATTTTTTATTTCACTTGATATGAAAAATGGTTTTTATCAGATCCCAGTAGCGCCAGACTCGATTAAATTTACAGCTTTTGTGACTCCCGATGGTCATTTTGAGTTTTTACGGATGCCATTTGGTATTAGTAACGGGCCTTCAGTATTTCAAAGGGCTATTACAAAAGCAGTGAAACATTTAAAATATCTTCTTGTTTATATTGATGATATACTAATTCCATTTTCATCTATAGAAGAGGGTTTGCGATATTTGGATGAAACTGTTGAGGCATTGAGTAATTCAGGATTTACCATTAATTTAAAAAAATGTAAATTTTTTGTTAATAGTATAGAATACTTAGGCAGAACTATATCTCGAGAAGGTATTAGACTTAGTGAGGCAAAAGCAAATGCTTTAATTAATTCACCTATCCCTAGTAATATCAGGGAAGTAAGGCAGTTTATGGGTCTCGCAAGTTATTTCAGAAAGTTTGTTCCAAATTTTGCATCCCGAACGGCACCAATAACTCAATTAACAAAAAACAATCAAAAATGGGAGTGGGGAGCCGAACAGGATTTAGCTAGAAATTACGTCATAAAACATTTATCATCTAAACCATTATTAACTGTATTTGACCCAAAATTACCGACAGAACTTTATACTGACGCAAGTTCCTTAGGATACGGAGCTATTCTATCACAAATAAAGAATAATGTCCAAACTGTGGTTGCCTATTTCAGCAAAAGGACGTCTCCCGCTGAATCAAAGTATTGCTCTTATGAATTAGAAACTTTAGCGATATTTAATGCATTAAAACATTTCAGAGTATATCTTTTAGGCATTAAATTTAAAATTTTTACTGATTGTAATTCTATAAAGGCTACAATGAATAAAAAAGACCTTAGCCCCCGTGTAGCAAGATGGTGGACATCTATGCAAGATTTTGATTTTCAAATTATTTATAAAAAGGGTCAATACATAAGACATGTCGATTTTCTCAGCCGTAATCCAGTAAAAGATTCTAATACTGTTAACTTAGAAAAATCACTGCACAATTCCACTGAATTGTCATATTCGACAAATCTTATAGAAGAACCTCGGTCTTGGTTAGAAATTGCCCAACAAAATGATCCTGAAACTCAAAATTTAATATCTAGAGTCGAAGCCGGTGAAATTGATGAAAATCAGTACTATTTACGCAATAATTTATTATTTTATAAAGTACAACCTAATGATCCAAAATTGTATGTACCAAAAGGGTCTAGATACGATCTGCTAAAATTATTTCATGACGAAAACTGTCATGTGGGGTACAATAAAGTAATTAATAAACTTCGTGAACATTTCTGGTTTCCCCGGATGTCAGCTTTTGTCACAAAATATTTGAAACATTGCCTGATATGTATAGAACGGAAAGGGCATGCTGGTCCTAAACAGGGATATTTACACCCGATTGATAAAACTCCAATACCCTTTCACACTATCCACTTAGACTGTACAGGTCCTTTTTTGCAAACAAGCGAAGGGTACAAATACATATTGCTTTTAATTGATGGCTTTACCAAATTTTGCCTATTGAAACCTCTCAAAAGCCTTAATGCAAATGAATTAGTACCTATTATAAGAGAGACGGTAACTTTATTTGGAACCCCATCAACAGTCATAACTGATAGAGGAACTAATTTTAGTTCTGGCCAAATCCAAGACTTATGTAGAGAGCTAGCAATTGAACATCATATGATAGCTACAGGGACGCCAAGGGGTAATGGCCAGGTAGAAAGATACGTTTCCACAGTTATTGATATGCTAAATACCTCTTGTAATGGCTCGTCAGATTGGCCGAACGGATTGTGGAAGGTCCAACAGTCAATCAATACCACAATTCAAAGTTCTACTGGATTTACACCTATACGTTTACTTATTGGTCGTAATGCTAATATTCCCCCTATCCAAGCCCAACTAAACGCGGTACCATTAGATTTGTCCGAAAATATAGATGTTAGATCTGATCGCGAAATAGCTTACCAGCGTCTTTGTTTAGAAGCAAACAAATTTAAAACTAGATTCGATTTAGTGAGACGGGATACGAAAGTATTTGAAGTAGGTAATGTAGTATATGTCAGACAAGATCACAGACGACATGAAAAGCTTTGTCCTAAGTACAGAGGTCCTTATGAAATAACTGCTCTTCTTCCAAATGATAGGTACGCCTTACGGGGAACAGGTAGATTAAGAGCGATAACTGTAGCTAAAGATAAATTGAGATTATGGCCGGGAGAATGGACTGATCATGATAATGTGTGAAATAATATATTATGTTTCATTATTTTATAAATTATTATAAGATTAAAGATATAAAATTTATTTAGACAGTAAATTTGTAAGTTTGTAAGAACTTTGCATTTTTTTTTGTGAAATCTTTTAAGCTTTATACAAATGTATGAATTGAAAATAAGGGTTAGCAAATTAAAGTGTTATACAATAATTATTGGTAACTGTGGTAACTGCTGAAAGTCAGTGCTCTGCTTTAGGCTCGTCTCATGTGCAGCAGGTGTGGAGCCAGGAAATTGAAGTTGGAGCACTGACCGTTGCTATGTCCACTTGATGTGAAAAGTAGGATAGTAGCAATGTATGATGTACAATATTTGAATAATATTAAGTCTTTAGTTGAATCCGAGTTGAGTAAAAGTTAACCCATAGAATGTAAGTACTTCAGAGAACGAAGTACAAGTCAGTATGGCCGTGTTAAATAATGAATAATAATATAATAAATACAAGTGTACTAAAACTATATTTTAAAACGTTAGCGGAAATAATTTATTTAGAGTTAGAAATTAAAATGTAAATGTAAAGAATAATCATTTTAATTAGTCTAATTAATGTTAAATGTAAAGTAACATTATTTCACTAGGCTGTTTCATTTCTTTTTACCAGGTTTTATAAATTGTTTTAAAATACTTCCGGTGTAAAATATTTCCACTAACCTGATTAATGTTTTATTAAAGTTATTTATTATTTTAATAATTTATTTAATATACATAAAATTAGATTAATATTATAAAATGTTTTTATATTTTATCGATATATTTCCTTGTTTTTATAGTATTGTTAAAAATACTTCCGGAATAAAATATTTCCGGTAGTATACCGGAAATATTTTATTGATTCTGAAATTATTTAATATTAAGACTGTCAACTGTTAATATCCGTTGGGATGGTATAAAAACGAGACTCAATAGTGAAAAAGCTCAGTTTGTGTTGAGAGACAGGAGCAACCAGAGAAATAAGTTAAGTATTGTACTTTACTGATATTTTCTATTAAATTAGATACTTGTTGCTATGTTTAAGTATTGTCTATATCTATAAGTAAACGATTTATTTTAAATGTTTGATTATTTGTGTAAAGAGTTGAAAAGAATTTAAATATAATAAAATAATAATTTGGGTATAAGACTCATCATGAAATAAATAATGAATTAAGGAATTAAATTGTTTTATTTTTTTTATATTTATAGTTTTAATTATCTAATACGGGCAACAGCTAGTTCTGTAATAATTTAGCACATATATTTTTGTAATCTCAAAACGTCTTCTAGGTGCTTTTCTATGAAAACTGTACAGATCTTTTTGAAACACTGCGAAGTTCCGTAAAAACTGTGCAATTCTCTATGTAAACTGTACAGATCTGTTGTAAAAACTGTGCAGTTCTCTACGAAAACTGTTATATGTGATATTTTCAAAAAACTGCGCAGTTCTGTATAAAAACTGTGCAGTTTTCTATGAAAACTGTACAGATCTTTTCAACAAACTGCGCAGTTCTGGGAAAAAGCTGTGCAGTTCTGTGAAAAACTGTGCAGTTCTCTATGTAAACTGTACAGATCTCTTGTAAAAACTGTGCAGTTCTCTACGAAAACTGGACAGATCTTTTCAATATTTATTAAAATATTTTCAATATTTTCAATGATATCTTTCGATGCATGGTGAATGGTGAATGGTCGTTTTCGTCCATCTTCTCTGAGTTCTTAACTGCGATTGAACTAAGCGAGAATGTACATGATCGCACTCGGGCAAGGGGCTCTCGCACGAGACTCTCGCCCGAGAGCTCTCGGCGAGAGTGTACAGCGGGCATTATATTATGTATTAAAAGAACGTGAGATTGTACAAAACAATTTTCGTTTATTGATAACATAGGCAGATTCAAATGGCTTTAATTCGGAAGCGTTAAGTAGGTACCTACTAAGTACTAAGCTTCAGAAGTAATTTGTATAAGGACCGTGCACAGCGACGACACTGCCACTAGTGACGAGAAGCCGAAACTTTTGCGAAAATTTTATTGTCAAGCTCAAGTCAAGCTACGTAAAAATAAAAAATCGCTTAAAAACTAGCTGGGGTCAAAAGCCAATGGGGAGCGCTAAACGCTGACAGGTATTGACATCAGTGTTACTAGATCTCAGAGAATTCGATTTGTCAATAGACATCGTCATTTTTAACATGGCTTGTTTTATGTTATTTCAGCAATATTATTCAAGTATATTGTAACGGATGTGACATCAGTCAGTATTTCCTGCCGCCATAGCCGCCATGATAGCCGCCATTTCCTCCACCCACCAAGCCAGCAATCAGCCACCGCCGGTGGGGATGGAGCTATATAAATGCCAGCCATGCCAGATTTGATTCATTCTTATACATTAAGTGTTTAGTGGAAACTCTGCTCAATTTTCATTTAATTGTTAAAATTGTAATAAATAAATACTAGTGTGAAAATTCTACATAACTTTTATTTTAGTTGTAACAATCAGAAGTGGTACGAATAAAATGAAAAGACGACATAATAAAACATCTACGTCACAACGACAAAGTGAACAGTCGGAATCGGATGATGATTCAGGATCCAGTACACCACCTGCAAGGAAGTTGTTAAAACGATTACTGGAAAAAAATGTTCAGCAAGCTGTACAGGATCTTCAAGATGATGAATCATCCGTAAGCAAATCTAAACATCACCGTGCCGCTTCTTTAATTCCAGAGTTCGATCCGGATGTAGAAGAATATACTATTGCTGCCTGGATTAAAAAAGTCGATCAAATCGGAGATATTCATGGATGGAATGATGAAATAAAATCTTTCTACTTGCAAGACAAATTACGAGGTCAAGCAAAAAAATGGTACAATCGTCTAGACAATTACGATTACTCCTATATCGAGTGGAAGGAAATGTTATTGCGCGCTTTTCCTAAACACAGGGACTACGGTAGTATGCTTGAAGAATTATTACGTCGTAAAAAACTACCCACAGAGTCCATGACAAAATATTATCAAGATAAAATTGCCCTGTGCTTCCGGTGTAAATTATCTGACAACGCCAGCGTTTCCTGTATTATTCGCGGTCTTCCAATATCCCTGCAAGCAAATGCGAGAGCTTTTCAGTGTCAAACGCCAGGCGAACTCTACGAAGGATTTTTGTGTGCCCTTGACGATTATAATGCTACATCACATGATCTTGGATCGCAAAAAACGAATCGGCAAGTAATTGATAAAAAAATCTTTGCAAATCCAGAAACTGATCCGTGCCCAAGGTGTAAAAAGACTGGTCATTTACTGCGAAATTGTAGCCTGCCAGATACTCGCACATGTTTTAAGTGTGGTAAACAGGGGCATATAGCATTACGCTGTCCATCTTCTTCATTAAACAATAAGACTACAAATGCCAGCAATAACACAAAGGAAATAAACTTATTGAGTCAGTACAGCGATAATGTCTACAAGAAAATAGCAAAAATTAACGGCGTTCATGTCAAAGCTTATATTGATACCGGGAGCCAAGTTAACGTACTAAATGAGCAAGTTGCAAGTGCATTATCCCTAGAAATCAAACCCACAAGTGTAGTGCTAAAAGGTTTTTCAGGTGGATTGACAACTAGCCAAGGAGAAGTAGATTTTCAGCTTGAAATGGATGGTATAACTATGCAGTGTCAGGCTCATCTTTCCAGCATAAAAATGAATGGAATAAATCTACTAATTGGACAGCCAATAATCAACAGCAATGGCGTAACTTTAACCATTAGCAAAGGCGTAGCAAATTTCGAATATGCTTCTAATTCCGTTTGCGAAACAGAGGCTATTGAAGAGAGTAACAGATTCAAGGTTGTAACTGCCACTGAGGAGCGTCTACCGCCAGGTGCTTCTATAGTTCGTGTTCAAGTTTTAGGTAATAGAAGAGATAACGACGTAGTGACTCCCCCACGACACTATAACCTGCACGGCGTTTCCTTCTCTCTGCCCGCGACCCTGATGCGTGGCGAGGAGGGCTACATCAAAGTCGTTAACATGGGCTCCGAGACTATTGTGTGGCCAAAAGGAGAAGTGCTGACAAGAGCTGAAAGCTGTGAGGAGCCACACCATTCGCAGCCAGTTAGCCAGGTATGTTGCCTTTTCGAGAGCCATAACTCTAATAATAATTGTTCATCAAGCCTAGCCACGGATATAGGGGGTGTCCAAATAAGCAATATCAAAATAGGCCCATTAAATAAAAAAGAACGCTCTAATTTAATTACTTTATTGTCAAAATTTAAACATTGTTTTGCTGCCAGTACGTTTGAACTAGGCTGTACAAAATTAACTCAGATGAAAATTAATCTTACCAGTGATAAACCTATACATCGTCAGCCATTGATGAGTTGCTAGCGGCTGGTATTGTTAGGGAATCGGAATCTAGTTACGCATCTCCCGTAATTTTAGTTAAGAAAAAAAAAGGGTGATAGTAGGCTTTGTGTCGATTACCGGGCCCTTAACGAAGTGACTGTGAAAGATAGGTTCCCTTTGCCGAACATAGATGATGAAATATCTATGTTAGCGGGTAAAAAGTATTTTACTACCCTCGATATGTCCCAAGGTTATCACCAATTATGTATAAATCCCAAAGACACGCATAAAACGGCATTCATAACTCCTCAAGGCCACTACGAATACGTTAGAGTACCTTTTGGTTTAGCAAACGCACCCGCCGTATTTATGCGGCTGATAAGTAAATTAGTAGAATCTATAAGAAACAGTTCGGATATAAACTGTCAGAATGAAATATTGGCATTCTTAGATGATTTACTTCTACCCTCAACCGATATTGATTCTGGATTAATAATTTTGGATAGGGTACTTAGTATATTAGCTCACGAAAATTTAAAATTAAACATGAAAAAATGTACATTTTTACAAACTCAAGTTACATATTTGGGCTATGAAATATCAGCTAATGGAATTCAGCCAGGTAAGGAAAAGTTGTTAGCCGTATCACAATTTCCAGTACCTATTAACGTGCATCATGTACGTCAGTTTATCGGTCTCTGTAGTTACTTTAGAAAGTTTATTCCAAAATTTGCTATTTATGCCCGTCCGTTGACAGATTTAACGAAAAATAGTACTACTTGGGTGTGGGGTAGCGACCAACAAAATAGTTTCGAAAAGCTTAAAACTAGACTGTGTTCAGAACCTGTGCTTGCTCTTTATGACCCCGCACTCGACACAGAAATACATACAGACGCGTGCAAGTTAGGTATTGCCGGAATATTACTACAAAGACAAACTGACGGTACTTTGCGACCTGTACAATATTTCAGTCGAGTTACGACCAAAGAAGAGAGTATGTACCATAGTTATGAGCTAGAGACTCTGGCTGTTGTTCATTCTTTACGTAGATTTCGGGTATATATAGTAGGAAAACGTATTAAGGTAGTAACCGACTGTACAGCTGTTCGAGCTACGTTAACTAAGCGGGATATGATTCCGCGCATTGCTAGGTGGTGGCTTTCGATACAAGATTATGACATTACTATAGAGTATAGGCCGGGGGAACGTATGCAACATGTTGACGCGCTTAGTAGACATCCAGTGGATACCGTAAATATAAATCGTCTCGAAATTACAGACTGGTTTTACACTTTACAGTATCAAGACGATAAACTCAACACCATAATTACTAAATTAAATAATAATACCGCGGATTTAGAAATCAAAAACAATTTTGTTATTTTGGACAGGAACAGGCTTTATCGAAAAACATTGAACGGTAATCGGTTAGTGGTTCCAGGTTTAGCTAGATGGAAAATTGTACAAATGCATCATGATGATATCGGACATGTAGGGTTAACTCGATGTATGGAAATAATTAAAAATCAGTATTGGTTTCCTAAAATGACTAAATTTATTAAAAAATATGTTAATGCATGTCTTCATTGTGCGTATGGCAAAAACAGCTACGGAAAAAAAGAAGGAAAACTCTATCCTATCCCTAAACCAACAACCCCAATGTCCATGGTTCACATAGATCATTTAGGGCCGTTTTGTAGAACTAATTATTATTTTTAACAAAAAATTAAAACCGACTTCCAAGGTAAAAACAATAATAACATTAATATGAACTAAAAAGTATTAAATAATTTTTACTATCTAATAGTGCCTTTTTCCGAATTCGGCTAAACCTCAACTATTTCTGTACTCAATCTTCATTATTTTGAAGTCGGTACCAGATAGCTGAATCTTCAGTCCTCTGACAGAATATTTGAAACTTTTGGAACTGGCACCGACTTCAAAATAATGAAGATTGAGTACAGAAATAGTTGAGGTTTAGCCGAATTCGGAAAAAGGCACTATTAGATAGTAAAAATTATTTAATACTTTTTAGTTCATATTAATGTTATTATTGTTTTTACCTTGGAAGTCGGTTTTAATTTTTTGTTAAAAATAATAATAATTTCACTCTTTTTAGTTACACTAGTACGTAAACCTTCGCGTATATTTTACGTAATTTATTACAATTTGTTAAGTGTTGAGATTTGTAAATTTTTTATTTTCTAAGAAAATTTAGTTCCGCAATTCAACAACAGATGTCGTTGTTAAGCTTCTGCATCGCGGTATCGCTTACTCGATTACATTTGATATAACTAATTCGCTACAATAATTATTTTCTTCTCGCTCACTTCAGAGGGATTAACGTCCCAGAACCATAAGACCAGTTTTAGGCGTAAGACGTAGACGTCTATTCTTTACATTAAGAGTCACAACTCACACTCACAAAATAATATATTATCAGTGAAGTGAACAGTAGTTAGTAAAGTATTCGATCTGTATAATATAAAGTAGTAAAATATTCGATCTCTCGTTTGCCGCCACGCGCCGCCCGCGCGACACCGTCGCCTCTGTAGCGCCGACCGCCGTGTATTAAACAAACAGGTGTTGTTATGTAACAATACATAATTATTATTACGAGTTAGTATATCCATACCTATGCCTTGCAGTACTTCTGTCTATTCTGTGCCATGCGACATTGGTGACCTTAACACGACGTGGTAATGATGATGATGACGATGATGATGATTATGATTATGATGATGAATATTAATTGCATAGTAGCACTAGCATATGCTTTCTGTTCTTAAAACAACGCCGAAACTCCCAAACGTGTATCTATAAGGAGTCAGGAGTTCTCTCAGCATCTTCGAAACCATGGTATACCTTGACCCAATATTTGACTTTTTGGTAGCATATTCTTAGTACACTTCACATAAAACCAAAATAACCATATGTTTCCATATAAATTTCGAGGAGTTCCCTCGATTACTCCTGGATCCCATCATCAGGTCACCACTTTGTGAACATGGTACCAAATTGGAGTAAAACCAAATACAACAAAGCAAAAATTTCGAAAATCGGTTCACAAACGGCGGAGTAATCGTTGAACATACAAAAAAAAAAAAAAAAAATAAAAAAAAAAAAAAAAAAAAAAAATATCCACAGCCGAACATATAACCTCCTCGTTTTTTGGAAGTCGGTTAAAAAGGGCTATCAGTACATGCTTGTTCTAACAGATTCGTTTACAAAGTTCGTGATAGCTGAACCCTCACGTACAGTTAATTCTGTGGAGACGGTCCGCTTACTAAAGAAAACCTTTTCTCTCTTTGGGTATCCAAATCATATTGTGACTGATCATGGCAAAGCTTTTACTAGTAGACACTTCAAAAAATTTAGTAACGACAAACAATTTAGGCACACTCTCAATGCAATCGCTTGTCCACGTGCAAATGGTCAAGTAGAACGTACCAATAGGACTATTCTTGATGCTTTGCGGGCCACTGACCCAACAGAAGCTTCTGTTAATTGGGCTAATTCTTTACCTGACATAATTTGGGGCATTAATAATACCGTAAATGACACTACTGGCTATAAACCTTATGATCTAATGTTTTCCCATACTAGCAGACCTATGTGTGATGTTTCCGTCCCAGGGCGTGTGTTGGAGCCAGTTGAGTCTAGACGTGTAAAAGCTTCTAAGAAAATACAAAAGGCTAGTGTTAGAATGAAACGCAATTTTGACAAAAGAAGAAAAGTTGCTTGTATATATAAGAAGGGTGATCTTGTCTTATGGAGGCAGGCCCCTACTAGTAGTGCAGGAAAGGTCAACACCAAGCTTGACGACTTATTTTCCGGTCCATATATAATAACTAAAGTTATTGGAAAGGATAGGTACCGAATTAGGAGTGTTAAGGGGTTACGTGGCTATAAGAATTTTACGGGATTAGTTTCAGCTGATGCATTAAGACCTTATCGCAGTATAGCTCCAAACACAGACAGCGGTAGCAGTTCTGATGAGCAACTAGATACTGATGACTTAATTGATTTACTTGAAAGTTAACTATTGCTGCTTGTTCCCATTGCGGGAGCAATTGTTTCAGGATGGCCGAGTGTAACGGATGTGACATCAGTCAGTATTTCCTGCCGCCATAGCCGCCATGATAGCCGCCATTTCCTCCACCCACCAAGCCAGCAATCAGCCACCGCCGGTGGGGATGGAGCTATATAAATGCCAGCCATGCCAGATTTGATTCATTCTTATACATTAAGTGTTTAGTGGAAACTCTGCTCAATTTTCATTTAATTGTTAAAATTGTAATAAATAAATACTAGTGTGAAAATTCTACATAACTTTTATTTTAGTTGTAACAATATAATTAGAAAAATAATTACATTACATTATTTGAAACATATTAACGAACAAGGAATTAAAAACTCTTTTTTGTATTAAATAACTGGCAACACCAATTTCTATATAAATGACTGAATGATATATGATCCAATATAAATGATAATCTAATACCCCCCAAAGTGAATGCGAAGCCAAAGTCACTCACAAGTTACATCTTTTACTCGCACCGTGTCGCTGCTGTCGAATTACGACGCCCTCTATAGTTTCTGCACGGTCTCTATTGAAATGCGTCGTGATGCATTTTTCAGCTAAGCATGCGCGGCTTTTTTGTGTACCTATCAATTTCAGTCAGATTTTAGAAAATGATACTCACACTGGCAATAATTTTTAACTTTGCGCATGCGCAATGTGCATTGAAAACCTAAACAAACACGACTAAAGTATCAAAATCTTTTAAAGTGACCAGTGTGGCCGAGGCCACAGTCCACACCAAAAACAAGTGGCGACTCTACTAATGTAATGTTTTTTGACGAACTATACCTTTGGGCTCTGGCACATCTATAGGCTACAACAACAAAGAATGCGACAGATAATACGTAACGAATGATATAGAAAAGGATAGCTATGTGTTTAGAGTTGCACTTGACAGGTGCTAGCGTAACAAAGCGCGACAAAGATCAAGAGAATATCGTAAATCGTAATTGTTGAACAGAAGAGACATTTAATAAAACTAATTGTTGGTTCAATTATTTTTTATTAATCTATACAATACTGACCTTATATATACAATTCCAATACCGTACTGACCTTATATATACAATTGCAATATATAAGGTCAGTACGGGGAAATGTAGCTGGGAGGCAAGTGTAACTGCTTTAATTTTTAGAAAAACTGTTTGAGATTATGGTGGCAGCGACATCTGTTGTTGTGCTTAAAACTAATTTCAATGTACACAATCTCAATCTAGATGGCTCTGTCAAGCACTTTTGAAGTTGTCGCCATTTTAAAAACTGTCACATTTTATAAGACTAACTCTAATTCAAATGGGTTTTTTCAATCAATAAAAATCTTGGTAATTTTGAAGAACCTGATAATTGTATACCAGTAAGTCGCTTTTTTACTAACTAAACTTATTATTTCTTTTATAATTTTCTTGGAATTGTTTCAAATAAGAGATTTATGTCCATTAGAAAAATTTGACCTCAAAATTTTAGTGCTGGGAAAGTGTGCCTACTTTGCATGAGGCAAGTGTGTCTATATGTCACACTTGCCCCAAGTCAGGGTTTACAAACATTTGGTCTAATATTAGTGATTATGTAATTTTAGATTGCTTATATTTTGTTTACTTTTTAGTAATTAAAAATAAAACTTAGCAACTTCACTATTCAGGCTTCTGTAACCCAAATAAGTAAGTATCATATTTTTGAAATTAACAATAAAATAAAAGAAATAACTCATTAAATAATTTTTACTTAAAAAGCTTTTTACCCCTCTCCAACGTAGTATGCCACTCTTACCTCATAACTTTTGCTCCTTTAATCTATCCTCAGAAACTATATTATGTAATATAGTCGTCATATGATTAGTTCCGATGATCAGGTAGTATAAACTTTGCTTTTCCAAATTTGAAGTAACTATATCTTGTACACTTACGATATAGTCACACTTGCCTTACTTTCTTGGGTAAGTGTGTCTAGCACAGCACTTTATAAAATACCTTAAAAACAAGTGAAATAATGGGCATTATTGTGTAGAGCACTTTGTTACCGGCCAATAATGAACCTTACTTTATTTTCATTTCACAGAGAGTGAGAAATTAAACCTTAAACGACTAGATTTTTGAGTTCAAAGTAAACTTTGAAAAAAGTATAACTCACTTACCCGCATTGACCTTACATATTTTAATAAAATCGTAGAAAAGACAAAAGTGTATATGATTGAATATATTTTTTAAATAACACCAGGCCTGTCCCACTCGCGCGTATAGGCATCGAACTGCAAGTACCACCCGCGGGTGGCAAATCATAAGGGACTCACAAGCGAGCGGTGACGCACGCGCATGATTTTTCGCCGCGTATCTACTGTGCATACTGATCATAGAGGAATTTAATACAATATGATACTGATTTAACCGCTTAACAAAATCGTTATTAATTGACAATTTATTTCATACTAATTTTATAGGTATGAGAAAGTTATTACATTTCTAACACATAATTTTATTCTTAAACCTATACTTACAACCAATGAATATACTTAAGTAATGAGTACAGAGATAAGTAACGCCATTTCATCTCCCTCCCGCCCCTGTATGATACCTTCGCCGGCGCACCACATACGCCGTTCTTAACGCCTTTTAGTAGATCGTTAGCGTCGATTTGAGAAAATGTGTTTGTGTTTATCAATGCACGTTTATTCTAAATGGAACTGATCACGTTTATTCTTAAATGAAGCTTAAAGACGTATAGTGAAATGTTGCATGTATGTGTCCACGTATAATTTTTTCCCCTGAGCATTGCTCTGGACATCTACACACTTATTCTTGTATACATATTTTGTTGATTTTACATGTTTGTAAAGATAAAAGCCCGTATATTTTCGTTTAACAATATCAACTCATTTATTTTTATGTAAATTTGCTAATATTTTTTTTGTTGATGGTTCAATAAAAAATATTGTTGAGCTATAATTGTTGTTGTTAATAAATATTGAGCTCCTTCGGGTCTATGCGTGGACACACACATAATATAAAATGGAGTACAACCTTGCCTCTAGGTCCTTCAAGAGAGAGAGAGATGTCTCTGTCTGTGAGAGACTCGAGACTCCCTCCGGGAACCCGTACATGGTCTCTGGCCAAAGCTATTGAAGGCAATTTCTGCAAGCCATCCCTACCATCCCTACAAGTAGAAAATGGATCGCTAGCCTACGACGCAAAATACAAAACCGATCTTCTGGGTAAGCTCTTTGCGTCTAGCTCGACCCTAGATGACGGGGGATAGAAAACGCCGACCATTCCACGATGCACGAGCATCATGTCGGAGTTTCATCAGCGCTCAGTCCTGCGTTCCCTTGATATCCAAAATCAGAGTTATCCTGACGAAATCCCTCCTATTGTGTTAAAAAAGTGTGCTCCAGAGTTGGCTCCGGTTCAACGCGTCTTTTTCGGTTCTCCTACTCTTCTGGCATTGTCCCGGCTTCTTGGAAAACAGCCTTGGTGTAAATAGGTGACCACTGAAATCCTTCCAGCTACAGACCAATCGCTATAACCTCCGTCTTCTCGAAGATTATGGAATCCATTATCAATACCCAGCTCTTTCGATACTTGGGCGGCCAGGGACAAACAGTACGGGTTCCGAAAGAGTCGCTTGGCTGGTGATCTCTTGGCGTACCTAACTCGTTGTTGGGTTCAGGCGATTGAGTCGAAGGGAGAGGCACTGGCTGTTAGTTTGGACATTGCAAAGGCCTTTGATCGGGTTTGGCAAAAAGCGCTGCTACCAAAGCTTCCATCATATGGGCTCCCCGAGAATTTATGCAAATGGATCACAAGTTTCTTAGCAGATCATGTTACAGACCAACGGCATTTATTGCTATGCGGATTATAGTATAGGCGCTGCCCTATATACTCCCTATAAATGAAGTTGTGTCTAAATAGAGAATTCACAGGAGAAAGTCTCTGAATGGGGTAGACGTTACTTATTCCAATTCAACTCCGCCAATACACAAGTCTGCGCGTTCACCACTAAAAAGTTACCAATGGTCATATTCGTTCTTATTCTCCTCGTTTTCAGGGCACCCCTTTAACATTCTCCCCCAGCATTGAAATACTTGGCGTAAGCATATCGAGCGAAGTTCAGTTCCGATGTCATCTAGACTCTAGAGGGTGAGGCCAAGTTAGCCTCGAAAAAGCTTGGTGTCCTTAACAGAGCGAGACAGTATTTCAGTCCGGACCAACGACTATAACTCTGCAAGGCGCAAGTTGGGCCTCATATGGTATACTCTTCTCATCTCTGGGCAGGGGCGCCAAATACCAACTACTCCCTTTGGATCGTATAGTTACAATGAAGGGCCGCTCGGATTGTTGACTGCCATAGTGTTTCAAACAGGCTGGACTCCGTGGAAATACGCCGAGATGTAGCTTCACTCTGCATCCTCTATCATCTTCATGGTGTATCACGGGGAGTGCCCTGAGAGATTGTTCAGAATCATACCTCCTGCAATTTTTCGCCATCGTTCCACGCAAAAATCCTCATCACATTGATGAGTGGCAGTCTTCCACCGTGCGTTTTTCACGTAACTTTCTGCCGCGCACTGTAAAATTGTGGAATGAACAGTCACCAGCAATATTTTCAGACCTATACGACCTGCAAACCTTTAAAAAGATAGCGTATTAGTACCGGGTAAGGCCGGCAACGCACCAGCAGCCCTTCTCATGTTGCTAGTGTCCATGGGCAACGGTAGTTACTTTCAATCAGGTGACCCTTGTGCTCGTTTGCCCCCATATCTTATAAAATAAAAAGAATAACTTTAAATTCATGAGCATGAATAAAATATTAAGTCTTAAACCTTTATAAAGTAGAAAAAACAAGAGAAATAAATGTTTTATTACATTAATTTTCATTTTATTATAATAAGTTTTATATTTCAATGTTGATTAATGATTAATAAAACAAATTTCCATTCTTTTAGTTTCTTATGTTATAAATAAATAATAGTACTTATAATATAGTCATATTATTTCTTTTAATTTGTTACATTGACATTCATTTAAAACAAACAATTCATTTAGTTTAAGATACAGCATTTCATTTTCACAACGTCTGTCGCCGATTTTGCACTTGAACCAAAAATTGTAAGGCAATTTAATTAAGTAAACAAGATACGGCGAAATGAAATGTGTAGGGGCGTGTTATATTTGAAATACGACAGATCTGTCGCTTAAAAAATATGCTTTTTTATGTTATCTATACATTTCCTCTCAAAGATACAACATTTCTGCTGCGTAAAATAGAAATATTTTTTGTCGTAACTTGTTAAAAATCAATGAAATATCAACTTTAGAAAAATTTTAACAAACTCTTCGTATGGGTCTTAGATTAATTTAAATACGTTCCAATTTTTAAGTTTCTACCTTAATAAATATAGAAGTTATGAATTTTTAAAAAAGTTTTTTGGCTCTCCTGTAAAGTTGGGTTTTTCAAGTTACGCCACTTCTGCTTTCACCCGTCGATATTATAATTTGATTAAAGCTTATTGTTATATTTTTCCATCGATTTTCGTCAATTTAACACACCAAAATAAGAAACGTTTCAGAAACGTGCGAGTAGAAGTAGCATTGTATCAACTTTTTGTTTTGACAGCGTTTGCGCTTCGGCTGATGGCCTGTATTCACTTTGGTTAGTGCAAGTGCAAGTGACAAGTAATTAAGGCAGTAGAGTGCAGGTGTGTAGTGCAAGTAGTGTCCAATTCATGTTTAGTGGCTCTGTTTAGTAAATTCAGTAGTAGCTGTCAACCAGCGATTGTTTTTTATGTCAACTAGCGAGTATGGACGAACATCGAGAAGCGAGCTTGCAATTGCAAGAAGTACTCAAAGAAGTATTAAAACTCTTTTGGAAGCTGAATTTGCAAGATCAAGAAAAATATGGGTTCAAAAATGGATTAGTAGAAGACTTTGCCATTTTTTGCAAAACAACACGAACGTCCGAGTTTCAAAAATACAAATGCCATTTTGAGATGTCCTTCATTTTTAATATTCGTTTTATTTAAAACTATTTGACTATGAAGTATTTATATAAAACTAGATATCGCCCGCAACGAAGTTGCGGCAAAAATTCGCTTATCACGCCGGAACCGTGCGACTTTCCGTGATAAAAAGTATCCTATGTCCTTTCCCGGGACTTAAAGTATCTCCATGCCACATTTCAGCAAAATCGGTTCTGCGGTTTGAACGTGAAGAGGTAACAGGCAGAAGTATGGATTAGTATGGAAGTAACTGAAAGGGTGTCCTTTTGTACTTTTAATATATTATAATAATACTAGCTGTCCCGGCAAACGTTTCTTTGCCATATTAACTATATAAAGTATTTTTTTTTAATTTGATCGCAGCGCTAACTGTCGGGACAGACTAAAATTAAAATTCGAATATTATTTAAAATTTGACACTGCGATGGTAGCGCCGTCTGTCGGATCCAATGTAAAACATTCCAAAATCAACAACTACTAATAAATTAAAAATTAATTAAAAAAACATTGTCCAGCGGACAAAATTGTGAATCTAAACCATTCCCAGATCCGATTTTGATGAAATTTTTTGTGTGTGTTCAACACACAAAAAATTTCATCAAAATCGGTCCAGTCGTTTGAGAGAAGTTCAGTGACATACACACTCACAGAAGAATTATATATATAAAGATTATACGTAGGAGAGCCATGCTTCGGCACGAATGGGCCGGCTCGACGAGAGAAATACCACGTTCTCACAGAAAACCGGCGTGAAACAGCGCTTGCGCTGTGTTTCGCCGAGTGAGTGAGTTTACCGGAGGCCCAATCCTCTACCCTATTCCCTTCCCTACCCTCCCCTATTACCCTATTCCCTCTTAAAAGGCCGGCAACGCACCTGCAGCTCTTCTGATGCTGCGAGTGTCCATGGGCGACGGAAGTTGCTTTCCATCAGGTGACCCGTTTGCTCGTTTGCCCCCTTATTTCATAAAAAAATATATACCTATGAACGCTTCACACCACGTCAGTCTGGCCACGTGCTAAGTACCTGAAGAACTTGTGTTACGGGTACCAGACAACGGAAATATATTTAATACTTTTATACTAGATATACATATATTTAAGATTTTTATTATAATATCTTACACATATTTAATGCACACCCAGACCCGGGAACATTGAAAACTTTTTGTTTCGTCGGCGGGATTCGAACCCGCGACCCCCGGCTTGAGCTGCCACACACTCAACCAATTGAGCCACAAAGGTCGTCTCTTTATTTTGATACATTAAAAACTTACTTTAAATTGAAAGAAAAAATAAATTATACTGGTAATTATAATTAATTAGCCCCCTCTATTTCCATTGTCCCCAGTATGAATTCAAAATTGATCAAAAAATTAAAAATTAATGATCCATCTTATTTACTGGTCCAAGAGCCTGTGACGGCCAGACCTTCCTCAGTTTCGGAAAGCTGTATTTGAACGTTCTGTAAACATTTGCTTCAAATTTATTCAGAAATAAAACAATTTTTATTTATTTACCTAAAGGTCTACCTGAACTTTGAGAAAAAATAAAGCTCAATTTTCATAGCTGGCAGGCACGCTGCGAGTGAAGGGAGGAAGGGCGCGCGGGACGTGGGTACTCGCACTTGCACTCGCAAAAAATAGAACATGCTTCTAATCACGTTACTACGCAGCCGACTAATCACTTGCACTAATCAGTCGCTGTCCACACTTACTTTCTCCTACTCACTAATCACCTGCACTTAATCACTAATCAAAGTGAATACAGTTCTAATCACGTTACTACGCAGCCGGCTAATCACTTGCACTAATCTTTTGCTGTCCACACTTACCACTAATTACTTGTCCTAATCACTTGCACTTATTACTAATGAAAGTGAATACAGGCCTTGAGGTTCAGTAACGTCTCAACTAGCTGTCAAAACGTTAGCGCGATATCAAATCGTTCCAAAAGTCGATCAACGTCCGAGTTTCATTTGCGGTTCAGTTGAATAAATTTAGCGCGATTGCCCTGCTGATGTAGTATGGAGTAACTAAGGCTACTTTTCAGCCGACTTCCAAAAAGAAGGAGGATATATTTTACTTTGACGCAGGCGAAGTCGCGGGCAATAGCTAGTTATAAATTAATGTACAAGAAAACGAATGTAAAAAAAACGACACATGCGGCTATAATTTCGCCATTCATTTTTATCGAAAGCACACACAGACGCGCGGATGGGATAAACGTATAGCACGTCTGTTCGCTTACAGAGCATCGATGAGAATGAATGCGCACAAATGTGTGGACGAGTGGCAAACGCTTGCGGCAAATTTCCTTTGATTTGTGTCGAAAAACCGACACTGGGTCGGATCGGTTACAAGTCTTTGCAAACCTAAACAAACCAAGCCAAACAGGATAAAAACAATACAAACATAGCAAATAAACCAATTTCATACCAAATATAAACACACAAACTACACAGAAATAAACATAAGTTACTATGTTTAAATTGTAAAAGTTTCCTGCACTATTATAATCGAATATAAAACTACTATATAAAATATGGGTTGGGTTACTGAAATTTGAAATTACTATAAAAAGGTTTGCTATTCGTACAAATAGTAATTTAAAAAAATATAAGTATTTTGTTTTCTAAAGGCTCCAGTACACAATGGTCGATCATGGTCCACTGCAGGCCATCGTCAACTGTAGACCACGATCACTTTGTGTTTACACAATGGCGCATAGCTCATTGCTGCCCGGCAAGCCACTTGCGATGGACGTGGAAGAAATTACGGCTGCGGCTGTTTATTTATATTCTGTATACAAGTTTATACTATACTGCACCATCCCGGTCAGCGGTCGGTGACGAACTAAACAATGGGCGATTGTGTGAACACCACAGGCCACGCTACGCCACGATTCCTTTGAAGTGTGCCCGAAAAACCGACAACTCCCCTATTGCGCGCAACGCCCGCAAAGAGAGCGCACTTGTAGGTGAATTTATCCGTAGCACAGAATATATATTAGTTGTACCAACAGAATTCCCACTGGCAAAACCCGTTTAAAGAAATAACGACTCATGCTACGGATACTATAAAGTTCAAATTCCGACCGCGCAGTGCTAGGTGCCTACAATTATATTTGCCTAAATCTCCGCTCTCTTTCTATCGCATAACTCGTACCTTTTCTGAAGAAATTAGGGTTACTCTTTTTAAAAATAATATTATTATCTTTATATTTATTTAACTACATTTTATTTAACTCATAATAATCTGAGATAGTATGTCTTAGTACTACGTAGATTTAAATATCATAAATTCGCGTGTAACTAGTTACGCGTACTTAGATTCGATAAGTACCGTTACTTATTCTTAATCTTTATTATTCTTAATTCTTTTTAACAAAAAATTTAAACCGACTTCCAAGGTAAAAACAATAATAACATTAATATGAACTAAAAATTATTTAATACTTTTTAGTTCATATTAATGTTATTATTGTTTTTACCTTGGAAGTCGGTTTAAATTTTTTGTTAAAAATAATAATAATTTCACTCTTTTTAGTTACACTAGTAGGTAAATCTTCGCGTATATTTTACGTATCTTATTACAATTTGTTAAGAGTCACAACTCACACTCACAAAATAATATAATATTATTAGTGAAGTGAACATATTGTGCTAAGTAATTTAACAATTTTAATACTTCAAGCCCGAAGCGGTCATCGGCGATTGCGATAACAATAGAAAGGCTATTGTGTCTCGTTTTTCCACGATCGAAGGATCTATCAGATAAAAAATTGTACAAACTTGCATAGGATGTAGCGTAGCATAATACGAGTATTTAATATTATCATAATTATTGACAGCTGTTCTTGTAATCAAGAATTCAAATCGATAGGTACTTAGTGCACCATCTATCGATTAATAAGTATAACTAATTAAAAAGACACTTAATGACTTTGTTTTGTTTAAATGCTCTTTTTAAAATAACTTTATTTTAATTCTATTTGTCTATTAAAATTTTATAAAGTAGTAAAGTATTCGATCTGTATATAAAGTAGTTAGTAAAGTATTCGATATTCTGTCTTCTGCCGCCATGCCCCGCCGACCGCCGTGTATTAAAAACAAAGGTGTTGTTATACAGTACATAATTATTATTATTAGTATATCCATACCTATGCCTTGTACTATTATCTATTCTGTGCCATGAGACATTGGTGGCCTTAACACGACGTGGTAATGATGATGATGACGATGATGATGATGATGATTATGATGATGAATATGAATTGCATAGTAGTTAATGCTTTCTGTTCTTAAAACAACGCCGAAACTCCCAAACGTGTATCTATAAGGAATCAGGAGTTCTCTCAGCATCATCGAAACCATGGTATACCTTGACCCAATATTTGACTTTTTGGTAGCGTATTCTTAGTACACTTCACATAAAACCAAAATCACCATATGTTTCCATATAAATTTCGAGGAGTTCCCTCGATTACTCATGGATCCCATCATCAGGTCACCACTTTTGTGAAAATGGGACCAAATTGGAGTGAAACCTAATACAACAAAACAAAAATTTCGAAAATCGGTTCACAAACGGCGGAGTAATCGTTGAACATACAAAAATAAAAAAAAAAATAAAAAAAAATATCCACAGCCGAACATATAACCTCCTCGTTTTTTGGAAGTCGGTTAATAATTGAAACCAGACCGGTTTCAATATAATACTACCTAATTAAAGTGTTTGTATAACTAAGTTATTTTTGTAAACAAATGAGGTTTCAAATAGTACACCTACGATGCCGAACCATGGTATACCTTGACCCAATATTTGACTTTTTGGTGGCATATTCTTAGTACACTTCACATAAAACCAAAATCACCATATGTTTCCATATAAATTTCGAGGAGTTCCCTCGATTACTCCTGGATCCCATCATCAGGTCACCACTTTTGTGAACGTGGTACCAAATTGGAGTAAAACCAAATACAACAAAGCAAAAATTTCGAAAATCGGTTCACAAACGGCGGAGTAATCGTTGAACATACAAAAATAAAAAAAAATAAAAAATATATCCACAGCCGAACATATAACCTCCTCGTTTTTTGGAAGTCGGTTAAAAAGTAAAAACTGATGCGTGCGAATTAAATACTCGGTCGAGGTTTTGACTTAAAAAAATAATTTTATTTCAGACCAACAGAGTTCTTACTACTAATTTAACAATCGAAAGAATCCCTTAACTAACTTAAGTCTACGTTTTTATATAACTAAAGTGCTGATGAGGTGTTTGTCAGCTGTTCCACTTAGGAAGAGCTGACAAAGCTGATCTGGGCAGGGCTGCCACTCTTAACTCCTCCCTCCCCTAGAGAAAAATTATCCGAAGACGTAGAAACAGAGGAAGACGGCTTCGGAGAATTTTTTGTGCTAAAAAGATCTAAAAATTTATTTCTAAAAAACAACATAAGGAACATAACGAGTATACAAATAATTATCAAAATAGTTAATATACATAAAACCGTTGTCCATATTCTTAAGTCACTATTAACACTATTATTTTCACCGATATATTTCACTTTCATATTTTGCACTAACTGTTTAACACTATCAAAGTCGATTCCACGAACATCAAGTGAAGTATCTGGAGCTGGAACCTCCAACTGCACCTCCGGTAGCTGGACGGTGGCGTCTGGCAGGCCGCTGGATGTGATGTTGGACACTTGCCCAACATAAGTGTCGCCAATTGTTGTCTCGCAGTCAGGATCGGTGGCCAATATAAAAGTACCTTGCAACTTTGTCTTAGTTATTTGGTCTTTACAATTTTCTGTTATGACTATTTCTTTCATACTGAACAGAAGCCATTGATTTGCAGCTATTCTATAAGTTCTACTGTTTTCTAAAATTATCTGGTGTGACTGGCAACTTGAAAAGTTATTTTTCAGCAGCATTATTTGTTCTATA